>CAMZMU010000049.1:40903225-41377939 GCA_947311845.1 Poa pratensis
TATGCTGCTGCTGCGCGTTCGGATATTGAGGTCTACGCCATTGGTTCGGTGGCCCACTCCGGTTTGCCCCAGCTTTCGCCCCTTCTGCAGCGGTTCGGTGATGAAAACTACACTGCAGAGTGGTATGGTTGGGTGTTCTGCCATTCCTGCCATGATAGATACATGGTCCATTCACCAATGACTCGTAAGTCACAGGTGGTCCGGCCTCCTGCCACTGCTTCGCACCACCTCCCTGATTCTGGTTCTGGTTCGGAGTCCACGCCTGACCCTCAGTCTTCGGTTTCTGGGCGCCTCCAGGTCCGGACTGACTTGGGTTTACAGCATTGACTTGGAAATCTGGTTCTCTCCTCTTCTGCCCGAACTCTTGACGGTTATCAAACCTCGGTCCGTTGTTGCGGTTGTTCATCGGATTCCTCCTGTTCCGGGCATTCCCATCCAGCAGAGGCTGCATCGGATCGCCAAGGGCATAGGAATCAGCTATCCGAATCGTCTCGGCCAGAGTCTTTGGCATATCTCTCTGGAGCCTCTGCCACAACATGCTACCATACCGACATCCATCAGCAAACCACGCTATAGCCTGTGCTTCGATAACTCCCTCACAGGAGTTCCGAACATTGCTCCACCGAGTCAAGAATTCTCGGTCAGTCTCATTGTCCTCCTGCTTGCACGCCTGCAAAAGCTGAGGTCGGTTTGGCCTCCTGTAAGTGCTGGCGAAGTTGCTATTGAATGCCTCCTCTAAATCCAGCCAGCAATCGATGCTATTCTCCGGCAGATTGTTCAGCCAGATCCGAGCAGGACCTTCCAACATGTGCGGGAGATACCGGACCGCCCATCGGCGATTGCCCCCCGCAATGTATACTGCTGAAACATAATCAGCTAGCCAATCTTGCGGCTTGGTGCTCCCATTGTACGGCCTGGTACTCCGACCCAACTGAAACTGAGACACTGGTGGAGGTGGTTCCTTCATGATCCGAGGTCCAAAACACGCCGGACCAGGAGGGCCTTCCTCCTCCAACTCTCGGACATGTAAATCCGATCTAGCTTGTAGCGCGCATCACCTGTAGGCAACGTCCGAGCTCCGATACGTCTCCCAATGCACCATCCACTCTATAGAATCCAGCCCGCTCCATGGCTGAATTTCCATCATCATATCGGTCGCCACCTCGACCGACGTTCTTCGGCTGCGGAACATACTCCGGCTCTTGCTGATACTGCTCCTGCGGCCGGGGTTGCTGCTGATGCCTCGGGGGCTGAGGTGGTTTACCTCGGCCAGCCGACGCTGCTTGCCCACCGTTCTGATTTCCCTGAGCTGAACGGCCTTAGCTCGGCTTGCATCACCTGGGCCGGGGTCTCCATTGGCTCGGCTAGCGTTGCCGACCTTTTGCTTCCCAGCTAACACCGGATCGTACACTTGCAGCTGCATCTCCTTGTTCCGACCTGAAGTGACACTCCGGGCACGATCGGCTCCTCCGACGTGTGGAGACGAGGCTTGCCCCTTGGACCCCTGGCTAACTGGCCTAATCGAATGGACCGCCTGCGAACCGCCAAGCCCGGCCTTGCGGAGGGCTTCATTTTGCTTGCTGGCCACATGCACTAACTCATTGAGCCGCTTCTGCTGCTCACGCCATGCATCTCCGGTCAACTCCGATAGCCCGGCCCTTACTGCTTCGGCTGCTCTAAGGTTCTTAGCTGGTGAACTATACACCGGCCTACCAGTAGCCGACCTGCTACTTGTTGCCTTACTCGAGCCCGAGACTGCAGCCCTAGCCATCTCCCATAGAGGTCCTTGCCTCGGTTGAGCAGAGCAGCTTTCTTACGCCGCACAACCGGAGTAAAACCATCCTCTATACCATGTGCAGCATTGTACTCCTTCTGCTCCATATCGAACTGCTGCTTAGCCTCGGCCAGCAACCGAGCTTCTCTCAGCACTCTGGCGCTCTGCCTCTAACCCGGCCACCGTATGCTCCACACTTGCCTCTACTGCGAGTGGCCGAGCTAACCTATCAACGATAGCTTCTAAGGGAACTTCTTCCCTTGGCATGCCCAACTGCTCATTCTGACTAGGTTTCTCGTACGGAAACTTCGCCGCCGACCTGATTTCTCAGGCAGCGCGGTTGGCGTCGCCTCCACCTCGGCTAGCGCGACCTTGCCAGCATCTGCCTTGCTAGCTGCAGGCTTACCAGCCATCATCACCTCCACACACCTCGGAGGGCGAGTGACACGCCGGCCCAAAGCCGCCAGGAGAGGAGTTTCGTCGTCCACGAGCACCTGCTCCGGGTACTCGCGAACCACCTCGACAGCAACGTATGTGGGGAAGCTGCCGAGCATCATGAGGAAACCATCGGTGGGGAAAGGCTTGCCGGCGAAGCACCCCGCATTGTCGCTCACAAAGGCGAACTCGCCGATCTTGGTAACAAGGCCAGAAAGAACACACTCAGAGGAGCCCGTCCGGATGGAAACTCCACCCAACGCCTCAATCTGCCCCACGGTGGGCGCCAACTGTCGTGGTGGGATCACGGCAGATGCCATGGGTATGGCTTAGTTGGGGCCGAATGGTCGTTGGGGGAATCCGGGGAGGGTTTATGCACTCAAGACGTGCACAAGCAAGAACATGCAAGAAACCACAAGAACATGAACAAGAAACCAAGAAAGCCAAGAACACAAAAGACACCACGATGTACCCAGGTTCGGGGCCTTCGTGAGGAAGTAAAACCCCTACTCCTGCCTTTCCTCTCTCAATATATCAGTGTGTTCTCAGGTACAAGGTGCTCCTCGAGCTGTATGATGCTACCAAAGTGAGAGCTCGAGAGAAGATGAAACTATGAAGGGGGAAATGAGCTAGGGTTTTCCGTCCTCCTCCCTGGAGGTAGAGATGCCGCATATATACATAGGCCGAAGTACATTTTTACCCCTGCCTACAACTGACAATGGCATGGCCAAAAGGTAGAAGACAAGCCTCTGCCTCCTGCCAGCTCAACGGCCGGACTGTCAGGCCAGCAGGCCTAGCTTTCCTCTTCCGGTCATACTTCAGTAGCCTGCCGAGGTCTAGCCTGTAGACCTTTCCCGAAATAGCCAGTCAGCTCCTAGGCCCCCGAGCTTCCGGGAAACCCGTGGACGGACCTCGCCGTCCTCTGAAGCCTCGGGCTACGAGCTCTGCGGCGCCCGTGACCTCTCTGACATGCCTCGATCCTTGCTGCCAACCTCGGATAACACTCCTGATCCTATACCTCGGTAGAGAATACCTTATTCCTGTGGTAGCTAGCTGACTGCCCCGAGGTTGATACCTCGGAGGATATACCTCGGAGAATATACCTCGGACGTACACCTTACGTCGGATGACGCCTCCTGCGTCCTTGCTCAATCGTTACCTCGGACAGCTTACTGCCTTAACCTTACATGTCTTTACCTCATCTTACCCTACCCGGGGTAACCCCCGACACACTCACTCCATCAACATGTCTATGATTGGCATCCAGCAAGCAGACCTAATGACCAACAGGCACCTTTCACTGCAGAGGAGGTTAAGGCTACAATTTTGGACCTGACATCAGATAAAGCACCTGGCACCGATGGCTTCACAGCCTTGTTTTTCAAGCAATGTTGGTCTGTGGTGAGTCCTGATATTATGAGAGCCATAGCTGCATTGCAAGACTACAGTTCTCATAACCTTCAGCTGCTGAATTTCGCAGCAATGATACTACTTCCAAAAACGCCTGATGCTGCACATTCTAAAGAGTTCAGACCTATCAGCCTGGTCCATTTTTTTTTTGGAAAGCTATTCATTAAAATCCTAGCTCTACTGTTGCGCCCCAGGATGCAGGAGCTTGTCAATCCATGTCAAAGTGCTTTCATCAAGCATAGATCAATACATGATAACTTCGTCTTGTCAGAGCACAAGCCAGGCTATTCCGGAGAAAAAAGCACCTGCTCTCCCCTCAAATTAGACCTTCAGAAAGCTTTTGATTCTCTCTCATGGGAATTTCTGCTCGAAATTTTGGAAGCTAAAAGCTTTGGGCGTTTGTACAGAGATTGGATTGCTTGCCTGCTGAGATCGACCTCCACCAGGATCCTAGTCAATGGGGAGCTAACTGAAAGGATCGTTCACCGACGCGGGCTTCGGCAAGGTGATCCCCTATCGCCTCTTCTGTTCGACCTAGCGACAGATGTCCTCGCAGAGCTGTTTGCTATGGCAGACAGAAGGGGGGTGCTGCGTATCAACAGATTCCTCCAGCCAAAGAGCGGAATTGCAATGTATGCTGATGACCTTGTCATTTTTGCTGAACCTGAAGAAGACGAGCTTAATTCGATCAAGCTGAACTTGCAATGTTTCGGCGAGGCTTCTGGACTCCTAAAAAATTACTCCAAAAGCTCTCTGATACCTATACAATGCGACCACCTCGACGTTGCTTCTCTTGCTGCATGCCTTCAATGCCCAATTCAACATTTCCCCTGCCAGTACTTGGGACTGCCGCTTTCTGACCTTCGGCTACGCAAGAGCGACCTCCAGCCTGCTGTTGATAAACTGGCCGGAAAGGTTAAAGGTTGGAACAAGGGCAACTTTTCCCTAGATGCCCGCCTACTCTTAGTCAAAACACGTGCTCTCAGCTATGCATATTTACCAGCTGCTGATCATTGATCCACCTGTCTGGCTCATCAAGGTGATTGACAAGCTTCGCCATGGCTTCCTTTGGAACAATGACGAGCTGGCTACTGGAGGGCGTTGCTGGTTTGGTGGGCTGCAATCTGCCGGCCGCACAATTTGGAGGTCTTGGCATCACAGATCTTGATCGCAAGGCGCTTGCTCTGCACGTCCGTTGGCTTTGGCAATCCTGGAACGAACCAGACAAAGCTTGGTCGGGACTGCCACTCAACATCGATGCTCGGGCTCGCAACCTCTTGAACGTGGCGGTCTCCTACCAGCTGGGAGATGGACATAAGATCTCTTTCTGGTGTGACCCGTGGCTTGCGGGTTCCTCCTTTGAAAATGTAATGCCGGATTTATTCAGCTTCTGCACATTGAGAAACCTGACTGTGGCCGCCGCCCTGAATGATGATAAATGGGTGCGCCACTTCAAGCGGGGACTAAGCAATGCAGCGTTGAACCAATTCCTTCTGCTGCACGGAATGCTTGAGAACATTGAACTCAGAAATGATGTAGCTGACACCGTGTCTTGGCGCTGGTCCTCGGATGGTTCCTACTCAGCTGCCTCAGCTTACAACATGCAGTTTGAAGGTTCCACAAGATGCAACTTCAAACAAGTGATCTGGCATAGCGAGGCACCTCTGAAATGTCGTATTTTCAGCTGGCTTGCGATTCTTGGCAAGTGTCACACGGCGGATGCCCTGCAGAAGAAAGGCTGGCCTCACAACGCCGCCTACGTTTTGTGCCTTTGCGAGCAGGAAACTGCTCTGCATCTGCTGGCTGCCTGCCCGATCACCTCAAGATTATGGAGGAAGGTTCTTGCTGCAGCGAACCTGCCGGCGACCCGATCACCTCAAGATTATTGATATATTAAAAGCATACAAAGTCTCAATTTAAAAATACTTTACATTTTGAGCTACACAAAAAATGGAGGATGAGCAGCGTGTGAGTTTGCTAGCATACAGCGAAGACTTGAGGCTAAGAAAACAAAATATGCTCCAAACGTCCTGTGTTGTGTCTCCTCATATGGTCACTTCAAATGGAAAGCCATTTTGGCTCTCGAGCTCCAGTGAACTTGCTTTTTTTCAAAAAATTAAAATATATGTTTAAAAGTTTCAAAAAATCATGAAAATAATCATGCATGTTTTTAATGATATATTATACAAGCCAGTAAAATATCAATGTGAATACAATACATTTTAAGCTACACAAAAATGAAAAATGTTGGAAATTTGAAACAATATATTATTCACTATATTTATATATGTACGTTTGTCATTTTTTTTGGAGAAAGTATCGGTGGAAACCAACTTTCAGTGGAAACCGGTGAAAACCACACAAAAAATCATATTTAAAAGTTCTTAAAAATTCTCAAGGAAAATGTACTATGTTGGGAAGATAGAGTTCTATAACATGTAAATTCGTGACTTGAAACTCAAAACATTTTAGGAGCTATGAAAATAACAAATTTGTCAATGAATAGTAGCACAAATTACTATTCACTGCTGGATTACTATTCATTGCTGAATTTGTCATTTTTATAGCTCCTAATTTTTTTTGATCAACTTGTAAATTTGCATGTCTGTAGAACTCTACCTTCTCAATATAATGCACTTTTGGTTAGATTTTTTTAGAACTTTTAAACATGATTTTTTTATGGTTTTCACCGGTTTCCACTAAAAGTTGGTTTTCATCGGATATTCTCTCGCTCAAGAATGAAGAAGACGGGATGAAGGAGGCGACGCGGCAAGGCACGCATACAAGTCTATTATTATGAGCTTGTGTATACCTAATGCCCCCAATGCAGCATTGTTTTTCAAGTTATTTTGCCCAACTTGGATTTCAGTGGTAGGAGTCGGCACAACGCTTCTTTGTAAGAACTTGATGCTCCCGGTATTTTCAAAAAATAGAACAAATCGAAAACTTTTCAAAAAATCCGAAAAAAATCATGCACGTACCTGATGATGGCACGCACGACCGTGACAAATTTCGCACCGAAATGACATCATATGCGCCCTGTGCAAAAATGACAAAATTCTGACAGGAAATGAGATCCAAAATTTTGAATTTTCTGTCAGAATTTTGTCATTTTTGCACAGGGCGCATACGATGTCATTTCGGTGCGAAATTTGTCACGGTCGTGCGTGCCATTGTCAGGTACGTGCATGATTTTTTTTCGGATTTTTTTGAAAAGTTTCCAATTTTTTTATGCTCCCGAAAATATAGGGAGCATATGAGCCCGGGCTCCAATATGAATTTCCGAGCAAAACATTCATATCCGAAATTACATTTCAGAACCGCTCATTTCTTGTTCAATATTTTTTACAGGTCAAAATTATTATTTTTTCACAACTGTGGCAAAGCAGGGAGACGAGACGGTGACCCCCGTCTTCCATCGCCGCCGCCTTCCAGTGGATCCGCGCCGCGGATATATAAGGGAGAGGTCCGGCTCGGGACAAACCACCCAAGCTCGTCGCCCCTCGCCCCCAAACCCCTTCACAAACCACCGCCTCCGACGCTGTCCTCTCTCCCCGTCTCGCGCTCGCCGTGCCCCCGCCTTCCCCTCACCTACGCCTCCGACGCTCTCCTCCTTCCCCGTCTCGCGCCCGCCGAGCCCCGCCTCCCTCACCTGCGCCTCCGCGACTCTCTCCTCCCTCCCCATCTCGCGCTCGCTGAGCCCCCCCCCCCCCCCCCCCCCCCCCTTCCCTCCGTCGCCCCATCCCTTTATGGATGGCGACGGTGACGCTGATCCCGCGGCGCAGGCGGCGCCGGTGGTTCCGGCCGAGGGCGTGGTGGCCCCGGCTGGGCAGGAGGCCCCAGCGGGCTGCGCCGACGAGACGGCTGCCCTACACAGGGCGGTCGTCCTACGAGCTATCGCCAACGCGCCCCCAGGAAGTTCCCCTGCATCCTATGTGGGGAAGATGGAGGCTACTTCACCGCAAAGGGCCTCGAGTGGCACTATAAGCACAACCACCGCGAGAATAAGAGATCGAAGTGTGACAGTTTCACAACTGGTTCTCTGGTAGGGAAGCCAGGAAGTATCACCAGCAGATCGTCCATGACAGTAACTAAGGTACTTCGGATTTCCTGCCTGTTATTGTGGGTATTTTATTCCTGCGAATTTAGATGCCGGTTGGAATCTTCGCACTAGATTGGACGACCTGTGCGATTTCCTGTCCCAAATTCGTTGCGCCATGAATCGCAGTGTTAATCCTGGTTATTTGGAGTGATTTTTTATGAACGGCCCAGCAGTTGGAAGCCGATCCTACTCCCCCGATGGCCGGGTTGGACGATTTGTGAACCGAATATTGTTTGTTCTGCAGCTAATGAGCATGGTCTTGCCAGAAGTTGGTGATTCGACGATCTGTGTGATTTGTGCGGTTTCATATCGAGAAGTCGTGGCGATTCTAACTGGCAGAAGCGTATATTGTATGCCGTGATTGCATTTGGTTTGCAGCTTAACTCCACATGCATCTTAACTTCCTAGTTTTTGACGGTTGCATTCTTTAGGTGGCCATGATAGAGACTTACCTGCGCACCAATAATATGTTCGTCGACTACAGCCAGGAGTTTATACTTTCTCTGAAGACAAGCAGTTTGGTATTATTATCTATTTATTTACTTATAATACTGATACTTCTCTCTTGATGTAGGTTCAACCTGAAAGAGTGTATTCATCTTATCTGGAACTTGACTTGGATGAGGTGGAACCATGTCTTCAACATGCTATGAGCAAACTCGGCAGTGACCCGAACAAAATTAATCCTCTGGTGAGTTTATATACCAGTGGTTACAGTATCTACCTTCTTGGAAATATATTTGACATGCGTGTTTGATGTACTCTGCCGTTAGTATGCCACATTTCGATATGTGATGTTACAAAAAGTAAATAAGTGAAGGAGCTTATGTTTTGATACAGTTGAGAACTAAGTTACCTAGCTCGACCATTCTGTCGAATGAACTGCTGCATTGACTGAGAATTTCTGGTTTCTAGACTGATGTGGTGCCACCGACACTATTCTGGATTTCTGATAGCATCTCTGTGTGCCTTAGTTCATTATTATCAACCTATCGTCACATATTGTTTAATCATCTAAACAACACTAAGGTTGAAAGTGTGATTGTGGTGTAATTCTGAACTGATATGCTTTATTGAACACCGACTTGCTTGTGTTAAATCTTGTGGTTAGCTCTCCTTGGTCTTATCATCTCATTCCAGTTAGTCCACCTGTGGTATCTATTCTAGTTAGTTTGAATGTTATGTTTGTAATCTCTTAATCCTACCATCTGATTATCGTCTAATTCATTAAATGGTAGTTTTCAAAAGATAATCCATATAAACTTTTCCCCCTCCGAATGGGCGCTAGTGCAGTCTACTACTGGTCTCTTTGTCAATTGAACCCCCCAGAGGGGTAGCTTATCTTCGATAATTTTATGCTTGTATCTTTGTGTTGTTGCTGATATTGCTGGATGTATTTTTTTTCAGGTACCTGTAGACCTTGTTATTGATCATTCAGTACAAGTTGATGTGGCAAGATCGGAAAATGCTGTTCAGGCAAATATGGAGCTTGAGTTCAGCCGTAACAGGGAGCGGTTTGGGTTTTTGAAATGGGGTTCCACTGCATTCAATAACATGCTTGTTGTTCCACCTGGATCTGGAATTGTCCACCAGGTATTTCAACGAAACAATAATTTTGACATTTTCAAATAATCCTGCAAATTATGCCTGTTGTGAACCCTAATAACGATTCCATTTCCTTTCCAGGTGAATCTTGAATATCTGGCCAGGGTCGTGTTTAACAATGGTGGGATCCTTTACCCTGACAGTGTTGTTGGCACTGATTCTCACACAACTATGATAGATGGTCTTGGTGTTGCTGGGTGGGGAGTTGGTGGTATAGAGGCAGAAGCTACAATGCTTGGCCAGGTGAAGTTAATATCTGTTACTAACAAGTTTTTATATCTGATACTATTCGCTGGGATCACTCATTTATGCCAATTACCTGAACTGAATGTGGTTTGTTCTGCAGCCAATGAGCATGGTCTTGCCAGCAGTTGTTGGTTTCAAGTTATCAGGGAAGCTGAGGAATGGAGTTACAGCCACAGACTTGGTTCTAACAGTAACTCAAATGCTTAGGAAACATGGCGTCGTTGGGAAGTTTGTTGAATTTTATGGTACCCCTCTTGCCTTTGTTTTTGAATCTATGTCGCTTTCTTTACGAGCTTCTCTAATTTTTCCATACTACTCAATTTCAGGGGGAGGTATGGGTGAACTTTCACTGGCTGATAGGGCTACAATTGCAAACATGTCACCAGAATATGGTGCAACTATGGGTTTCTTCCCGGTTGATGCAAAGACATTGGAATACTTGAAGCTAACTGGCAGAAGCGATGACACTGTATGTTATATGCCGTGATTGCATTTGATTTGCAGCTTAACTCCACATGCATCTTAACCTCCTAGTTTTTGACGGTTGCATTCTTTAGGTGGCCATGATAGAGACTTACCTGCGCGCCAATAATATGTTCGTCGACTACAGCCAGGTGACTATATACTTTGTCTGAAGATAATCAGTTTGGTATTATTATCTATTTACTTACTTATAATACTGATACTTCTCTCTTGATGTAGGTTCAACCTGAAAGAGTGTATTCATCTTATCTGGAACATGACCTGGATGAGGTGGAACCATGTCTATCCGGACCAAAAAGGTAATGTACCTGGGTAACTCTTATCCTTGGCATATTCTTGGCCTCATTCACCTCATTCATGACTAACCTAAAGATATACTCAACAGGCCTCATGATAGAGTGACGTTGAAGAACATGAAGTCAGATTGGCTTTCTTGCCTAGACAACGATGTAGGATTCAAGGTAACAATCTGCTCTATAGTTGTGGCAATACTCTCCCCGTGTGATTCTTGTGCTATGTGCCTGCCACCATCTTGTTGTTTATTTATCAATAAGATGAAACTACCATTTAGGATTACTGGAATCCCAAACTTCTATAGTATTGCACTGAATACATATGCGAACAGTTTATACCTTATAAATTTCCTTTACGTTCTTTCCCCTTTTCCTTTTTACCCACCACCCTGTTATTTTTTGCAGGGTTATACTGTCCCCAAGGAATCCCAGAGTAAAGTTGGCGAGTTTTCATTCAAAGGGATGCCAGCAAAGATAAAACATGGAGATGTTGTAATTGCGGCCATCACCAGTTGCACCAACACATCAAATCCTAATGTAATGCTGGGAGCTGCTTTGGTTGCCAAAAAGGCCTGCGACCTTGACCTTGAGGTTTGTCGCTTAACTTTGTCTTCAACTTTTGACTTAAATGTCCTTGTTCATTTTGTTGATATAGCATATGCTATTGAAAACATAAGAGGAACTCCATGTTGCCATGTTGGTAGTGCATAACTTTATATCCTCATGTGCAACATGTTCCTGTTAATATGGGATTATTTTCCTGAACAAAGTTATTGCAGCCCTTTCTCTATTACGAGTGAAGTGTTAAGTTTTAATGTGCTATTTTCTCTATTACGAGTGAAGTGTTAAGATAATTTCCTGAACAGGCCTTACGAGAGAACCTGAAGTGTTAAGCCTTGCTATGTTCTGATACCAACTGTTGCTTTAGTTTAACATTTTTGGTGTTAATTAGGTGAAACCTTGGATTAAGACAAGCCTTGCGCCAGGTTCTGGTGTTGTGAAGAAGTACTTGGACAAGAGGTGACTCTTGATTCTCCATTCAAAGGTTTCTTTTATTGTGGAGCATTGGCTAATTTTTTCTTCTACATTTTCCTATGCAGCGGTCTGCAGAAGTATCTTAACCAGCTTGGCTTCAATATTGTTGGCTATGGTTGTACAACCTGCATAGGAAACTCTGGAGATCTTGATGAATCCGTTGCTGCTGCGATTACTGATAATGGTGAGATTGACATCGCTGGATGTGAAAGGCTTGCAATGTTTTGAAACAGTCCATTGTACTCAGTTTTCCTCTTTTCAGATGTTGTCGCTGCTGCTGTGTTGTCTGGAAACAGGAATTTTGAGGGACGTGTACATGCATTGACCCGAGCAAATTATCTCGCTTCTCCTCCATTGGTTGTGGCTTATGCCCTTGCTGGCACGGTAAGAGAACAAACATTTCCCAATGTTTAAAACCTCTGTATATTATTTTGAATAAAAAGTGGAAGCACCAGAACAAATCAAGAACGTGACCATTTATCTAATGCTACTATTTTTACTCACCAGTATAATTCGTTAGTGTCAGGAGGGGGCCAGGACCTACTAAGCTAATCAGTTCAAATTTCTGTTTCTCCCTAACTATTCTATCATGAATATGTTGTTTATGCAATGTTATTATTATGAATCAACAATACAATACTTAGTGTGAGGAGGACCCAGATGCACTAAGCTAACTAGTTCAAACTTCCTCCCTGATTATTCTTTTTATTTTCTTTGCTAAACTTTGGAATGTGCTGCAGGTTAATATCGATTTTGAGAAAGAGCCAATCGGCATCTCAAAAGATGGGAAAGAAGTTTACTTCAGGGATATTTGGCGTACCACTGATGAGATTGCTGAGGTCGGCACTTCCAACTATGTTTTTTTTAATCATATTTATCTCCATTTTGTTCTTCGAGAACAAATTTGATTAGGGACATTCCTCCTAATTAAGCTATTAATTCTTATAGGTTGTCAAGTCAAGCGTGCTCCCAGACATGTTCAAGGGCACATATGAGTCAATCACCAAAGGAAATCCAATGTGGAATGAGCTGCCAGTATCAGCCAGCACTCTCTACCCATGGGATCCAACATCAACATACATCCACGAGCCTCCTTACTTCAAGGATATGACAATGACCCCTCCTGGGGCACGGCCTGTGAAAGATGCCTATCGTCTTCTCAACTTCGGTGACAGTATCACAACTGATCACATATCCCCTGCCGGAAGCATCCACCCAGACAGCCCAGCTGCCAAATTCTTGAAGGAGAGCAGTGTTGAAAGGAAGGACTTCAACTCATATGGCAGTCGAAGAGGTAACGATGAGATCATGGCTAGGGGCACTTTTGCCAACATTCGTCTTGTGAACAAGTTCTTGAAGGGAGAGGTTGGAGCCAAAACCATCTATGTTCCATCAGGGGAGACGCTTGCCGTCTTTGATGCTGCCATGGTAATACACTAGTATAACTTACTGAATCCAGTTTTTGCCAACATAACAGTGCATGTTCAAATCTCTCATCGAATGAATTCATCATTTTATTTTCGACAGAAATACAAGGATGAAGGGCATGACACTATTATCCTTGCTGGTGCCGAGTATGGCAGTGGCAGCTCTAGGGATTGGGCAGCAAAGGGTCCAATGCTGCAGGTAACGATGCCTCCCCCATAATCTCTTGTCCTAGGCATGGGATGTTGCAAACGGTGACTAACAGTGTGCGTGGTGACTGCTGCAGGGAGTGAAGGCCGTGATAGCCAAGAGTTTTGAGAGGATTCACCGGAGCAACCTCGCTGGAATGGGCATCGTCCCTCTATGCTTCAAGGCCGGGGAGGACGCCGACAGTCGTGGCTTAACTGGGCATGAGCGCTACACTGTCCAGCTTCCCACCAATGTGGACGACATCAAGCCTGGCCAAGATGTCACGGTCACAACCGATGACGGAAAGTCCTTCACCTGCAAACTCCGCTTTGACACTGAGTTACTATAGTCCCTTCTCCTCCCCCCTCAGCAGCAGCATTTTTCATTTATAATGATTGATTCCTGACGATGCGTTTGCTGATTACTCTTCAGGTGGATATCTCATACTACACCCATGGTGGTATTCTACCATACGTCATCCGAAAGATCGCCGCCGAGCAATAGAGCGTGCTGCTGAGATGATTGCTTACGACGAGGCAAAACTGTAATTGTTGTAAACAGTTTCTGTAGCAAAGTCCTATTTGAGGAATCACCCTCAAATAACATCTGAGAGATCTGCAGAGAACACAGAAATTTTGAGATGTTAAGAGTGATCATCGCCCGCCTTTCTTTTAAAGCACGGTGTTAATAATATGCCTGACAATTAATGACATGCGTTTGCATACTGTAAAGTACCTCTGAACACTGGAAACTGGAATTAGTGAAGGAAAGTCTACGCATTTTCAATGCATTGAAATTTGCATGACCGCTTGCCTGGAGTTGGTTTCTTCTGTATGTTCTGTTTGAATGCCTACATTAGCATGCCATTCGGTTTGTAGGATTGTGGGGTTAATTGTCTCTTAAATTACACATCACCTCACATAACAGGCTGAATCTCTCTCTATGGTGTGAGAGACGCCGAAATTTGTCAACTACATAGCCAAAATTCTGATGACGTCTCTATCCATGTATAAGGACCCTAATTTGACAATCGTCCAACCAAAGATGTAAATTTTGTGGTGTTTTAGCAGGTTTCAGTACAGTAATTACAAGTATATTATGCTCGCAAATATTCAGAGTTTGTTTGTTTCACATGATTTTAAGCGTGCATAATTGGAAAAACATATGAGTTGGATTTTCATTCTAGATAACTTGAAACCGCAAGAGTGTATGTATAATGGAAAGTCTGTCTGGCGGCAGGCCATTCTTATGAGAAAGTTTGCTCATAGACACCGTTATTTCGTGTCCTTTGTCCAAACACACTAAATTTTTGTGTCTTTGCTCAGTATCATTACAATTTGATGGTTATTTGTCCAGACACACTAAAACGGAAAGGTTGAGCTTTTAAATCCTTTATCAAATGGGTTTTTTGTTGCTGTTTCCAATGTTGGATCGAGAATCTGATAGCGCACATAATTTGACTCAAGGTACGTGCTTACTCACGAACTTGAACTATGATCCATCCTAGGGAATCATATACTACTAATTGATCAACTCATGATCACATGATATCTGTTATTTGGATGAGAGTATAAGGGCATCTCCAGCCGTCCCCAAGTGCCCCACAGGAGGCCAAATACGTCGTTTGGCCTAAATAGTGACGGTTTTCTCCCAGTTGCCCCACAGGACCCGAATAGCGTCGTTTGGGCCGTTTTAGCGCCGACGCAATCAGGCCGAACCCAGACCGTTGGGGGGGGGGGGGGGGGGGGGGCAGCTGAGGGCGCCGGCGCAAAGCGAAAGCGCGCGAAAACTGGGCGGGCCCATCCTGTTAGCCTCTCTTTTACGCCTTGGGGTGTGGGGGAGGGGGGGGGGGGGGGGATTTCTAGATCTTGAAATACCGATTTTGTTTTGATCCGCACAACAAGATAGGTGTCCCTAGAAAATTTGTAGTAAAAATCATGATCTTGAATCTACCACCGGATAATGATTTCGTTTTAATCGGCAGCAAAATAGGTGTCCATAGGAAATTTATACTCAAAATCATAGATCTTGAACCTAGCACAGGATAATGGTTTCGCTTTGATCTGCACATCAAGATAGGTCTCCATAGGAAATTTCTACTCAAAATCATGATCTCGAACCTACCACCGGATAACGATTTCATTTTAATCGCAGCAAGATAGTTGTCCATAGGAAATTTGTCGTTTATTTATAAATAGATGATGAAACTACCATTTAGGATTACTGGAATTCCAAACTTCTATAATATTGCACAGAATACATGCGAACACCTTCTAAATTTCCTTTACATCATTTCCCCTTTTCCTTCTTTTATGCTCACCACCCTGTTTTTTTTTTTCAGGGTTTTGCTGTTCCCAAGGAATCCCAGAGTAAAGTTGGCGAGTTTTCATTCAAAGGGACGCCGGCAAAGATAAAACATGGAGATATTGTAATTGCTGCCATCACCAGTTGCACCAACACATCTAATCCTAATGTAATGCTGGGAGCTGCTTTGGTTGCAAAAAAGGCCTGCGACCTTGGTCTTGATGTTTGTCGCTTAACTTTGTCTTCAACTTTGGACTTAAGTGCCCTTGTTCATTTTGTTGATATAGCATATGCTATTGGAAAACATAAGAGGAACTCCAGCATGTTGGTAGTTTTAATTTTATATCCGCATGTGCAACATGTTCCTATTAAGATGGGATTATTTTCCTGAACAAAGTTATTGCAGCCTTTTCTCTTATTACGAGTGAAGTGTTAAGATTTAATGTGCTATTTTCTTTGCCTATGTTCTCATAATTTCCAATAGCCAATTGTTGCTTTAGTATAATATTCTTGGTGTTAATTAGGTGAAACCTTGGATTAAGACAAAGCCTCGCGCCAGGTTCTGGTGTTGTGAAGAAGTACTTGGACAAGAGGTGACTCTTGATTCTCCATTCAAAGGTTTCTTTTATTGGAGCATTGGTTTATTTTTTTCTTCTACATTTTTTATGCCGCGGTCTGCAGAAGTATCTTAACCAGCTTAGCTTCAATATTGTTTGATATGGTTGTACAACATGCATAGGAAACGCTGGAGATCTTGATGAATCCGTAGCTGCTGCAGTTACTGAAAATGGTGAGATTGACACCACTACACGCGAAAGGCTTGTGAAACACTTCATTGTACTCACTTTTCCTCTTTTCAGATGTTGTGGAACACTTCATTGTGCTCACTTTTGCTCTTTTCAGATGTTGTGAAACAGTTCGCTTGTACTTACTCACTTTTCCTCTTTTCAAATGTTGTTGCTGCTGCTGCTGCTGTGTTATCTGGAAACAGGAACTTTGAAGGACGGTACATGGATTGGCCCGTGGAAATTATCCCGCTTCTCCTCCATTGGTTGTGGCCTATGCCCTAGCTGGCACGGTAAGAGAACACACATTTCCCAGGGGTTAAACCTTTATATTATTTCATGTTGTATTCTTGAAATCAGCTCATCTAAATCAAACGAGAAACATGAGATTGGAGTCAAACGCACACAGCGAGGTTTCTAGAGGCTGCTCACGTGCCCCTCTCTCTCTCTTCTCTGTTTATTACCTTGTAACATTACAACTAAGCCCATGTACAATTTCAGCCAATGCCATGTCATGTCAATGCCCACAGTGGCGGAGCCAGGAATTGAGTCGAGGGGGGGCGAACAATAAAATGTGTGCCACCGGCAAATTTTTTTTTTTGACAACACATGTAATCCACGGCGGCTAGGAGGACAACGGCGCGTCGTCGCGGCGGCGGCGGTCTGGACTAAGGTCGTTGTAGGAACTTTGTCGGAGGTTGCAATGATGTCTATTAAGCGGTTGGGCAGTTGAGTTCATGGATGCTAACGGCGGCGACAGAGGTTGAAGAACACAGTGTACACTAGTTGCAGTCCAAACACGTACAAAATTCAGTACAAGATCTAATCGCATATGTGTGTCGAATAGAAAAGTTACAACATGAAAGTTGTGGGCAACGTCGAGAGGAACCTGCTCGTGAGAGGATTTTTCAAAACTTCAATCGAGTGCGACGAATTTGACAAAATTCGTCAAAAAAGGTTCCGCGCGTCGGGTCGAAATTGGCAAGCTATGATCGATGAAACTTTAAACCGAGCATGGGAATGGAACCTACTCATCGATGTAAACATATTCCATGTAAATTTTTTTTTATTCGAGGTATATTTATATAGATCACAGAGCAGGTAAAAACGAGGGAAAATACGGAAAGTACACATCACTTCCAGATGAGGACGAGGAGATCCGGTGAGCTCGAGGCTAGCGCTTTGCTAGCAGCGACTAGCGCTCGCCGCCGCGGCGTAGCTGATCATAATCTTGCATCCGTATCCATTTTTTTACGTGGGACAGTTGAGTTGGGCAGCAGCTCGGGGTATTCCATTTTTTTGTTGCTCGATCTGAGCGGGGTCGGCCGACCAGGCTCGACCCCCTACTGGCTCCGCCAACTGAATGCCCATGAATTCGTACCTGGATTTCAGCCAATGCCATGTCAAGTGCCTGCATTGCATTCGTTCCACAACAGTAAATCGTCCCATGCCACATGCTTTTGGTACACCGCATAAAAGCTACAAAAAATTAGGTGTAATGGTGAACACATCAAATCTGAATGATTTAGTTTGCTGGACCACAAACATGGATGTACCTGGATGTATGTTCCTGTCGCTAGGGAATCGGCCTGTCCATGTACCAGCAAATCGTCCCATGCCACATCTTCTGAATTCATCTGAAAGTGCATTAGTAATTCTATGCTCCTGCGACATGAAACAACACAATTTAAACTCCGTTATGGTTCAGCAAAGTATCTGGTTATGCTGGACTGCTCCAGATGCAGTATATAGCAAAATATATAAACATATGTATAACACTATTGCCATTCATAGGATCGAGGGAATTGCATGCAATAGTACCGCGACAAAGTTTGCCTTGGATGCAGAACTACTCTAGCTAGCTAGCTCCCGCTCCGCTCCGCTCCCCTTCAACCTGCCGCCGCCGGTGGCCACCTCGGCCACGGCGCGGCACACCATGACCGTTGCCCGCCGCTGGCCGACACCCGGCATGGCTCCACTCCCTTAGCCACCCCTGACTCTGCCGAGCGGCTTCACTTCTCGGCCCCACCCACTCCGGCATCCAGCTTCAATGCTTCCCCGTCCTACGCAGAGTTGGCAGCTCGCCAGCCTGCTCCGCCTTCAAGGCATGCGCGGCCTCTGCTGCCCATCCCTCGCCCAGCTCTCCCCGTAGGCCTCTGCTGCGTAGCATCGTTGTAGCTGAGGAGCTGCAGGATTCGCAAGGATGGCAAGATGTGCTGGGCAAGCGCGGCCGTCGCCCACCCACCATGCCATCTTCGGTGGGGGCTTTCAATGAACCCCAGCTACCACGGCAACGCTCCTCCGCCGCCGAGGCCTTTAAGAGGGACCTCTACGGCCGCTGCTTTTGATGCTTCAGCCACGAGCATTCTGTCCGCCACTGCACCAACGAGCCTCACTGTTTGCACTGCCTCGACGCCGGTCACCGGGCGAATAGCTCCTGTACGACGTTTTTTCATCGAATTGGAACCAGAGCGATGTCGTTGGAGAGAATAGCTCAAGTACGACGGATGGGAGCGCGTAAATAGCCCACGACCAACATGGCCCTTAAACGCCGTCTGGTCTGATCGTTAGCTGTTAGGTTTGGGGGTGCCTGCTTAGTTTGGAAGCGTCGAACCCACCACTTATTATCCACGTAAGCGAGGGACCCACCACTTATCCACTCACCGTGTGGGACCCACCTCACCGTAGCTGGACGAGTACCGCGCCCGTGCCCGCCCGTCCGCCGCCGCCCATTGCTTCCCCTTTCCCACATCTCTCTCTTCTCCGGCGACGACGCCCAAATGTCTAGCTCCTCCGCCCCGCCGTCAAAATGGCCACGGTTTTGTCCACTGCCGCCGCTACGGTACGTGCCGGAATGCCCACGCCCAGAGCCTCTCAAGCGTTGCTGTTTTCAGATCTTGAAGAAATGCGGCCATTTCGAGTGGATCGAAACCTATGTTCAGAGGCTTGAACAAATTGAGGGCTACAATGATTCGTTGCCCGTTGATTCGAACGGGGCCGCAACCTGGTAGCTGAATTTTGGGTTGCCGTCGGTGGGCATGGAGAATTTGGGAAGCTCGGACATAGGTGCTGACAGAGACAATGGTGAACTTAGGGCAGAGGACGCGATGTTTGCAATGCCCAAGTTTGTCCCCAAGTTTGCCAAGTTCGTCCCCAAGTTTGTGTAACTTAATCAAATTGAAGCAGCAATTTCTGAAGTTTCTGAATTTGTTCGTACTATCATACAGTGTGTTCTTCAGTTATCACTTCAGTCCTTAGCGAGGCACATGCGCATATACACATAGAGCAAATGGCACTGCTCTGTTGATTTTTTCTTAAGTTGAGACCTTGTCAACTAGGTAGAGGCTTATAAAAGATGTCATCTATAGACAATGATTTACTTCTTTATTTGTCACTCTCACCAAGTGGTAGATTTGTAACTATTAGATCGTAATGGTGGTAGATTTGTCGCAAACATTGGCATAGCCTAGTGGCAAAGGGTTGATGACTCCCTTTGCCCACCCAAGTTCGAGTCCCCATACTCGCAATTTAGGTGTTGCACATATATTCTCTGTCCAGTAGCTTCGTGGGTCCGGCAACTGACTAAATCTATAATAGTGAGTTGTCATATCCATAAAGATACTGCACTGGGACAATTTTTTTGAATTTTTTAAATAATCTGAAAATTATTTATTTTCTTTTGATTTTTTGAATTCAACTTTGAACCAAAATTCAAATTTACATGTTATTTGTGCTAGGCTTGGATGTTGCAATGATTTCATACTATTATGCACTTGTTTGATCTAACTTGGACAATTTTTTGAATTAATCTTCATATTATTTATTTTTAAATTTGAACCAAATTTCAAATTTCACCTTTTCACTCTAGTATTGCTATTGTTCTAGTGGTGGTAGATTTGTAACTATTACCTCCTAATGGTGGTAGATTTGTCGCAAACATAGGCATAGCCTAGTGGCAAGGGTTGATGTCTCCCTTTGCCCACCCAAGTTCGAGCCCCCATGCTCGCAATTTAGGTGTTGCACATTATTCCCGGTCCAGTAGCTTCGTGGGTTGGGCAACTTATTATTATAGATTAATCTATAATAATGAGTTGTCCCATCCATTAAGATGGTGCACGGGGACAATTTTTTTTGAATTTTTTAAATAATATGAAAATTATTTATTTTCTTTTGATTTTTTGAATTCAACTTTGAACCAAAATTCAAATTTACATTTATTTGTGCTAGGCTTGGATGTTGCAACGATTTCATACTATTATGTAGTTGTTTGATCTAACTTGGATGTTGCAATGATTTCATCCATTTAAACAAGTTTGAAACATGAAATTGAAAATCCAAGCTTGGATACTTCTTAGTCACACCAAAATGAAGCTTTGGTGAGTTTTTTGAAAATTTCATGTTGCAAATCCCAAACCACCTCTCTTCACACATGAGAGTTCATAGTTTGAGATTTGAGATTTCACACCACATTGAAGCATATTTTGTTTTATTATATCTAGACCTTGTTTATCAATTGGAGTTGTTAGTACATGACAAACTAAGAACATGTGCACTGGTTTTTTATTTTTTTTATGTTTTGTGAATATTTTATGCTTATTTTAAATTTGGTCAAACCCAAGTTTGACCAACATTTAAACAAGTTTGAAACATGAAATTGAAATTCCAAGTTTGGATACTTCTTAGTCACACAAAAATGAAGCTTCCGTGAGTTTTTTGAAAACTTTATGTTGCAAATCTCAAACCACCTTTCTTCACACATGAGAGTTCATAGCTTGAGATTTGAGATTTCACACCATATTGAAGCATATTTTGTTTAATTATATCTAGACCTTGTTTATCAATTGGAGTTGTTAGTACATGACAAACTAAAAATATGTGCACTGGTTTTTTATTTTTTTGATGTTTTGTGAATATTTTATGCTTATTTCAAATTTGGTCAAACACAAGTTTGACCAACATTTAAACAAGTTTGAAACATGAAATTGAAAATCCAAGCTTGGATACTTCTTAGTCACACCAAAATGAAGGTTCTGTGAGTTTTTTGAAAATTTCATGTTGCAAATCCCAAACCACCTCTCTTTACACATGAGAGTTCATAGTTTGAGATTTGAGATTTCACACCACATTGAAGCATATTTTGTTTAATTATATCTAGACCTTGTTTATCAATTAGAGTTGTTAGTACATGACAAACTAAGAACATGTGCACTGGTTTTTATTTATTTTTTTGATGTTTTGTGAATATTTTATGCTTATTTCAAATTCGGTCAAACCCAAGTTAGACCAACATTTAAACAAGTTTGAAACATGAAATTGAAAATCCAAGCTTGGATACTTCTTAGTCACACCAAAATGAAGATTCTGTGAGTTTTTTGAATATTTCATGTTTCAAATCTCAAACCATCTCTCTTCACACATGAGAGTTCATAGTTTGAGATTTCACACCACATTAAAGCATATTTTTTTAATTATATCTAGACCTTGTTTATTGGGGTGGCTCGTACTTGTCAAATCGGTGATCGCGGCACGGCCGATTCATCAACTCCTCGTCGCCGAGGCGCCGATGTGGATGTTGGATGAAATTGAGGACTGGATGAGGTCGTTCTTTTGGGCAGGCAAGGAACAGGCGAATGGCAGCCAATGTCTGGTTGCCTGGGAGAAGATTGCTACACCCTATTGCTTTGGTGGGTTAGGAGTTAAGAACTTGAGGCTACAGGGAATGGCGCTACGAACTAGATGGGAGTGGTTGCGCAGAACGGATCAGTCGAGGCCGTGGCAGGGGCTGCCAATGTTGAAGGATTCTGACGCGCACGACGTTTTTCAGAGCCTCGTCAGGATTCAGCTTGGGACGGTAAACGCTCCTCTTCTGGCAGGATCGCTGGTGGACGGCAGGGTTGTCTCCGAAATCGCACCGGCCGTCGTGGCGGCGGTGGGCACGAGGAAGAAGAATAGCCGGACGATGGCCGAAGGAATGGATAGCAACAGGTGGATTGCTGACGTTGCTGATGCGACAGAGGCGGAAGTGGCTCGACAAATTGTGGGGCTTTGGGTGGAATTGACGAGGTTCCACTGCAGAGAAGGAGTCCAGGACGAATTCAGCTGGCCAGGCTCGAGTACTGGCCTGTACATGGCCAAATCCACCTACCTAATGCTCTGCCAGGGACGAACTCGGGTGGCGACAGTGACTTGCGTCTGGAATTCCAAGGCGCCGCTCAAGTGCAAACTGTTCGTTTGGCTCGCGCTCCAGCATCGCGTCTGGACTTCAGATAGGCGCAAGAGACATGGATTGCAGGACGATACGGCATGCTGCTTCACTTGCTTACAGGAGGAAGACACAATTGAGCACATTTTGGTGCAATGCGTATACGCGAGGGAGGTCTGGCATGGATGCTTTCAGCGCATATAGATTGGGTCGACAGTACCAGAACCTGACGACACTTTGGAGTCCTGGTGGCTAAGAGAAAGGGCCAGGTTCGCAAAGAGGGAGAAGAAAAAAATTGACACGCTTGTCTCGTTGGTTTGCTGGTCGGTGTGGAAACAGAGGAATGCCCGCGTGTTTAATAACATTAGGAAGCAGTGCTCGGCTCAAGTCCTGAAGGATCGGATCTTCGATGAGTTTCTGACTTGGCTGAGGGCAGGAGTTGGAGGAGGAGATGTTTTCTTAGATAGGAGAGAGTAGGCTTTAGTTTTTCTGGTGTTGCTGTTCGCTGTGACCTTGCTTGGCAAGGCTCCGGTGCTTCTTGTAATGTACTTTGCTATCTTCTATAAAAATGTGGTGCGCCCTTTGCGCACCCGCAAAAAAAAAGACCTTGTTTATTAATTAGAGTTGTTAGTACATGACAAACTAAGAACATGTGCACTGGTTTTGATTTTTTTTTTGTTTTATGAATATTTTATGATTATTTCAAAATCGGTCAAATCCAAGTTTGACCAACATTTAAACAAGTTTGAAACACGAAATTGAAAATCCAAGCTTCGACCTTTCTTAGTCACACCAAAATGAAGATTCTGTGAGTTTTTTGAATATTTCATGTTGCAAATCTCAAACCACATCTCTTTACACATGAGTTTCAAATGAGCTCCAAAGGTAGGGTAAACAGCCCCATTTCTAAGCAACTTTTTTCTCCACCATGTCTAAAACAGACAAATAAATTTGAGTTGCTAGTATATGACAAACTAAGAACATGTGTACTGGTTTTCCATTTTTTTATGTTTTTTGAAATTTTTATGCTTATTTTAAATTCGGTCAATCCTAAGTTTGACCAACATTATTAAAAATGTACAAAGTGCTTACTAGTGTTATCTACACAAGCATGTAACTTTTAATATAGGCATCCTAAAATATGAAGTAAAATTCTAGTGAAATTCTAGATCTAGGTATTTTATTTCGAATTAAACTGAAAAAGAACAAAACCTAGGACAAAAAATGCTAACTGTGCCAGATCTAGCACTTTTCTAGGCCCAGTAGCAGGATTCGGCCCGCTAATGTTTTTTCGCTGATTTAATTCACGGACGCCTTTTAACTTTGGGTTGGGCCACGGCCCACGTACTAATCCCTTTCTCAGGCCACGGCCAAGCCCATTTTTTCCCACCGCGTCGCGTTCCCCTCTCCTATTTATCCACACAAATGTGTCGTACCGTAGCTATTCTCACCCACTCCAGATCTGCGTTACTCTCGCCGTCGGCGACCAAAACCACGCAATCCAGCCCCGCCGCCGCAGATCAAGCCCCGCCGTGCGACGATGATGAGGCGCGGAGGTTCTAGCTCGCGCGGCGGCCATTCCGGCGGCGGATCTGACGAGGAGCGGAAGCGGAATGGGCGGAAGCGGCCGGCGCCCGCCTCTGACCCCGAACGGGTGCGTCGGGTTGCTTCCGACGGCGGTCGGAAGCGCGGCGCCCGCAACTACACCAACTACGGGATCGCGGCGCCGCCTGCGTACGCCCGGCGCGCCATCGACGAGTACGACCGCCAGATGGAGATGGCGGCGGCGGCGCGAGGCAGCCGCTACGAGCCAGGCGGAAGCTCCTCCGCGGGGGGAGCTCCGCCATTGCACGAGCACTGCTGCCGCCGCCGAAGAGGGAGGAGGAGGAGCAGCAGGGCTTGGCACCGCGCGCGGGCGTGTCGGCCTTCTTCCGGAGACTATGTCGACGACGGCGACCTCGACTGGTTCATCCGCCGAGCTGATGGAGCGCACCAAGGACGAGCAGCAGCAGCTCGTCGCCCGCTGGCAGATGGAAGAGGAGCTCAACGAGTTCCGCTTCCGCCAAGCTATCGAGGAGTCCCGCGCCGACATGCCGTGGGGCGCCTCCGACTCCGACTCCGACTGAGCGGCGCCGCCGCCTCGTCGCCGCCGCACCCCTGGGGCTCACTCAAGCGAGCCCAATTTTGGATGGATCGAACTAGGGGTAGGAGCTGCGGTGACGTCCTACTTCGTGCCCTGTAATAGCGTAGATATGAACTAATCCGTGCCCGTGTGGCTTTTGCTCCGACGAGCCCTGCCATTAGAACTACCGTGTGTAATAGTATACTTATATGCTATGTTTGTGTGCAGTTTTAATTCTGTCTGTCTGTTGTTTGAATTCTTGTCTGAATCAGAGCTTCCAATATTATCTGTTATGCTTGTCTAAATCGGAGCTCGCCGGCGTTGCCGTGCTTCATCGCCGGAGAAGAAGAAGAGGGAGGATGTGCGCGCAGGGGAAAACGATATAACAGTTAGCTGTGGGTCCCACGCTGACGTGGATAAGCTGTGGGTCTGACGCTGATGCGGATAAGCTGTGGGTCCCACCCGGCTCCCCCTAATCCTGACGGAGATTGCGCTTAAGGTCCATGTCGTGCCTGGGCTATTTGTGCTCAGAGAGATGTCGCACTAGCGCAATTCTTGCGAACGATGTCGCTATACATCTGATGCATGTAAAATGCATACATGAACTTTCCACTATATTTCCTGTTTTCCAATCATATTTGCATCATATATGGGTTTATTTAATGTAATATCATGATTTTTGGGAATAAAATAATTATTTCCTATTTTTATGGAATTAACTCTGCGCAGGCAGAAACCCCGATTTCTTTCCTTTTAAGTTTCAGGCAACCAAACGACGTCATAATGACCTAAGATTTTACGGGAATCAATATTTTGGAAGGACGAAGACGTAGCCGCGAAGGAATCAAGCAAACGAAGGCCGGGAGCCCAAGATAGTGGGTCCCACGCGGCCACTGTACCTGGCCACGTGGGCCCACCTATCTTGGCCCTCGGGGCTCCGCTGCCGTCGATCTTTCTTCCACCGACTCCGTCTTGACCTAAAAACGCCTATAAAAAAGACCCACCACGTCGTTCCCTGGAAGGAGAGCCGCCGAAACACAGAAACACCGAAACAGAGACCTGGAGCTGCAGATCGGAGGGGGAAAACTCCGGCGGGGCGCTGCCGGTGTGGTCTCCTTCTCCTCCAACGCCATCTCCATCAACAACACCACCATGAAGAGGGAGTAGTCCACCTCTGGACTATGGGTTTGTGAAAGTAACTTATGTATCTCTCCTCTCTTTGAGCTTCACTAATTAGTACCGTATGAGCTGCCGAACATGATTACGGTCATCTATGTAATTCCTATGTGGTGGATCTTGTTATGAGTTAATATATGTTTGAGATTGTTTTCAGTTATGTTTATATATGCATATTATGTACCCCGTTCTTATTTACTTGTCATGATCAAGCATGTTTATGAGAGCACGTGAGGAGGAACGTGTGCATTAGTTGGAGTAACGGGGGGTGGCTAGTGCAGTGAACGTGACAGACAGTTATGCGATCCACTTGGGTTTTTTACCTTACTTTGTTACCTCACTAGGGATAAAAAGAAACACCTTGCTACCGGAGATGTGGGTGTGACCATTGCCACTACTCCATGACTAGATCTAGCATGTTCTTGTTTTAACTTCATGTCATTTAACTTATTGCTATACTCTGAATCTTCTTAATACTAAGGTGTTATGATTTAGTTCGCATCTTTAGTGGAGTATAAGAGAGACTAATAACCAAAAGGTCTCTATGTTAGGACGTGATATCCATGTATTTATTAACTTGTCATTAACTTTATTGTTGCAATCTCATATGTCAACTCTATGTGTCCCGTTGTCCACCACAACATTTAAAAGAGAGAGCATTTGTGAAACCATGAACCATGTCCACTTTTTATCATAAGAAAACCTTTCCAACACTTTTATCATCACTTTTGTTTGCTGCCATTCTTTAATCCGAAAATACAAAAACACTTTTACATCTTGCATTCATCATATAAAACCCAAAAATATCATTTATCATTGCTACCACCTTCATTGCATATTTATTTACCATCATTGCATATTTATTACTGTTTTGCATATTTATCTTGATCATCTACACCTTGTGCTTGACAACCACAGGTGAGGTTGAGGACCAAAACACTTAACTTTGTTTTGTAGGTAACCAAAAAGAAGGATAAGAAGATAGATCTTTCACTACTGTTTTCCCCGAGAGTTCGATATTAAACCCTCGAGTCACCCTCGTGAGGAAAACACGTCTTCCCTACACTATACACTCTGCACTTGGAGTCTCAACCTAACCCCGTGTTTTATTTATTTCAGGTACCTACTATTGGAGAGCGTCAACTACACAGTTCCCTCCAACAAACTGCTTTCTGGAGCCATTGCCACATCAAGTGTTTTCTGGCGCCGTTGTCGGGGAAGTACTCATCATCACCATCATCATCCTCAAGTACTCTCCTGTCAACCAGGCACCATCACGTTTTCTGGCACCGTTGCATCAACCCTTCGTAGTTACCTTCACGGACATCAAGACTGTTTTCTGGCGCCGTTGCCGGGGAGACATAGCTGAGAAGGTTTATCCAAGGATAACTCACATCAAGTCAACTTCATCACCAACTTGTGCTAACACCTAAGCTTGGGGAGGTTGCACCTACGTGAGCATCATCTTATCCATCTTTACCTTTAAAGCAATTTATTTGTTTTGTTTTTTGTCTTGCATATCATTTTATATTTCGGTTTGCATATTTTATTTTCAGTTTTGCATTTTGTTTTGCATTTGTTATTTCGGTTTGCATTTGTTTAGTGTTATTTTATTTTCAGTTTTGCATTTAAAAATCAAAAACACATAAAAATTTGCTAAAATGGGAGATAGAACTAAATTATGTGACTACGCAAACACTCCAAACGATCAATTTATTGCTAAGCCTATTACCACACCTGAGATAACTGCTGAGAGCTATGAAGTTAGTCCTAGTTTGTTGAACTTGATAACTAGGGAACAATTTGGTGGTAGTGCTTTGGAGGATGCCTCTATGCATCTTCATGATTTTGTTGAAATATGTGACATGCAAAAGTTTAAAAATGTTGAGAGTAATATTCTGAAACTGAAGTTATTTCCTTTTTCACTTAGAGGGAAAGCTAAAGAGTGGTTACATTCACTACCTACTGCTAGTATTAAATCTTGGGATGATCTTAAAGAAGCTTTCATTAAGAAATATTATCCCCCTGTTAAAATTCTGCAAAATAGAAACAACATCCTTTCTTTTAGGCAAAATGAAAATGAACATGTTGCCATGGCTTGGGATAGGATTAAACTTATGCTGAGAACTTGTCCATCACATGGAGTTAATGAATGGACCATACTACACACTTTCAATAATGGTTTGAACTACATGTCTAGAAATATACTTGATTCTGCTGCTGGAGGTGCTTTTATGAGTAAGACTATAGTAGAAGCTAAGAATATATTGGAAAGCATTTTACAAAACTATAGTCAATGGCATACTGATAGGGCACCTAATACTTCTAAGAAAGTGAATTCTATTGAGGAAACTAATGACTTTCATCTAAAATGGATACTATACTTGCTTTGCTTAATGAATCTAGTGTTGAAAATGTTCCTTTGCAAGAACTTGTTGGAAATACTTCTGAAAATGTTGATGTCAAATTTATTAGGAACTATGGTAATAATGGGTATGGTAACAACAATTATAACTCTTATAATAAACCCCCATATGTTCCCAACAATCGTCCTCTTGTTCCATGTCCTAATGCTAATGATAGTAAATGGAAGCCTATGCCATCAAGTAATGATAACTATGAAGCTAATAAAATTCTGAGTGAACAAGTTGCTAGTCATAATATTATGATACAAGAGTTGAATAAGTCTGTTGCTTCTATTAGTTCTGATATTAAAAGCTTATAACTACAAGCTGCAGGACTAGACAAAGATTTGTCTAAACTAGCTGATAATCAAGCCACTTTACTGAGTATGTCTGCAGGGAAACCACAAGCACCACCCACTGTTGGAATGAACTCTGTTAATATTGCTGAAATTGTTCCCTCTACCTTGGAGGAAACTCTGAATGAATTATTGAATTACCCTGAATACTTGCTGCCTTTTATGTCTCAACTTGCTGTTTTGAGAGAAGAAGTTAATGAAACTGAATATGATGAATCTTTTATGTTGATTGAGTTAGAAAAGAAACTTGAGGAAGTTAAGATGCTTAATGAAGTCAAGGACCCTATGCTTGACTTAGAAAATTGTAGCTTGCATGAATTAATATCTATCTTACAAAAGTTTGCAAGTGATCCTACTATTAATACTAACCAAGCTGGTTTTGGTTCTTATATTGCTAATCATGTCTTGAAGAAAAAATTGCTAGGTACAACCATGAGGCCATGATACCACCTAAGCTTGGGGATGTATGGATCCCCAAGGTACTAGTTACTATTGGAAAAGAGACACACCATGCTATACTTGATCTAGGATCTAGTGTCTCAGTTTTATCTAAAGAACTTTATGAAATGCTTGAGTTGCAAAATATGAAAAATGCTCTATTGAACTTGCTCTTGCTGATGATACCATTAAACATACTCTAGGAAAAGTAAGTGATGTTATGGTAGAGCTACATATGACTTTTGTACCTGCGGATTTTCTAATCATGGATATGGGGAATAAAACCTCTAGTCCTATTATTCTTGGAAGACCTTTTCTTCGTACCACAGGTGCTATCATTGATTCAAAGGAAGCGAATGTGAAGTTTCAGTTCTCACACAAGAAGTGCATGGAGCACTTTCCAAGGAAGAGGGGCATACCATTCAAGCTCCCTCATGAGCTTCAACGTCATTAAAAATACAAGTAAGTAAGCCTAGCTATATGACTATAAAGAAAGCGCTTTACGGGAGGCAACCCGGTTGTTTTTATTTGAGATTTTCTTTGTGTCCTCTTGCTGTATCAAGAGAGTTTTTGTTTAGTTTAGTTTCTGGAATTTTTAATAAAGTGCCAAGTTTTACCCTTTTTGGTTTGAAAAGTTGATATCTATCATCGAAGATTTTATTCCTGCACGGTCCTGTGAACGGTTTGATTTTTAATTCCTATTCTGTAACTCTGATTGAGCTGTAATTTTAACTGTAACTTCAACTTTTCATCCTCTGTAAGCATGAATGTTTTTCAGATTTTTCTGATCAAGTTTAAGTTGGGTAGAAAAATACGTTTTGCTGCTGCTGTTTTTCTGGACAGATTTGTCCTCTATTGTGTTTGATGCGTTCTTTGAACTTTTTAGTTGAATCTTTCTGATCCAATTGAGTTTATGAGTAGGCATACAACATTATGTGTTCTCTGGACATTCATTGTATTTTTGTCCATGGATTATATGCAGCAAGAAACATATTTCTTTATCACAACTAATGCACCCCACAGAAAAAGATTTGGGACGAACGGTGTTTTGAAGTTTTTTCACAGGGATTGGAGGAGATGCACCAAGAGTTATCCAAGGATGGTGAAGACCATAAGCTTGGGGATGTGAAGACAACCCCACTGGACCTACACACTTTTGGTACGCACACGTCCAACTTCTGTTTTTCGATCGAAACACTTTATCACATAAATTGGAGCGTTGTTTTTTTTGTTTGTTTTTGTTTTTGTTTTTCTTGAGACCACCATATTATCATTTTCATATGGGGAAGTTTCTGGATATTTGGATTGAAATATGTTGGATGCTTTTATAAGATTGGGAAAAGGGATATTTAAGTTGATTCTTAACAATACATATAGTTGCCTGGTTCATATGCTTAATAATGAGTGATAATTTGCAAGCGCTTTATCAAGAGTTATAACTTATTCATGTTTTGTTGCTGAATGTTCTTTCACTTTGTTTAACATGGTTTGGTTGGTTATATGGACACTCATGCATGTTTTTAGTTGGTCAACTTTCTCCCTCTTACTAGCCCAAAAACTCCAACAAGTAAAAACTTGTTTCCAACACCTTCAACCAAAGTTTTTCCAGTGAGTCCACCATATCTACCTATTTGGCTTTATGCTATTCCGAGTATGTTTACCATGATATTTATATTATCTTTACCTCTGAATGAAAATGGTTATGTTATTGATTATCATGGGAAAAAGTTGGTTATATAGCTCTCACAAACTTGATGCACAATTTACTTTTATTGCATTTTAAATGAAACTTGACCCATTTGATTAAAATTATGAAGTTGTGAGCTTGACAATAGTTTTGGTTGGGAGTTAGCCCATATGTGCTGTCACATGGCAAGCTTTCAACATTGCACTTACTTATTTAGTTGATGTTATATACTTTTGTTTATGGATGCCTATCATGGGTGAAATAGAATGTGGATACTTAGTAAGTTCAAAGAGTTTGTATAAATGGTTAGATAGATGCCTGGGCAGCTAATCTAAGCCATGCATCATTCATGGTGGAAATTTACAGATAACATAACATAATGTTCATTCAGTGATGCACCTCATAATAAAAAGCTATACCCATAGTTAATAAAAGAGTGCTGAGATTGTTCATTGTCTGTTTGTCTTGTTGTTTTGACATGGGCTTGTTCATGTCAAGGGCAAGAGGTACCCCAGTGCAGCTCTTGATGATACTATTATTACTTGCAATGACCTTTACTTGAATTTACTTTGTGGACCAACTTGAGTAACACATGGTGTAGGTACTTGTATTCAAGGACATGAGACATTCAACCAATACTTTGTCAAGCACACTACTCATATTTGCTTTCACTTTAAACTTTAATCATTCAAGATGCTATGATAGGGGTAATGAGAGCTTGACACCAAGTATTTCCACATTGTAATCATTAACTTAAGTAGAAGAGTTTGGAGATGGATGAAACTTATGCATGCTTTACCTCTACTCATATATATCTTTCCAAAGTGTCCACTTTTATATTCAGATTTTCATCATCTCTCTATGACCAATATAGGATGTCTTTACTTTTTCATTATGCATACATGTGGTCCATATTACTATATGTTATATACTTTGTGAAAGTTTCATTTTGACATCCTTTCATTGAATATTGATATCACTTTATAAACTATCTTGCATATTGCTACTCCTTATTAAAGAATGAATCATTTTACTCTATGTAGCAATAAGAATTATCTTTGATATCTATCTTTTGAGTTATATTGCAAAGTCCATTTTAGTTTTGTCACCTTCATACTCGGGACGAGCATGGGTTAAGCTTGGGGATGTTGATGCATGTAAAATGCATACATGAACTTTGCACTATATTTCCTGTTTTCCAATCATATTTGCATCATATATGGGTTTATTTAATGTAATATCATGATTTTTGGGAATAAAATAAATTATTCCTATTTTTATGGAATTAACTCTGCGCAGGCAGAAACCCCGATTTCTTTCCTTTTAAGTTTCAGGCAACCAAACGAAGTCATAATGACCTAAGATTTTACGGGGATTAATATTTTGGAAGGACGAAGACGTAGCCGCGAAGGAATCAAGCAAACAAGGCCGGGAGCCCAAGATAGTGGGTCCCACGCGGCCACTGTACCTGGCCGCGTGGGCCCACTATCTTGGCCCTCGGGCTCCGCTGCCGTAGATCTTTCGTCCACCGACTCCGTCTTGACCTAAAAACGCATAAAAAAGACCCCACGTCGTTCCCTGGAAGAGCGCCGAAACACAGAAACACCGAAACAGAGACCTGGAGCTGCAGATCGGAGGGGGAAAACTCCGGCGGGGCGCTGCCGGTGTGGTCTCCTTCTCCTCTGACGCCATCTCCATCAACACCACCGTGAAGAGGGAGTAGTCCACCTCTGGACTATGGGTTTGTGGAAGTAACTTATGTATCTCTCCTCTCTTTGAGCTTCACTAATTAGTACCGTATGAGCTGCCGAACATGATTACGGTCATCTATATAATTCCTATGTGGTGGATCTTGTTATGAGTTAATATATGTTTGAGATTGTTTTCAGTTATGTTTATAGATGCATATTATGTACCCCGTTCTTATTTACTTGTCATGATCAAGCATGTTTATGAGAGCACGTGAGGGGGAACGTGTGCATTAGTTGGAGTAACAGGGGGTGGCTAGTGCAGTGAACGTGACAGACAGTTCTGCGATCACTTGGGTTTTTTACCTTACTTTGTTACCTCACTAGGGATAAAAAGAAACACCTTGCTACCGGAGATGTGGGTGTGACATTGCCACTACTCCATGACTAGATCTAGCATGTTCTTGTTTTAACTTCATGTCATTGAACTTATTGCTATACTCTGAATCTTCTTAATACTAAGGTGTTATGATTTAGTTCGCATCTTTAGTGGAGTATAAGAGAGACTAATAACCAAAATGTCTCTATGTTAGGACGTGATGCCCATATATTTATTAACTTGTCATTAACTTTATTGTTGCAATCTCATATGTCAACTCTATGTGTCCCGTTGTCCACCACATCTCTAAAAGAGAGAGCATTTGTGAAACCATGAACCCTGGTCCACTTTTTATCATAAGAAACACCTTTCCAACACTTTTATCATCACTTTTGCCTTGCTGCCATTATTTAATCCGAAAATACAAAAACACTTTTACATCTTGCATTCATCATATAAAACCCAAAAATATCATTTATCATTGCTACCACCTTCCTTGCATATTTATTTACCATCATTGCATATTTATTACTGTTTTGCATATTTATCTTGATATCATTCTACACCTTGTGCGACAACCACAGGTGAGGTTGAGGACCAAAACACTTAACTTTGTTTTGTAGGTAACCAAAAGAAGGATAAGAAGATAGATCTTTCACTACTGTTTCCCCGAGAGTTCGATATTAAACCCTCGAGTCACCCACGTGGGGAAATACGTCTTCCCTACACTATACACTCTGTACTTGGAGTCTCAACCTAACCCCGTGTTTTATTTATTTCAGGTACCTACTATTGGAGAGCGTCAACTACACAGTTCCCTCCAACAAACTGCTTTCTGGAGCCATTGCCACATCAAGTGTTTTCTGGCGCCATTGCCGGGGAAGTACTCATCATCATCATCATCCTCCTCAAGTACTCTCCCGTCAACCAGGCACCATCACGTTTTCTGGCACCGTTGCATCAACCCTTCGTAGTTACCTTCACGGACATCAACATCCAATTTGCTGGAAAGACGTCGCACATGAGCTATTTGCCCCCGGCCACTAGTCAAGGAAGTGCCCAACACACCACCTCCCTAGAGTGCCTCTCCCTCTACTGCCCTTGTCGCACCGCCACCCCCCCCAAGCCGCCGGCCAAATCCCGCCTAGTTTTCCCACAGGGCCATCCCGACGTAGTTCGCCAGCCTGTGCACTCTCGCCTCATCTTCTCAGCTGCCACACTGCCAACCACCACCACCGCGCCAGCCTAGCCGCCACCGCCACCACCGTAGGCTGACCCGTTCCCCACCATGGCCGCTGAGCTTGGCTTCGTTAGGCGCCGCTGAAGACTAGGGTTTTGGTCGAGCACACCCAGGAGATGGTCGACGAGGAGATCCGGTTGCGCGACTTGGCGCTTGTCTTCAAGGTCTCTGGCACCCAGCCACGCCTCGCGCCGTGCCATGTCCGGGAGGGCCTGCTGCTGGACTTCCCCGACCTCCCGCCGGACGCCGTGCAGATCTCGCTGCAGCAACCTGGGGTCTTCTTCGCCCAGTTCACGGAGCCGCGCTGGTTTGGGATGGTTGCCGCGCACTCCATCTTCCACTTCAGGGGTACACCCATCCTCATCAGCAGGTGGACGCGCCTCACCTTCGCCACCTTCCGTCAGTATAGGTACAATGTCCGCCTCTTCGTCGAGCAGCTCACTCCTCAGGCATGGAACCTCACGACCGTCGCTCGCGCTCTGCCGAGCTGCCTCATCCATCGGTGGCAGAGGAGACGATCAGCAAGGACGACCTGTCGTACTTCGTCGTCGAGGCCTAGGTGGACCGGCTTGAGGACGTGCCTACTGAGGCAACCATGGAGATCCACGAGCCCAGGCCCTGCATCGATCCGCTCTGCAACACCGAGCTTCCTCCCAGCTTCGCCGCGCCTGACGCCGACCTGCCACCTCGAGCAACTGTGCTCCTGCCCGCCTCGCATGCTCGGCTCGATGGTGCTGGTCCATCTGGACTCTTCGACCTACATCAGGCCAGCGCTGGCACAGCGCAACCGCTGGCAAAGCCGGGATGAGACCAGTTCGACGACGGCGACGACGACACCACGCTGACGCAGGAGCAGGTGCACCCTTGGGCGCACGGCGTGCCCGACAACATCTGGCACCAACGGCTTGAGGCGACCTCCTCGAGCTCTGCTGCGGGCCAGCACCGCCCGCAGCGCCGCGACGGCGGCCGTCGACGCACGCTGGCGTCGGTCGAACTCCACCTGGTGCCGCTGTCGATGCCGACGGATCCCGCTGCGCCTAACCCTAACGGCGTCGGCGCCAGCAGTGCTGCCGTGATGATGGCCAACCCCAGCGCCGTGTCCGTACTGTCCGTGTTCTGCAACATCAGCAGGCCGCCCACTACCTCGCCAGTCAGCAGCACTGGCCGCGTGCTTCAACCCGTGCGGTCCCTCTTCTCTATTGGGGAACTGACTCCTGGTCCAGACGCTGTTCCACATTTAGGGCTATCGCTGCAACATGCCACTTCGGGATGGCCTATGCAGGGCCTGCCTACCGTGCTGCCCCAGTCGGACTTGCCAGAGGCGGCAGACAAGGCCTGCACTGTGGTGTCCGCGTCCCCACCTCCATCGGCAGCTGCGGAGATCGCAGAGGAATCCCCACCTTCACCAGCTGCTGCGAAGTACACAGAGACGTGCCAGGAGGCGTGCCCTGTCGACCCCGTGGTCGATCTGCAGCCAGACCAGGAGGGGACGGGCTTGCTGCTGGGTTCTCTCCAACTGGGCCTTGCGACGTGCTGCCGGCCTCCCCCGCGGACCCCCACCACCCAATCAGCGGCCTGTGGCCCATCTGCGGAGGCCACTGCTGAGATGCTCGCTACCATGATGCAGCCCATCACGCCTGGTCTTGCTGCGCTTTCCTGCTCCACTCCCCCTGGTCCACCTCGCCCCCACAGGGGAAAGAAGATCTGCGCCGCCACCACTGCTACCCGCCGCAGCCACCGTGTGCAGCTCCGCGACGGCAAGCAGGCGGTGACCGGGAGCGGTGGGGGGCAACATGATGAAGCTGGCCCGCAAGCTCATCGTCTCCAAGCGCGGCCTCGCCATTGCGGAGAAGGGCGAGGAATCGGATGAAGAAACCCTCAAGAAGTACAACTCCGCCTTCGACTCCCCTCTCGCCGACACCCAGATGGAGGTCCTTACCTAGCTGGTCAAGGGCGCGCGCCGCCGGCGCGGCGCAGAGCAGGCTGCTTCGCCGCTGGTGCAGCCGGTTCAGTGAGTCTGCCTGTCTGCAGTCTGTCATATCAGTTTCCTTAATGAATTGCAATTTCTTAGTCTGGAATGTTCGAGGGCTCAACGATCTTGTCCGTAGAGCTGTTGTCTTTGCTGTTGTTAGGAAGCACAATGTATCCATCGTTTGTCTGCAAGAAACCAAGCTGCAATTTGTAGACTTGGCTGTTGTTCGTCAGTGTTGTGGCCAAGCTTTTACTGAATTTTGTTATGCTCCAGCTGATGGTACGAGAGGTGGCATCATTGTTGCTTGGAAGCCTGAACACCTTGTTGTCTCTGCTAGCTTCATCTCGCCTTGGTCAATATGGCTCTCCACGGGATTATGCCTCGCGTGAATACGCCGCTGAACTTGATTGCCGTCTATGGACCTCAGGTGACAGTGAGAAAGCCTTGTTCCTGCAATCCATCAAGGATAGGCTTTCTGCCGACATGCCTGCGGCAACTGCCACCATCATTGTGGGGGATTTCAACATGATTGTGAGGGCTAGTGATAAAAACAACATGAACCACAATCGGAGGCACATGGCAGCTTTCAGAGGTTTCATAAATGATCTGCAGCTGAAGGATTTGTACCTTAACGGTAGGCGGTACACATGGAGCAATGAGCAGCAAGCAGCCACTATGGTTAAGCTGGACAGAGTGTTATTTGATCAGTTTTGGGATGCTGCCTTCCCTGATTGCATTCTGCAAGCAATTTCCTCTGAAATGTCAGATCACTGCCCCATTTTGCTTAGCACTGACGCTGGATTCAAGCCTGTCAGGCGTTTCAGATTTGATAATGCTTGGGTATCACGTCAGGACTTCCCTGATGTTGTCCAGCCTGCTTGGCACTCGACCCCTTGGCATTCTGACCCCTTCTTGAACTTGCATACCAAGCTGGCTGCCACTGCCCGAGCCCTAACAAGCTGGAACTCTCAGTTCTTCTCTGATCTTGACTTAAGAGCAGCCATCACAAGCGAGTTGATCCTGCGGCTGGACCAAGCTATGGACTCAAGACAGCTTTCCGATGAAGAGAGGCAATTCAGAGCCATGCTCAAGATGAACAGGATGGGAATAGAAGCCATCCAGCGATCCAAATGGAGGCAGCGGTCCAGGATTCAGTGGCTAAAGGAAGGTGACGCAAGTACCCTTTTTTCCATGCAAAGGCCTCTGCTCGCCGGCGCAAAAGCTTCATTCATAGAGTGGAGTTTGAAGATGCAGTGCTCACTGAGCAAAAAGATAAAGAGAAAGCGTTCTGGTGCTTCTTCCAGCAGCTGCTTGGGGAGAGAAAAAACCGGCAACACTCCATCAACATGTCTATGATTGGCATCCAGCAAGCGGACCTAAGTGACCAACAGGCACCTTTCACTGCAGAGGAGGTTAAGGCTGCGATTTTGGACCTGCCATCAAATAAAGCACCTGGCACCGATGGCTTCACAGCCTTGTTTTTCAAGCAATGTTGGTCTGTGGTGAGTCCTGATATTATGAGAGCCATAGCTGCATTGCAAGACTGCAGTTCTCGTAACCTTCAGCTGCTAAATTCCGCAACAATGATACTACTTCCAAAAACGCCTGATGCTGCACATCCTAAAGAGTTCAGACCTATCAGCCTGGTCCATTTTTTTTGGAAAGCTATTCACTAAAATCCTATCTCTACGGCTGCGCCCCAGGATGCAGGAACTTGTCAATCCATGTCAAAGTGCTTTCATCAAGCATAGATCAATACATGATAGCTTCGTCTTTGTCAGAGCACAAGCTAGGCTATTCCGCAGAAAAAAGCACCTGCTCTCCTCCTCAAATTAGACCTTCAGAAGCTAAAGGCTTTGGGCGTTTGTACAGAGATTGGATTGCTTGCCTGCTGAGATCGACCTCCACCAGGATCCTAGTCAATGGGGAGCTAACTAAAAGGATCGTTCACCGATGCGGGCTTCAGCAAGGTGATCCCCTATCACCTCTTCTGTTCGACCTAGCGACAGATGTCCTCGCAGAGCTGTTTGCTATGGCAGACAGAAGGGGGGTGCTGCGTATCAACAGATTCTTCCAGCCAAAGAGCATAATTGCAATGTATGCTGATGACCTTGTCATTTTTGCTGAACCTGAAGAAGACGAGCTTAATTCGATCAAGCTGATCTTGCAATGTTTCGGCGAGGCTTCGGACTCCTAACAAATTACTCCAAAAGCTCTCTGATACCTATACAATGCGACCACCTCGACGTTGCTTCTCTTGCTGCATGCCTTCAATGCCCAATTCAACATTTCCCCTGCCAGTACTTGGGACTGCCGCTTTCTGACCGCCGACTGCGCAAGAACGACCTCCAGCCTGCTGTTGATAAACTGGCCGAAAAGGTTAAAGGTTGGAACAAGGGCAACTTTTCCCTAGATGCCCGCCTACTCTTAGTCAAACACGTGCTCTTAGCTATGCATATTTACCAGCTGCTGGTCATTGATCCACCTGTCTGGCTCATCAAGGTGATTGACAAGCTTCGCCGTGGCTTCCTTTGGAACAATGACGAGCTGGCTACTAGAGGGCGTTGCCTGGTTCGGTGGGCTGCAATCTGCCGGCCGCACCAATTTGGAGGTCTTGGCATCACAGATCTTGATCGCAAGGCGCTTGCTCTGCGCGTCCGTTGGCTTTGGCAATCCTGGAACGAACCAGACAAAGCTTGGTCGGGACTGCCACTCAACATCGATGCTCGGGCTCACAACCTCTTCAACGTGGCGGTCTCCTACCAGCTGGGAGATGGACAGAAGATCTCTTTCTGGCGTGACCCGAGGCTTGCGGGTTCCTCCTTTGAAAATGCAATGCCGGATTTGTTCAGCTTCTGCACATTGAGAAACCTGACTGTGCTGCCGCCCTGAATGATGATAAATGGGTGCGCCACTTCAAGCGGGGACTAAGCAATGCAGCGCTGAACCAATTCCTCCTGCTGCACGGAATGCTTGAGAACATTCAACTCAGAAATGATGTAGCTGACACCGTGTCTTGGCGCTGGTCCTCAGATGGTTCCTACTCAGCTGCCTCAGCTTACAACATGCAGTTTGAAGGTTCCACAAGATGCAACTTCAAACAAGTGATCTGGCATAGCGAGGCACCTCTGAAATGTCGTATTTTTAGCTGGCTTGCGATTCTTGGCAAGTGTCACACGGCGGATGCCCTGCAGAGAAAGGCTGGCCTCACAACGCCACCTGCGTTTTGTGCCTTTGCGAGCAGGAAACTGCTCTGCATCTGCTGGCTGCCTGCCTGCCCGATCACCTCAAGATTATGGAGGAAGGTTCTTGCTGCAGCGAACCTGCCGGCGACCCTTGCGCCCAACCCTGCCTCAAGCAGCCTGCTGGCTTGGGTCACGGCCACTCGGCAGGCGCAGCCGGCCGCGTTGAAGAAGACTTGGATTTCCTTGGTTCAATTGACATGGTGGACCATCTGGAAGGAGCGCAACTCCAGGATTTTCCAGAAGAAGGCGGCAACTTTTAACCGTCTGTTTGAGTGCATCATTGAGGAGGCGCGACAATGGAAAGCAGCTGGAAAAATTGGTGCTGCCAACCTGCTCTGCAGGCCAAGAGAGCCTGACTGAGTTTTTTAGTGCCGTTATTTGTTCCTTGTTGTGCTGTTTTACTTTACTGCTAGCTAGCTTAGCGTTGTATACTTTCGGTTATTCGTACATCTTGTACTCCTCTCCTATATGAAATAAGAAAAGCAGGCCCCTGCCTTTTCGTCAAAAAAGGATCGAGGGAATTGGTATGGCCGCTAATTCTCCAAACAGGCCGCACCCCGTTCCAGGATATCAGCAACAGCCACTACTTGGGTTAGATCATAACCACTACACTGAATTTCAATTTCGATGGAGTCGCTAAACTGCTAAAAACTGTGTGACGTATTGTAGATCCTAAAGAGCTAAAAAGGCAGAGGGATAGAGAGCGGTATGCAGAAAATAGGGATGAGATTAATAAGAGAAGGCGTGAAGCCTACAGACAAAAAAAGGATGCCGCAGCCAATGCTACACACACACCGCTGGCTGCAGCCATATATTGCCATCTTCGTCAATATATTGCCAACTTCTATTGCAGTATAATGACTTTTTCTTCCTCTATTCAGACCCTAACGAGATTAAGAGACTGAGGGAAAGGGAGCGGTATGCACACAATAGCAAGGAAATATTACAGTGACAACGACAAACCCACGAGCGAAATAAGAATAGTACTACCCTCCCTGATGGCAGTAACCCTATATTGGAGACGCCACCTACTGGACAATCGTTGTCCAACTGCAGAACATACTCGGTGCATTCCACCCTCGACGGCAAGGAAAATATGGCTGACGACGATGGTCTGGTTGGTTGCACAGGAATGATGAGTACCAAATGCCGCGACTTACAAGACGCATGACACTTACACAACTGTCAGGGGTTGATAACCCCCAACTCAGCATAATCGCCACCCTTTTGAAAACCAGGGTTAGTTCTTTTGGTTTATTACAAATTCAGTGATGTTTGTTTGCCCGTAATTTGTTCGCTCTTTTGTTCATTCAGTTACAGAAACGGTTTATGCCCACATTCAACCTCTGCAAAGCCAGCATAATGAGAGAGAGAGAGAGACACACCACTGGAACCCTCCCCATTTGTGAACCAAACCAATCAGACTCTTGTTAGTACTCTTGGTATATATGTGAACATTTTTTGTTCAATTCTATGCCTCTGTTATTAGTATAACTTCAATTCTGATAATTGTTTTGAAAATCAGGGTTAGTTCTTTTGTTTTATTCCTGTATCAGTGGTGTTTGTTTGCGCCTAATTTGTTCCCTCTTTTGTTCATTCAGGTACAGAGCTAGATTTTGCCATTAGTAATCATCTACACAGCCAACACAATGAAGGAGAGAGACCAATGGAACGCACCCCAATTGTGAACCAAACCAAGTAACCAACCAGAAACTGATTAGTACAATTGGTATAGATGTGAATTTTTTTATTCAATGTTGATGCCTCTGTTATTAGTATAATTTCAATTCTGAGCTACATTCTGATAATTGTTAACAGGCAACGACCACGGTGAAGATGCATATGGAATACTGGAGCCTGATGTCAACACGATAAACATTGATGGTACGGACAAGGTCCTGTTATGTTTCCTCTTAGCCGTGCATGATACCTATTGTGTACTAAGTACATCACTGCCAACTAGACGGCTTGGGAGACGGGAACCTTCGAGAAGGTAGAGACGCTGACCCTGATGAAGAAGCAAGGCTGTTTGCCCAACAAGGTATATCATTGCTACCATGAATTCCAGGCAATACTCATAATTTGTTCTGAGTTGTTTGTGCCAAAAAATATAATTAATCAAAATGTCAAATTTATTGCAGATGTTGAATTTCAAATGTACCGACTGGAACGGCAGCATGTAAACGGAACTCCCACTAATGATACTCATGACAGGGTTTACATGAACCTGCCCAAAAAGCACCATGTCCTTAGAAAAGTCTCGGAGAATTTCTTGGCGATGAAGTAAGTATATGAAGTTTTATGTCAACAAGATGCTATATGGATATGGGTACATGTTATCTCATATACCCACTGTTTATACTTTAAAATGTAGATCATAAATGCATACATTCATTGCATAAGTGGCTAAGTGCTATAGAGCATCTCCAGGTGAGGGCAGGTGGAAGTGTGTTCTTAGAGAATGCATGCATCTCTAAGATGATAAAGACCGGTAGCTATATGCCCATAGATGACACGGTTGATACACCATCATGGGTATTAAAGAGAGTCAAAATTTATTTGGAGCATGATAGCCTCAGTTTCTTACATGTTATTACTTTGAATTCAATTGAGGAAGAATGTTCGTCTATATTGGACTAAAACTAACAAAAATCTCATTTCAGATATTTGTCCCAGTAAATATTGAACACACTCATTGGTACCTAGCTGATATAAATCCCAGAAAACGATGTATCCCCGTGCTCGACTCGCTAGGCACAAGAATGCACCGCAAGGACCTCGATGAAATGGTTTGTAATTAGTCTCACTACCCCATCTTTTGATTTTTTTCTTTGCTTGTGCAACTATTTTTTTTCATTTATTCGTGCAACAGCTGAAAGGACTGGAAAACTTATTCGAATTTGCATCGCAACACATGGAGCTGAAATCTGATAAGTGGAAAGATTTCAACGTCACAAGTCACAACATGGCCAAGGATAGAGTGTATTAAAAGCAGTCTGCAGACAGATGGGTACAACTCCTAACTCAACGCAATCTATTTTATGTGTTTTTTGAATGTCACCCTTAATTATCAAATTAAAATGAATCTCTCCGGAAAAGAATCAAGTATGCATATGCACCTACCAAATGAGAATAGATGACCTCAAGTAAAGGTGTTCGCCTATAATTTCTTCAAGGATTACAGCATCTAGGAAATGGCAACATTCCATTAGGACTTGAACTGCTCAACATAAGGCTTCGCCACTGCCTTTCCACGGGAGTTGTCCCTGAAATAATAGATAGATCTTTTGAACACATTTACTCAATAGGTAAAAGCAGAAGTAGGCATAAGATAGATTGGCCAAGCGTAAAGATAAGAAACCAGACTATCACTCAGCACATAAACAATATATGATCCAGCCAGCAACCACTGAACCCTCTACTTACAAGCTCTAGATTAGAAAAAGGCAACACTTACAGAAAGAATGAAAGTTTAGCCTCATTGGTACCTAGCTGATCTGTTCGAGTCTTGGAGATGAGGTCTCACCTTGCCCCTGTCATTCGCGCCTAGCTGTGGGTACTTTTTCCTGCCGCGAGCATCTCCTATTCGCCTGCTATCCGATGCCTCCTCGGCGGCTCGGCCTCTTCAGCGACTGGAATCCCGACGAGCTACAGTGCATGACGCCGGCGCGAGGTAAATTCCCACGGCGACTGGGACTGGGAGGTCGTTGAGGCCACCGGCGGGGAGGACATGAGGGAAGAGTCCAGCCTCTTCGGCGACTGGAATCCGAGCTACAGGGCGTGCCGCCGGCGCGAGGTAACTTCCCACGGCGGATGGGACTGGGAAGTGGTTGAGGCCAGCGGAGGGAAGGAGATGAGGGAAGAGTCCAGCGGCGGGGAGGCAGGGGGCTGGGTAGGTCGCCGGCGATGAAGACAAAGAGGAATGCTGTTCACGGGAGAAGATAGCTGGAGTGAGCCAGAGAGAGTGGGGGAGAAGAAGCGGTTTTTTTTTTCCCTTGTCCAGCTTGTTTTTATTCATATGGTAAAAAATGGTGCTTGCCCCTTTTAGGATAGTTTGTCATTTTAATATTATCAAGGTTCTATAAATTTATATTAAGTTTTCTCTGATTATTTTTTACTGAATATACTAACAATTTTAATCTGTAATCAAACAGGTCATCATGTGGTTTGTGGATGTTAAACTTGATGGAGTATTGGACAGGAGATTTTTTATCTGATATTCCTAAGCAGGTATATTTCTCTCGAGTTCACGTGTTATATATTGTTTTGTTATTTTTTATAAACTAACTTGGATTACTATTTGGCAGGTTGACATGACAACTTTTAGGACAAAATTAGCTATATATTAGTCAACTCGAAAATGAACGATGACGTCGTGAGAAACCGATTATTCAAAGTTGAGGAAAGAAACGTTGATCCCACGGATTGTGAGATTTTGGATCCCCCCGTTGACATGACAACTTTTAGGACAAAATTAGCTATATATTGGTCAACTCGAAAATGAACGATGACGTCGTGAGAAACCGATTATTGAAAGTTGAGGAAAGAAACGTTGATCCCACGGATTGTGAGATTTTGGATCTCCCCCCCCCCCCCCCCCCCAAAAAGTAAAATATCAAACTCATCATCAAAAGTTGAGCTCTTGTCGCAGTCACCATCTTGCAATCGAAGAAACACCGACTTGATAGAATCATCAGAAGATGATGCTCTATCGCAATCATCGGTACTTTCACCATATGTCAAACCAACAAACGACGACTTAATGGATGAGCTGTGCTTATATATTAGCATGGTTGATGATGTCGCTTCATTGGAGTAAGTCATCTTTTCTTGTCAGTTCATTTCGTGTTCTACATGTATAATTGTACTCACCAATTTATCTCTTTTACAGGACCAAATGGGTGATAAGCTCTATTAGTCTAAATCTAAGACAGATAAAAACATCTTGCAGATGGACAAATATGTGGACGCAGATTGCTTCAACATGGTTGTGCACGTACTTGCGTGCCACGACATCAACTTTTTCCGTGACATTCCAGCTCATTTTATGGTCTAAAGTTTTATGTAAGTTACTACACTTACTTCTCACATTTTTATCACATATATTACTAATCTTTTATTTTATTTTAGACGGTGTCTCACATTGCATGAGACCCGAGTGGTCGTGGAAGGCTTGATTTTGAACAATTAGCACAATTATTTCAGAGTTGACCTAATAGTAGGGAGTTTCGTATATCAGACTGTAACCCGGTGAGAGTTTATTCCTTGGTCATGATAGTCGTTCATTTCGTATAAATGTGATTTCCTTGTTTCTAAACCTTTCACTATAGATTTTCTTGCCTTACGACATTCTTGGCCTATGTTCGACGCAAATTTGTACGAAGTTATGTATCTCATGTACGTACAAGGTATAAGAGTTGAGCTTGTATTAAAATTACATACATGTGCAGCTAGCTTTGCTGTTCCATCGATCAACTCACGTACGTGGATGCATGGGCTGGTCCATTGAGTAAATCCATTAGCTGGACCATGCGCCAGTCAAGGCAGCTAGCACATGTACAAGCGCCCGTATATGTACGTGGGGTCAACCGTAGAAGTTGATGCCTAGACGTATGTATAGGAGATCAGTTCTGGGCTTCTGGCAACTCCCGGTCACGTTCATCGGTCAGGTTGTCACGGCTAACAATATATTTTGTTTTCTTATCAACTGTGTTATTGATCCATTCAAGTAATCTGATAAGCGAGAACTTGCCTATGGCAAGATGGTTAGGAGGGTGGTTGTACCCCCAGCCCACCAGAGTTCAAACCCCAGGTTTGACGCTGGTGTTTCTCATTTAAGGCGGAATATTCTTCAGTGGGAGGCGACGTTCCCGTCGACAGCGAGGCGCCCGTGGTGACTTCGTCAATCTCAAGACCCAATCCGCCGGCTCAGTCTTTCGGAGATGCTCATAGGGGTAGGGTGTGCGTGTGTGCGTTCATAGGGGTGAGTGTATACGCGTGTATGTGAGCGTCTGCGTTGTACTGTGTTTAGCAAAAAAAAAAAAAAAAGTAATCTGATAAGCATCACAAGGAGGAAAAGCACAAACCGTCAGATCTTCTTGCGCTAGAAGATCGGCCGGCCGGTGGGCAGACAGATATTCTCGCCACCAACAGACGCCGAAGATCACGTAACTCAGCTGGCGCTCGAGCGGCCGGGATTGCTATCCTCTCACACCGTCTGTCTATAAAAGACACGCACCCGGAGGCCAGAAAAGGGGAGGAGGAGAGGCATGTAGAACGTCTCGTACCTGGAGAAGTTCCCAGGCAGGCATGGCAATGCTGGCTCTGATACCAGATGTTAGCGTCCACTCAGATTTAGCCCAGCATTTGGCCTAGTTTCAGACGTTTATGCGCACACGGCCCAACTACAAGAGGAGAGCCCATTCCATCCCAAAAGCCCAGACTGAAAGGAGGAGAAATCTCTCCCTTATAACAGTCTCGTACCTAGAGAACGCAGAGGGAGCTCTCGCAGGAGAAGCCCTGGACACAGGGCAGGCACAGCTCTCGCCATGGAGTGGAGGACAGACCTGGAGGCGTCAAGCAGTACACGCAGCCGGAAGGAAGAAGAGATCGTATCCACACAGCACACCTCCAATCCATCTACCCCATACACGAACACAACTCGCATGTCCAGAACCTATCTACCAATATCCATCCGTAAGCTCCCACAGCCAAAACACCATACACATGCGTACAACGATCAGGAGCAAGGAAGGAGGACATGGAGGAGAAGCTGATGATCCCTAATGGTGAAAATTACGGTTGAATCTCTCTCTCCCTTCCTTTCTCTCTCCCGCTCTCTTTCTTCTACATGCATACAAGCATCTTCCGCCGTGGAGCCGGTGGCACGGCGGCATGACCGGAACACGTTACCAGCGGCTCGTTGGCGACTCCTTCCTCGGCAAACAGCGACACCATGCGGGCGTCGGAGCTGCTGGCCTGCAAACCATGCCGAAGACAAGGGTTGTCGGCCTACCGCCCTGCCCCATCGACCACGACAACATCCCAGCTACTGGCGTGCCGCCCGGTCCCATCTACTGCAAGAACGACGTCGGCGGGGCTGCCGGCGAGCAACACGGCGCCGTCTCCAACGTCACGAGGGCTGGTGCACGACCCGGCGTCATCTCCACCCGGCGACAACATTGGCCAGGCAGCCGACGTGCAGCTCGGCACCTTCTCCATCACCGCCACGAAGACAACGCCGTGACGGATACGGACGACGCATGGGCCGGCGTCATCTTCATCTACGTGACGACTTCGGCAAGGCAGCCGGCGTACAGCTTGGCGTCTTCTCCATCACCGTGACAACGTTGGCGAGGCAGACGGCGTATTCTCCGCGTGACGACGTTCGTCGGGCAGCCGACGTACAGCTCGGCGTCTTCTCGGTCAGCCGGCGTACAGCTCGGCGTCTTCTCCATCCCCACGACGATGCCGGCCCGACATCTTCTCCATCTCGACAAGCACGTCAGCGGGACGGCCGGCGTGCAGCCCCACATGATCTCCATCTCCGCGACGACATACGCGGGGCGGCCGACGTCATACAGCTCGGCGCCACTTCACCACCGCGACAGCGCTAGGGACGTCATCTCCCCCGACGATGCCGACGTACAGGTGCAGGTCGAGGCGACCCCGACGTACAGGTGCAAGTCGAGCGGACCCCGACGGGCAAGGGTCTTAGCGTACAGTGCAGGTCCAAAATGGTTCAGGCTTAGCTCGCTGTACACCGACGGATAGGTCCAGTCCAATCCGGCGTGCAGGTTCAGTTCGGCGTACACCTCGGCGAACAGGAAAGTATAGACGGTGGCGCGTCGTGGACGACCATCGTTGAGGAGCCAGACGTAAATAGCTCGGCGTACAGGTCCTCGGTGTATAGGTTCCCGGCATACAGGAACAAGTATAGGCGGTGGCGGATCGCGTCGTCACCATCGGCGGCGCGTCGCCATGGTCGACGCCCAACTGCTGTGACCGGACGCGAGGAACCAGCAAGCCAGGCTCACAAGGCCCGGAGAGCAGCAACCGATCGATCGATTCCAAGCCATATGTACATGTGCAGCTATATGTGCGCATGGCTAGTACATGTGACGGCATGCATGCATGGAAGTTTTCTGTTGTTTGTGAACAGCTGTGACGATGGCGTACAGGTGATGCTCAGTCCCTGGCGTACAGGGTCCAGCTAGACGCAGTTCGGCACGGAGATATCCTCCGGCGTACAGGACCGCATCCGAGGCGGCGCCCCATCGTCATAGTTCATTGCCTAGCGGCACGCTCGACACCATTCCTCCACAGGTCCATGAGACGGCGTCCTCGATTATGGCAAGACTGCCGTGAACTCGGCGTCAGGACAGGACGAGGCGCTGACCATACCGGCTGTGCCGACATGAGCGATGTGTTGGTCTTTATACCGACATCAGTCTCCTAGTAACATACTCTGCGAGGCTTACCCCTTACACACCCCGATGAGTTTGTTAATCGTCTAGAAGTCCTAGTCAAGCGGACTGCATCATGCCACTTCAACAACACTCTTTTTCGCCGTTCAAGACCGATGAGGCGTGACGGCGAGGGCGGGCGATGCCGAAGTAAAGGCCACGCTTTCAGCGGCACGTATACCGATGAGGACACGGGTACGTGAAGCGAAGACGACGAAAACAACCACACAGCTTAATCGGAGGTGTCTCGTGGCGTAACCCGCGGGAGTAATTAAGCGGGAGCCTTCCGAGACCCCGTGAACCAGGAGACTGCAATCGCCATAATCAGGCTGGCCGCACTAGCAGGCCATGGAGCGCAATATTCGGGAATTGTATTTGTTATCAATATGATTAATGATATACTGTTCCCATCTCTTTTCATGTTGTTTTCTTTGTGTATTTTTATACACTGGCACGCCCGCATCTTTTTCTTTCTTTTACCTTTCCCCGGTGCACATGAGAGAGACTACTATTCCGCCCTACTCGCGGAGTACTTTGTAGGTTTTTCTCGTGTCAAACAGCTTATTCATATTATTCGTGTTGAATCACAAGAAGAAAATTATCCATATTTTGGACCCGCTTTCGAGACCGACTTGGGGGTACACAGATTAAAACATATGGAAATTTGCAATAAGATAAACCTCGCGCTTCGACTGGCAAACCCCAAATGGAAAGACGACATCTCCAAATGGGGACGCAAAGTCCCTGTTGTTCCAACTAACTCGCATGGGTATGAAGATGATCACTTAAATATTACTTGATTTGTTCAACGCTCATTTTTTACATTTCATATGTATGCATTGCTTTGTCTGGCTATTTGGTTTTAAATCTAACGCACTCATGGTACGATGAAGCATCATATTCTCCGGTACCCATGGTGAATATTCTGAACCATTCTTATTTGTACACTTTGGACATGAACTTTCTGTGACACTATTGTATAATGAATATGTAGGATGGTTTCGAGTTAAAAGGCAATTTTTGGTACATATTATGAAGTACCAACACAATGAGGCGATAAACAATATTCCTGACTTGGAACGAGAAATTATTGGCCGCATAAAGGGATAGATCTTCATGAATTAATAAATAGCGGATAATGTTATGTTATTTGGAATTTTTTAACTACCGCTTCGGAGATATTTTGAATTGTAATATATATGCAGACAGATAACTATTATTTTTGTGATTTCTGATTTTAAAATTATGTAATGTATGTCACTTGTAAGTTGTTCACACGTCTTTAGATGATTTAGTTATGAAATTCATTACTTCCGTAACTGAAAATGAAATTTATATTTATAGATGTGCATTGCACGTGCACGACTACTCGTGGAAAAAGGGGCAACAGTCCCAGTTCGTAAGGGGCTTTAGTCCCGGTTGGCCAACCGGGACTGACCAACTGCGACTCAAGCCCCCCCCCCCCCCCCCCCCCCTTTAGTCCTGGTTTGTTACGAACCGGGACTAAAGGCCCTCCCACGTGGTCACGGCAGAGCCCGCGTGACTGGAGATCTTTAGTCCCGGTTCGTAACCGGGACTAAAGGTGTGCATTTTTTTATTTCGATTATTTTTCAGGGTGGGTATAGGGTTTCTGATTTTGTGTTTAGGAGGGGTTTACGGAGATCATGTCGATGCGCCAAAAACAAGTTTTCGTATACATAAAGTACTACATGAATATCATGTTGGTGCATATACATAACACATACAATTTGGTATATACATATCTACTTAATTACAAATGGAGATCACTAGTACATGGAGGCATATTATTCGCTAGAGTGGTATTCTCCGGTTTCAGGTATGACCTCCGTAAGGAGAAATTCAGCTAATTCCTACGCAATTGCTTTTACGCGGAGCTTTGGTAGGAGTGCGTTCTGCTTCCTCTGCAACTATAAAAGAAGGACCTCGGCGCGAAGGAAGACGAACCGGATTGATGTGCTGGTGTGAGATGATGGCTCTAAATGTGAGGAGCGGGAGGGCATTAAATCCATGGTTCATAATTTCTATGAAACTTTGTTTTCCTCGGAGCCTTCTCTGTCCATGGATGCTGTCTTAGAAGCAATTCCAACCAAGGTTGATGGTCGTATGAATGATGACCTCTGTGCTCCCTACTCGAATGATGAGATTAGGGTAGCTCTGTTTCAGATGGGACCTACCAAGGCTCCCGGCCCGAACGGTTTCCCTGCGTTATTCTATCAAACGCATTGGGACTTAATTCAGAAGGAGATATGCGATGCTGTTCGTGGCTTCTTGTCGGGTGCTGCTATCCCGGAAGGTTTTTGCGACTCAGTGATCGTGTTGATTCCTAAGGTATCAAGGGCTAAACATTTGTCAAAGTTTAGACCTATCAGTCTATGCAATGTACTCTACAAGCTGGTCTCCAAGGTACTAGCTAATAGACTGAAAGTGTTACTCCCCAACATCATCTCGGAGTATCAGAGTGCTTTTGTTCCAGGCCGGCTAATCACGGACAGTTATTTCATTGCTTATGAGTGCCTCCGTAAGCAGAGGAACAAGAAACCTTTCTTTGCCTTGAAGATTGACATGATGAAGGCCTACGATCGGATTGAATGGGCTTATCTCCATGGATGCCTTCGCAAGCTGGGTTTTGCGTCTAGCTAGATAATGTCAGTCATGCGGTGTGTGACAACAGCTAGGTATGCAGTGAAGGTGAATGGGGAGTTGACATCCCCGGTGGCGCCCTCTCGAGGTATTCGGCATGGGGACCCAATTAGTCCCTATCTATTCCTATTGTGTACAGAAGGGATGTCTAGTTTACTGCAAAACAGGGAGGATCTTGGTTAGGTACAAGGTTTACGTAATGGAAAGCAAGGCCCCCCTATATCCCACTTACTGTTTGCAGACGACAGCATCTTCTTTGCGAGGAGTGATGATAGGAGTGTGAGCACTCTAAAGGCGGCTCTAGACTTGTACTGTGAAGCTTAATTAATCTCCAAAAATCATCTGTCTTCTTTGGTAATCAGTGCCCTGTTTCGGTCAAGCAGAAGGTTAAGGATTGATGTCTACGCACGCTTCTATTCTTGTAGACAGTGTTGGGCCTCCAAGTGCAGAGGTTTGTAGAACAGCAGCAAGTTTCCCTTAAGTAAATAACCCAAGGTATATCGAACTCAGCGAGGTAGAGGTCAAAGATATTCCTCTCAAACAACCCTGCAATTAAGATACAAGAAGTCTCTTGTGTCCCCAACACACCTAATATACTTGTCAGATGTATAGATGAACTAGTTCGGCGAAGAGATAGTGAAATACAAATGGTATGGATGATTACAAGTAGTAGATGCAATCTGTAGTAACAATGACAGCAAGCAAACATGCAGCAGAAATTGGAGTAAACGGTATTTCAATGCTTGAAAACAAGGCCTAGGGATCATACTTTCACTAGTGGACACTCTCAACATAAATAATCATAATTGAATGCATAAATACTTCCTCTTCACTATGCTACCCCGAACTATTCTCCCGTTGGATAGAAATACCAATCTATTGCGTAGGGCTATAACAACACTACCTAAAGTCTGACTAAACAAACACCACAGTATCATAGCACACCAAGACCAATGTGTAGGGCTATAAAAGTACACCTCAAGGTCGGTGATACACATCTAGAACACCCCAATGTCACTAAGAGTATTCTAAATAGTACACAAACTCCACAATTTTATAGTGTCATCCAACACAAGAATACTCATGAAATATTCCTCTAATATATTAATGGAGTCATACACGCCACCCACACTATCACCTCGGTTTTGTGTTGTCACAAGACTCTAAAGATTATAATGATAAATCACTTGAGTAGCATAACACGAACATAGTGAAGGGGAAAACATCAACTAGATTACAATGCTCATGATCACAATAAGATCACACCATGGGAGAGAGATGAACCACATACCTACCGTACGAGCCCTCAGCCCGAGGGAACTACTCACACATGGTCATGGTGACGAGGAGCTTGATGGAAAGGTGCAGTCCGGAGTGGAGATAGCGACCCGCGGCAGCTGTAGCCCGCGGCGGCGAGACGGTGCAGCGGTGGCGGCGTGATGGGGGCGCGACGGCAGCGTGATGGCGAGGTGGCGGCATGATGGAGATGGTGAGGGGCGGCGTGATGGAGACGGCGAGGGGCGGCGGCAGCCCGTGGAGGCGGATGCCTTGGCGGCGCGGCGGCGGCTGCCCATGGAGGCGGCAGCGTCCCTCGGCGGCGGCGGCTGCCCTTGGTGATGATGATGGTGTGGAGGAGGTTCTCCTCCCCAAGACGCCTGCCTGGGAGGAGGAAAATTCATGGTATGGGGGTTCCTCACAACCTATGTTTCCTCCCTTTATATATCCTCACGGAATCCCGTCATCCCACCTAGGGCTGCAGTAAATCGGGCATATCTCGGCCGTCCGGACTCGGAATTGGGCGAATTTTATGTCTAGATCGATTCTCGGAAAATTCTCTGCAACTTTGTATTCTGCCAGGTTTCCGTTTGACGTCATCTTCAGGCCCAAACATGACCATCTTAGAAAAACGTTTCCAGACATATTTCAGAAAGTCCCAATTCGACTCCAATATGGTTTCCTATTGTATTTTTGATAATTCCTACACAACAAATAGCAAAAAAAAGAAGATTGTGCACTTTGGTAACTATTAGTAGGTTTGTCCAATAAATGCTATAATATAATATAAATGTGTAAATAAAACATGTGATATTAATATAAAATAAGCATGAAACATCAAAAATTATATATACGTTTTAGATGTATCAAGTATCCCCAAGCTTAGTTCCTGCTCATCCTCGAGTAGGTAAACGATAAAACATCATAATTTTTGAAGTGGCATGCTACCAATACAATCTTGATCAAGTAATAATGTAATGCACATGAACTGAATGAAGTGATCCAAACCAATGGTCTATAGTTTGCTAACAAGTAAATAAAGAGTAAACAAGATGAATCATACAAGTGCAAATTTTTATGGATAGTACCTTGGAGACATTGGAGCCATAAGATTTTGCATAAGAGTGAGCTCATAAAGCAACAAGTTCTAAATGAAAGTGTTTGACTCAATACAGAGGAAGATTTAGTTTCAGCAATTGATTCAACTTCAACATATTTATCACAGTGATATTGTCAAGGCAAAGAATATAGTCAGTCAAACACATCCTTTATATAAAAACTGTTGTACTGGGGTTGACACTAGTGTTTGCTTAAGGAGACAGAAAGAATTAGGAAAACTGACTCAACAATAAAGTAAAAAAAAAGACCCTTCGCAGAGGGAAACAGGGATTAAATCATGTGCTAGAGCTTTTTTAGTTCTCGAAAGCATATAGAGAGTATAAAAAAATTATTTTAAGAGGTGTATGCAAGTAGTCAACGAATCAGCAAATAGGCAATACTCTACGTCACAAGCTAACCAGACTTTACAAAAGCGGCTCCCATGAAGGACGTTATTTCTACCAGCGGGTAGATCATCCCTCGTTCTCTTTTGTTTACAGACTTATGAACTTTGCTTTACTGATTTCTCAGAGGTAAAAAGATGTGAAGAGAATTATTGGTTAAAGTTGTAATTAATTGGGACTAGGCACCCCGTTGCCAGCTCTTTTTGCAAAATTATTGGATAAGCGGATGTATATGCCACTAATCCAGGTGTGTAAAGTCTGATCAACAAGCGAAATAAAGACTGACTACCCACATCTCCATGAGCTTATATGCAGTGACACAAAAAGGGATTGTAACAGTTTTGAATAGTTAAAGGTAGCACACGAGGAAATTTACTTGGAGTGGTAGGAGAATACCACATAATAGGTAGTTATGGTGGACACAGTGGCATGGATTTTGGCTCAAAGGTTTTGGATGCACAAGCAGCATTCCAGCTTAGTACAGAGTTTTAGGCAGCCAGGTTATTTTTAAGCAAACACTAAATGTCAACCGGTACACCAAGAATGTACATAAAAAACATGGCTGAAAAATGATAAGACTCCACATTGTCTTACTTGTTAACCAAAACTTTCACTTACAACTTATCTAGACTTTTTCGAACTACCAATGATACAAAAATCATTACAACAACAAGCTTTACAGTAGTTCTTCACTAATAGCCATTCCTTACATGATACACAAGCTTAGTCATCTACTTACTTGGTAACTCAAAACAATTGACAAGTATCAAATTACTCAAGACAATGATCTACAAGACTCATGTAAGCATTTCATACCACTACCACATGCATAGCATTTTCTTGTCCAACCAAACACCAATCAACTTATTTAAACAACTCTCCAAACAAATATAAGTGAAGCAAGAGAGTACTTTCTTCAAAAGAACTAATACCTCTGAACAAGAGATACATGAAAACAAAGAGCTAGAAGTTTTAGCAGTAGCTAGACAAGAATACTCAACAAGTATAAGTGAAGCACAAGAGTATTCTAATGAAAAAGCGGAACGTGTCTCTCTCCCAAACAAGAGTTGTGATCAAGCATTATAATGACCAGAGAACAAAACATAAACAAACTGAAAGTAAAACACACAGACGCTCCAAGAAAAGTACATATGATGTGAAGAAATAAAAATATAGTCTCACTAGAGATGACCTGATAATTTGTTGATGAAGAAGGGGATGCCTTGAGCATCCCCAAGCTTACATGATTGAGTCTTCTTGAAATATGCTGGGGAGATCCATGGGAGCCTCTCCAAGATTAAGCTCTTCACTCTTCTTGATCTTGTAATATCATCCTACTCTCTTAACACTTGAAAACTTCCTTCACACCAAAACTTAACATTTTTCTCATTAGCTGGTTAGTGCATCAAAACAAATAATCCCACAAAGTTCTGTAAGGACACAATTCATAAGCAAATATTTTCAAATATTAGCTACTGATACTAGGCTTAAGTGAGGCTCTTCCACCATAAAAGAAACTCACTCAATACTTGTAAAAGAGAGAATGCAAAAACAAAGACAGAATCTGTCAAAACCAGAACAGTCCGTAAAGACGATTTTTGTCGAGGCACTCCCGTCGCATAACTCGAAAAACTCTAGTCGTACGAAAGTTGCGTAACCACGTCAGGAACACGCACAAAAACGTGCAGATTTTTACGATTTGTTTCTGATTTATACCGAAATAAACGGTGACGTCCAGAAATCTGTTCCTGTGCAGTAATCCAAAAATAGGTACCATCTTGTAATAAGTGACTTTTCTCGGCACAACAAAAAGCAAATAAAAGATACAAAGGAGTTGCTACAGAAGTAGACATGCTCCTTGACTCAAAAGAAAAATAAAAATAACAGCAAATAAAAACAATGGGTTGACTCCCATAAGCGCTTCTCTTTAATGCCTTTTAGCTAGGCATAGTAATTTTTATGATGCTCACATAAGGATAAGAGTTGAAACATAAAAGAGAGCATCAAGAAGCAAATATAAAACATGTTTATATCTAAAACACTTCCTATGCATAGGAGCCTTGTAAGAAAATAAATCAATGGAACACAAAGTGACTAGCATAGGAAGGCAGAACAACTGCAATTTCAAAACTTTCAACATAAAGAGAGGAGACTTAATATTATTGAGATATATGAATCTGTGTCTCCCTGTCTCATAATGACCATTTGGTCTTAGAACAACCAGCATATAAAAGCAACACAAGAGAAAGCTCAAAACTTTCATCATAAAGAGAGGAAATTCCACAACATGAAGATTTCTATAACCATATTTTCCTCTCTCAAAATAATTCTCAGTAGCATCATGAATAGACTCAACAATATAGCTATCACATAAAGCAATCTTATCATGATCCACATGCATAAAAGTATCATTACTCTCCACATAAGCATAATCAATTTTATTAGTAATAGTGTGAGTAAAACTATCACAGCCATCACTGTAATCATCATAAATTGCAGGCATAGCATAGTCATAATAAACTTTATCCTCCAAAGTAGGCAGCATCAAAATACCAGCATCATTATAATTATCATAAACTGGAGGTAAAGTATCATCAAAGCAATTTTTCTCCTCAAAGCATGGGGGACTAAAAATATCATAATCATCAAAACCAGCTTCCCCAAGCTTAGACTTTTCCATAGCATTAGCAATAATGGTGTTCAAAGAATACATGCTAATAACATTGCTACCACTCTTAAGCAGACATAATTCCATAGGTTTTTTATTCTCTCTTCAAACACATCATGTCCTAACTCAAGATAAATTTCATTGAGATCTCTATTTTTTTTGTTGTTTTTCATTAAGCCTAACTAGTGAAATTAAAAACAAGAAACAAAAAGATATAACTGCAGGATCTTCCAACACTTACCTCCCCGGCAACGGCGCCAGAAAAGAGCTTGATGTCTACGCACGCTTCTATTCTTGTAGACAGTGTTGGTCCTCCAAGTGCAGATGTTTGTAGAAAAGCAGCAAGTTTCCCATAAGTGAATAACCCAAGGTATATCGAACTCAGGGAGGTAGAGGTCAAAGATATTCCTCTCAAGCAACCCTGCAATTAAGATACAAGAAGTCTCTTGTGTCCCCAACACAGCTAATACACTTGTCAGATGTATAGGTGTACTAGTTCGGCGAAGAGATAGTGAAATACAAGTGGTATGGATGATTACAAGTACTACCTCCGGTCCAGAAAAAGTGACGCTGCAAATGAACTGCCCACGTACAAATTTTAGTAGCAGTCACGCCGCTCTTTTGGGACCGGAGGGAGTAGTAGATGCAATCTGTAGTAACAATGACAGTAAGCAAACATGCAGCAGAACTTGAAGTAAACGGTGTTTCAATGCTTGGAAACAAGGCCTAGTGATCATACTTTCACTAGTGGACACTCTCAACATAAATAATCATAATTGAATGCATAAATACTTCCTCTTCACTATGCTACCCCGAACTATTCTCACGTTGGATAGAAATACCAATCTACTACGTAGGGCTATAACAGCACTCCCTAAAGTCTGAGTAAACAAACACCACAATATCATAGCACACCAAGCCAATGTGTAGGGCTATAAAAGCACACATCAAGGTCGGTGATACACACTTAGAACACCCCAATGTCACTACGGGTATTCTAAATAGTACACAAACTCCACATTTTTATAGTGCCATCCAACACAAGAATACTCATGAAATATCCCTCTAATATATTAATGGAGTCATACACGCCACCCACACTGTCACCTTGGTTTTGTGTTGTCATAAGACTCCAAAGATTATAATGATAAATCACTTGAGTAGCATAACTCTAACATAGTGAAGGGGAAAACATCAACTAGATGACAATGCTCATGATCACAATAAGATCACACCATGGGAGAGAGAGATGAACCACATAGCTACCGTACGAGCCCTCAGCCCCGAGGGAACTACTCACACATGGTCATGGTGACGAGGAATTTGATGGAGAGGTGCAGTCTGGAGTGGAGATGGTGACCCGCGGCAGCCCACGGCGGCGAGACGGTGCGGCGGCAGCGGCGGCGTGATGGAGACGGCGAGGGGCGGCGGCAGCCCGTGGAGGCGGCTGCCTTGGTGGCGCGGCGGCGGCTGCCCGTGGAGGCGGTGGCGTCCCTCGGCGGCGGCGGCTGCCCTTGGTGATGATGATGGTGTGGAGGAGGTTCTCCTCCCCAAGACGGCTGCCTGGGAGAAGGAAAATTCGTTGTATGGAGGTTCCTCACGACCTAGGTTTCCTCCCTTTATATATCCTCACGGAATCCTGTCATCCCATATAGGGCTGCAGCAAATCGGCATATCTCGGCCGTCCGGACTCGGAATTGGGCGAAGTTTATGTTCTCAGAAAATTCTCTGCAACTTTGTCTTCTGTCAGGTTTCTGTTTGACGTCATCTTCGGGCCCAAACGTGACCATCTTCGAAAAACATTTCCAGACAGATTTCAAAAAGTCCCAATTCGACTCCAATATGGTTTCCTATTGTATTTTTTGATAATTCCTACACAAGAAATAGTAAAACAAGAAGATTGTGCACTTTGGCAACTATTAGTAGGTTAGTCCAATAAATGCTATAATATAATATAAATATGTAAATAAAACATGTGGTATTAATATAAAATAAGCATGAAACATCAAAAAATTATAGATACGCGCGTTTGAGACGTATCAAGGATCTACTGCAAGTTGACAATGAAATTCTCCAGGATTCATACCTGGGTATGCCTACTGAAATTGCACGAGCAATCTCTTCCTTGTTCAAGTTTCTCTCGACCGTGAGTGTGGAGAAGTGTGACTATTTTGAATGACAAACCTATGTCCAGAGCAGGCAAGGAGACAATGCTTAAATCAGTCACACAGTCTATTCCGAATTATGTCATGAGTTGCTTCCAAATTGATGTTGGAACTTGCAATAAGATGAAATCTAGTGTGGCCAATCACTGGTGGGGCTTCGAGGATGGTAAACGCAAAATGCATTGGAGATCATGGGAATGGCTATCTACCCCTAAATCCTTAGGTGGCATGGGCTTCAAAGATTTTGTGTTATTCAACCAAGCAATGTTAGGGAAACAGTGTTGTCGCCTCCTCACCGAGCCTAATTCCCTATGCGCTCGGGTGTTGAAGGGCCGCTACTTCCCAAACTCGGACTTCCTGTCAGCTGTCAAAGCACGTTCATCTTCCTTCACTTGGCGATCGATCTTGTTCGGTAGAGAACTCCTAATGAAGGGGCTGCGATGGGGAGTTGGCAATGGTGAGCGGATTGATATCCTACAGGACAACTGGATCCCGGGTTTTAGACCGGGTACTTTCAGTCTCTGCGCTGCTATACCGGACAATGCCACTGTCAGTTTTCTTTTAAATGAGAGAGAAGATGGCTGGGACATGAATAAGGTACAACATTTCTTTCCGGCGAATATGACGGAGGTTATACAGCGCATACCAGTCAGCCGTCATGGCGGCGAGGACTTCGCCTCATGGCCGCATGCCAAGTTTGGCGTGTACACTGTCAGATCATCCTATAACCTTGCTCGCACTGCTAAGTTCTTCAGCAAACGGGCGACTAAAGGGCAAGGTGAGAGCTCTGACTTGGGTGACCAGGAGAAATCTTGGAAATCTTTGTGGGCGATTAATGCTCCAAACAAGATGAAGGTTGTGCTCTGGCGCATGGCCCATGACTGTCTACCGACCGGTGCCCAGCTAAAGCATCGTCAGATACCGGCAGATGAGGTGCATCTTCTGTGGCAGAACGGAGACGGTGGATCACACCTTTCTTTTCTGCCCATTCACCAATTCAGTTTCGGACGCAGTGAAGGAATCCTTCCCTGTCAAGTGTCAAGCTTGGCAAGCGGTCCTTCTCTGATATGCGACAATGGCTCTTTGAGTTTCTGAAGCATGCTTCACAAGTCCAGATGACTACCCTTGCGGTTACCTGCTGGCATCTTTTTGAAGCTCGTAATGATGCTCGGAATGGACAGGACGCCATCCATCCGGCGCGCGTGGCCTGCAAAATCAAGGCCTATGTTGACAACATCATCCAATATTGTTTCCCGACTCCGAAGGCTACCAGGTGTGCATCCTCCCGTTCTCCAATTTGGACGCCACCACCGACCGGGCAGATTTGTGTTCATGTTGATGCTGCTGTCTTCCATGCCGAAAATCGCATGGGTTGGGGTGCGGTGATGCGTGATCATGCTGGTTCCTTCAAGATGGCATGCAACGAAGGAATAGCAGGAATTGTGGCTCCGGAACTCGCTGAAGCTATGGCTGTTCGTCGAGCTCTGGAGGTCTCAAAAGACAATGGTTTCAAGTGCATCTCTGTGGCATCCGATTGCCTGTCGCCGATTCAGAGGATTCGATCTCGCTCTATGGATCGATCCATGGTTGGCTCTGTGGTGGGTGACATTCCGAGTTCGACACATGTTCGTTCAAGCATGTTGGACGAGTTTCAAATGTTGCGGCGCAGGTTTTAGCTCGTAGTAGTTTGCTATCCTCTTGTATTTTTTTACTTTGATGTTGTCCGGGTTTGCATAAGGGCTGAACTCTGTACTGATGTTATTTAAACAAAATAAAAGCGCTATGGTTATAAAAAAAAAACTGTAAAAGAAGGAGATCAAAACAAAATAAAATCAGTCCCCTTATTCCGTTTCTGACTAGGCGTGTAGGCCCAAGTGCTGAACCCGAACCCCGTTTCCAGCTCGGCGTCGAAATTTGCTACTCTATATACGTCACCCTGCCTTGGCTCAGACGCCCACATTGTTCTAAGCCGAGGGCGACCGCCACCCGAAAATAAAAATCCTATCTTTGACGATTCCCCTTTCGTCGCCGCCGGCACCGGCACCGGAGCCGCCACCACTATGGAATCCACCTTCCCTGATTGGACGCAGATCCCGAAGGATCTGCTTGTCGCCATCTTTGTGGAGCTAGAGATCCCCGACCTCTTCCGCTCAGGCGCCGTCTGTACGTCCTGGCACTCCGCCTACCGCACCTTCCGCCGTCTCCGCCTCCCGTCTCCCAAGCAGTCGCCGTGCCTTCTCTACTCCAGCGAGGCCTGCGGCCCTGACGCCGCCACGCTGTACTGCCCTTCCACCGGCGCAACCTTCCACATCCCGATGCGGGAGCCAGGGTTGCGCCTCCGCAGCCTGTCGCCGGTCGGCTCCGGGCATGGCTGGCTGGTAGTCGCCGACGAGGTCAGCAATCTCCACCTCCTCAACCCACTCACCGGAGGCCATGTGGTGCTCCCGCCCATCACCACATTCCAGTTCGTCCAGGGCTCCTTGGATGACGAGGGCAACCTCGTTTACACCTTCACGGGGAAATCCCATCAGCCGTACAGCCTCCCGGCTGTCGAGGCGCGGGGTAACATGTATGAGAGGGCGGTTCTCTCTTGCAGTCCCTCTGCTGGTAGTGCGTGCATCGTCCTGCTCATGCACATGCCCTTTCGCGAGCTCTCCTTCGCCAGGGTCGGGGATGAGCGTTGGACTCAAATCCCGGCCGGGGACAGCACAGGCCTCCAGTGGCGTAACTTACACAGCGACGCCGTATACAGCACGGCGGACGGTCTGTTCTACATGGTGAGGTCCGATGGGTCCATGCACACATTGGACCTGAATGGCCCTAATCCGGTGGCCAACAAGATCATGATGCCCGGGGCGAACAAGTCTGATGAGCCCTACAAGTACATCATACACACGCCATGGGGCGATCTCCTGCAAGCATGGAGATTCAGGGAACCCTACGAGCCGCCTAGTTCGTTTGTGGTGCCGGACGACTGCGAGTATGTCGATCCTCGGGTGGAGCTGAACATGACTGAGCTGCAGCTTTACAAGGTCGATGTACATGGACAAAGGCTGCTGAAGGTGGATAGTGTGGGAGAACATGCCCTTTTCCTCGGTTATAATGGCTCAATGTGCCTTCCAGTGAAGGACTTTCCTGGGTTGAAGCCAAACTGCGCCTATGTTACAGATGATTTTTGCGAATATATCGATTTCTGTAAATTCAACAAGCGGGAAATCGGCGTGTGGAGCATCGCAAACCAGACTATGCATAGCCTTGGTAAAACCTCCCCTCTCAGGGATCCCTGGTTGAATTGGCCGGTGCCCATCTGGATAACACCTACCCTTTTGTAAGGTGATTTTGCTGCCATGATAACAATATTGGCTAGTGTGGATTCGAGTTATGAACCTACATTGATTTCAGTCTTATTTTCAATTTGTTTATTTACAGATACTTTTTGTAATAATTTGAATGGATATCTGGTAGTATAGTACAAGAAAAGTAAGGAGCTTTAATAGTTTTGGTGGCAAGTGAAAGTTGTTTTTGTTCCTTTTCCCCCAGTTCCTTATAGACTTAGGTTCAGGATCAGTCCTGCCTGTTCTTGCTTGCATGGTGTTCTTACTTGAAAGAGAGATCAAGATTTCAGCAGCCACGTGTGTTACTTGAAAGAGATTCTCTGATTTTGCTGGAAGTACTGTCGAGGATGGACTAACGGTAACTCCTGATACTGTAGTAGTAGTTAAATTCTATAGCTAAAGTTGCAGTTGTCCAGTTTTTGAAGTACCTAAGATTATTATTAAGCTCCATGCAAAATGTAACGCAATTGTAGTTAGATGGGCTGTGGCCATGTGTCAAATGTGCAATGTATATTTATGCAACTCAATAACTTTTTTAAAAAGCACATCATATTAAAATTACATATATCTCATACTTGGATGGACAAATATCAATTGTGTTCTTTAAGATGCATTATATACATAGATCCATGGCAGTTCAACTGATGCTCCATGTTTATCCCTTGTTTACCTTATAAAGCTGCGCAGTGTGTGTAAGAAGGTCCTGACAATGGCACTATCTTTAGAGACAGTTGGATCTTTGTGGTAGAGATATGGATGGCTTAGGTCGAGGAAAGAAAAGGGTAAGCAATAAAAATCAAACCTTGGCCTTTCTTTCAACTCAACCATTTCTTCGATGAGCTCACACCATTGTCCCTCCTTCTCTGATCATACATTGGTTTGAATATCTTTACCCTTATCTGTGAGCACTGCTTAGTATATCTATGGATTTGGGAGCATTTTGATTCATCTCAATATGTCATGTAGCAATACAAATGCGTGCACTATTATGTACTTGGAATAGGCAGCGCAACCCAACTTAGCTATCAGATAATTTGAGCATTCAGCTTATGCGTAGACATTGGTGCCATGACATGTGTGCTAACATGTCCTTAATATTGTAGTGAAGTTAGACTAGAATACAGTAGCACATTGATAGCTTGTGTTAAGAACTTCACTTTATTTTTCTATTGATCGTGGTGAGCACTGCCCTAACCAAAGTCTAAGCAAGTACTCCCTCCGTTTTTAAATATACGATGTTTTAGGCGTTTCACATTTTGTCTAGATGCGGACTAAAATGAGTGAACATACACACTAAAACATGTCTAGATACATTTGTATACATGTGAATGTGGACAAAGGCTAAAATATCTTACATTTAAAAACGGAGCGAGTAGGTTTTACTTGGGAAAGGGGCAGTATCCTAGGCAAATAGAGCTACTGCTCTGAGTTCCCTGCCTGCCCTGCCCCCTATTACCCTATATTTATGCACATGATTTTGTTTGTTTGTTTATAAAATTTATGTTTAGGGAATCAAAGTTGTTGCACATGGCTCGAACCAAGCAAACCAGTCTGCAGTTCCAACTAGAGAAAAAGCTCCCAGAAACCAGTTAGCCACCAATTGTTTTTCAAGTGTATACTATCCCAGGAATGTTAGCTAGCTGTTGGTTGGTTCATGTTCCTACAAATTTGGTACTATCGATTGGGGTATCACAAAAGGAAAAAATGATGTAAGAATTGAACGTACATATATATGTAATTTTGGTAGGAACTCTTATAGATGTGATTAGGTAAATCCATTTCATGCAGTCACACCATTGCCATTAAGATCTTTTCCCTATCGTATAGTTTACTTATATGCTTAGTCCTTTTAACTATTGTCTTTTGACATATAATTTTGAATCCTACACACTGTACAGATTTACCCCTTGCACTAATCTCTGCTGCTTCCATACAACATTTCCTAGAACTTGTGAAGCAAGACTTAGTTTTTATGGCTACAACATAAGAGAATAGAACCACCTTTCCTGTGAGGGTTTGAGCAGATATTCATGGAAGCAGATGTTTACACTGAAAAATCTGAGAATTCTCATTATTCCTATAGTCTGCTAGATGCAGCAGGATGCATGCATTTATAAGTTATCTACTAACTCTATGATGCAAGTAGAAATATAATAGTCCAAAAAAATCATTCTGAAATAAGTTACCTAATACTTTCTATTTGGGTGGAATTTGTTGATGACCTCTTTCTGCAGCTTTTGGAACATCAGCTTTAATTGACATACGGTGCTGGATTATTAATGTTGTTGGAAAAAAAACTATCAAAGTTCTGTTATTAATTTTTTTTGTTACAGTTCCTAGGAAGTAGAACCTTTCGAGATTTTTTAATCGAAAAAACAGTAGGAAATTACCCTACCGTGTATTATATATAAAATCTATTATTTACAAATTACCATACACAAGAAAGGAAAAGAAACCAAGAAATCAAAACGAAAGGAATTACAGATGGCGTCGCATCTAGCTCCTGAGTTCTGTAGAGTGTGTTCCCTTTGCCCTATAAAAAGCAGAAGAAGATCTTCTAAAAGAATTCTGTAGAGACACTTCGTTTCTTATGCATCAGATACTCCAGCAGCTCATGAGGATGATCTCCATGGCATATGGTTCATGGATCGATTGCCCCGTTTATGGACATTACTGATGACTATTGGGCCAATTGAGATACCCCTGTTTCCTCCCAGATTAACACCTCCCAGCAATCTATACCTAATAATAAAAGCATTAAGGCTTCTTCTCGTACGTCATTTTTTTTGCCGATTTTACCCTTCCACTAAATCACATATTTACCCACCACTGCCACCCATAAGTCATACATACCGGTTTGTTTTTTTTTCCCGTCCGCTGCTCACGCCTCCCTCTCGTGCGCATCCTCCTCCTCGTGCGGCGCCACCGCCCCGCCCCAATCCACATCGCCACGCTTTCCTCTGATTCCATCAGATCCATGAGCCCCACGCTCTCACCCCTAGCGCCGCATCATCCATGCAGGCTGCGCGTGCTTTTGCCTCGCTCAGCTAGCTGACAGGGACGGTCGCGGCCGTCGTCGGAGGTCGTCGACTGCTGCTCCCATCTCGCCAGCCGGCTGGAACCCCGAACTCCGGAAGCCGAAGGAACGGCGCGCGCGATCGATCTATCTTCCTGCTCCACCGGCGAGCGCCGCCCTCGCCTCCTGATCCACCGGAAGATGCATCCGTCCTCGCTGACAATAATTCCAAGCCGGCGGACGCCGTTCCAACTCAATACGAAGCCAATGCCTCCGTCCCGAGGTCCGACGGCCAGAAAAACAACGGCATCGCGCACCGCCGACCACGAGAGGCCCACGCATCTGGCTGGTTCTCACTAGCCTCACCAGCCGAGTTTCTTTACAACCCCCCGGCCGCCGCCGCGCCTCTCCGGCGAGGTCGCCGCCCCCGCACCAGCCGGAGAAGAACACGGACGCGCTCGGCCATCTGGGCGGCAGCAGCAAGTCGCAGTTCTCGGCTGCGCCGCCGCCCCTGACCCCGACCACCTAGCCGCCAGCTCGTCTCGGGCATTCGAACTGCTGCCGCCGAGAGCAGGCAGGCGTGCAGGTGCACGACCATGCCGCGGCGGCGCTCATGGCCGAGCTAGACCGTCCAGACGGGGGCGGCGAGCTGGCGATGGCCGGCAGTGCCGAGAGAGGGGCGGCGCCTGGGACGAGCTCGTAGGCGAGGAAGAGGGGGCCGAGCACGGCGAAGTCGCGGCAGTAGAGGAGACCGGGGCGCGGCGGCAGTCGCCGGGGACAGACCGCACGACGCCGGTCAAGCAGGATGAAGCCTTCCTCTCTTGTACGCCTACATGCACGGATTGGAAGTGTGCGTTGACCAGGTGCCCATCTCTCTCTCTGGTCGTCTGTTGTCCTGCTCGAGTGCCACGCTCTTGGCCTCTTGGGGTCCTGCCTCACTCACGCTGCTACTGCTTGCTGCCGTTGATTGGTAGCTCGGCCTTGAAGACCGGCGATTGTGCCGCCAGCACCAATGAACGGCCGCAATCGACATACGTGTTCTCCTTCCCTGTTCTTCAGCATCTATTGATATGCTGGTGCAGAAAGGGTACTGGCCTGGTCGGTTTCATGGTTGCAGACTTTTGGTTTGCCAAAGTTTGACCCAGATTTTCATTTGTTTTGTATGCTACCAAAACTTTGGCTAAATTTCCTCCACTTTGATTTGGTAGAAGATTTTAAAAAGCTGTTGTACGGGAAAAAGATATTTCCTTGGGCTGAAGAATATATTCTTCAAAGATTACGCTAAGCTGCTACGAGTTGACAAGCACAACAATTATCAGATCTTCTCTTTCACTGAAGTGTGCTTAGCTTTGTGCATTATTGAAGTGGAAACAGAAAAGTAAAATGAAGGTTGCATGTAACGACTGAACACTGCCGAATATAGCAATTGGATCAAACTATCAGATGCAAACATATGGGCAAGTAAAGTATAGCCATTTTCTCTACATAAACATACATGGCTTAATCAGCAGCAATGATCATTTTATAGGGGTATCTCTACATTGACAATCGGCAGACAATAGTAGATAGTCTTTGGGGCAATTTTGACCCGTTCTAAATTTTAACATTTAGAAGTCGGTTTTTCTATCCCGTTGCAACGCACGGGCATTTTTGCTAGTATTGAGTAAAAGAACAATCGCAAAAAACATGCGTTTGAGTTTCTTCTACCTTTTCTTGACAGAGGACACAAGTGTAACTTGAGAGGACTTCCGCTGAAGGAGATTCCTGGTATTGACTGTCTCATGCAAAAGGATTGTCAGTCTTCAAGATCATGTGCTCGTTCAAGATCTATAGTCCCCCTTCCCATGAAACCTTCAATACCTTCCCTGTGTCAGTCTTCGTTCCGTTATCTAGAGTTCCACCCTTGTTATCTCCATGTACCCAAAAGGAATTTATCAAGTTGTGGTCAGGACCAACAAAAATAATACATGCCGACAAGTCGCTTGCATCGTACAAATAGGCACATAATCTTGCGTAATCTTAAATTCTACTTCGACAATAAGGCAGAGAAATGTGCCAGATACCCCTTTTCTTCAATATCAGACAAAGGTATGATGTGGGGAAGGAAGATATCAAACGATGAATAATCTAGACATAATCGCATTGCTACTTTGTATGATGAAACACTTTTGCTGATGATGTTTTGCATGTTGAACAAAAATTAATATGTTATATACTGTTCTACCTTTGTTTGGAAGGCTATCATAGCGCAAACATATACCCTCAGATCCAGATGGTTATTTAGGTTTGAAACCAGAATATAAATGGTTAACCAAATCCCACCATGAGCTAGATCATTGCCTCTCAAATTTTAAATTCACATGTGTCGTTACGTTGTTTCTTGTTTCAATATAAGACATGAGCCTTGAGGGTGCTTCCCTAGAGTCATGGAGAGAGCAATATTTGCTAGCCAATATATTAATCGTTCGATCCTAGCTTGTACTAGATTATATTACTTGGCTGAACAAATCCTCTATCTTCTATCGCCAAACGAAGGCATTAATGACCCGATCGTCAGGCTTCCGTCATTCTCGGTCCGGTGTCTCCTTTTTGTCATGTGGAGTCTTATCCGGAGTCGGATCCGGTGTCATTGGAATCGTGTGGAGTATTAGACTACAATAGTGGGAGTAACTTAGTTAGTAACATAAGTGCCACCTAGGCAAACATCATGATGTGGCATGCAATTAAATAAGAGAGAGACAAATGAATTAACTATCTATTAACGTAACATCACACAACCCAAGGCAATATGAGTCTACAACCTAATTAATAAAGAGTTGCATGATACCACACACATGTTTACAGGTGGTAACATAGCCTAGTAACATATGTATGTTACTAGTCTTAGTTATTCCCCACTATGACTAGCCTTAGCCGGAGTCGAGTCCCGTCACCGATGGAGTCATGTGCGCTGTCACCCGAAGTCGTGCACGGTGTCACTTGGGAGTCGTGTGCACCGTTTCCTGAAGTTGTCTGCGGTGTCCCTTGGGAGTCGTGTGCCAGTTGTCTCCTCAATTTCTACGCGGTATAGTAAATAATCCACTTTGCCAATCAAATGGTGTCTGTGTCCCTTTAGTTGTAGAATCTATCCCATGATTTTATTCTATAGGAAGTTCTTCAACTCGTGACATTTCATCGAGCTGGAGAGGTTGTATAGATGATCGATGGTCCGAATGCCCGTTTCATCATAAGTTGTCAGATATTTCTCTCTTAATATGATTGATGCTACTCATGTAATATTTTTTAAGGGATCATATAACCTCGAACACATCTTTCTTTTTATTATACCAAGGCAATGGCAGATGAGCAAACTGCAAAAGAAGTGCACATCCCTGGATCTCCGTGGCTCTGCTCCTCCCAGGGGCGTTGGTGGCAGGCGAGGAGTTGTGCTCCCAGATCCGTTTTGGGGGTTGTGGTGCCTTCCCGGAGGTGGTTCCGGCGGGGCGTGCTGAGGAGAGCAGGGGACGGCGGCGCGGGCATGGTGCTCTGCGGCTTGACTTGCTGCTGTGGCTCCGCCCTTGGCAGTTGTTACGGTGGGCGGAGATGCAGAGGAGGCCGGGCCCGATCTGGGCCTTGGCGGGCCGGGCGGGCTGTGGCGTTGGAGGTGCGGCGCTGCAGGACGTCGGCGTTCTGCAGGAGGTTGGCGGAGGCTCCGGCGTGGAGGCAGGAGGTGGCCTCTCCTGTCGCTGTGCTCCGGCGCCCGGGTGCGAGGAAGCCGGGGCGGCGGCCCCGGACCGAAGGCTGTAGCTGCAGCGGTGTGGCATGGATGCCGCGGCCATGGGCGCCGCGGCTGTCATGGCCGGCGGGGAAGCTTGGTGGTCGGCGCCATTCTTGTTGCTCCTCTCGCCTTGCGGTCGGATGGACCTGCTGGGTGAAAGCTCTGCACGACTTCGGTCGGTGCCGACGACGGCGGCGCCTTTGGCATCGTACCCTCTCTAGTTTGCGTCGTTGTGGTGGTTCCATCCCGACCGACATGGGCGGTCCTGTGGTATCCGGGTGAAAACCCAAGCTCCTCCGGAGCGGGCGGCGGCAACGGACGCGTTGCGACCTTCTTGGAGGCGTCGTCTTGGAGACCCAGGCCATCACGGCGCGGTTTGGTTCGCGTCAGCTGGCGGGCGAGTTTCGGTGGCTGGGGGGCGTGGATGCCGGGGCGGCGGCCCTGGACGGTGGTGGACGTCGAGGCAGCGGCCTCTAACTCCCACGCCGCGATGGTTCTATGAGGCAGGGCCATTGCCCTGCATGGGTTTAGGTGGCGACTTGGATGAAGACTGCGCGGGCAGAGGGTTCGTCGACCTGACTAGATCGCTTTCGGGCAATGCAAAAGTCGATCTGGTTGCTACTCCGGGGCGGCGGCCCCGGTACATGGTGACTTTATTGGCAACCTGGATGAAGACTGCGTGGGCAGAGGGTTCGTCGACCATGACTGGATCACTTTCGGGCAATGCGAAGGTCGATCTGGTTGTTACGGGCAGCGGCCCCGGAGCGGGTGGTGTGTGTTGTGGCGTTTGTCGACTTGGGTCGTGTGGGCGACGGGTCGCTTCGTTTGTGTCTTTCTTTTGTACAGATTGTATGGTTTTTGGATCCGGTTTCTCTTATAAACTGGGTCAATTCTTTCTATCTATTCGGACGGTGGATACGACCACCTTATACCTAAAAAAAAAACATAACCTTAGTCTCATATAAAGTAACATCGGAGAAAAATAGAAAATACATCATTGGAGTTTTGCACTATCTGAACCAAAATTCATGCGAGGTTCCGCTTTCCTTCAAAGCATCAAACATGAAGGAACTGTACCATATTGTTTTAACAAGCAGTCATCAACCGTGTTAACGAAAATTCCACCACTTCATCAAGGAAAACAGAGATTGCAAAACATAAGTATGTAGTATCACCCTGCCACATGGTCCATGTGGCCACTCTCGAGCAGCTCGTAGTAAACGGGGCACTCGCCTGGCAACCTCGACGACGATCTTCCTTCACTTTGCTAGCCACTCACCGTCCATGTGGCTGCCATTAACAGCAGCTTTGCCTTCCACATGCAATGCACGTGCAAGGCCACATCTGAAAAAACTCAACCCATTGGTATTAGCGTAGAAACTTCTTAGCTTGTATACAGTGCACAAAATGTCACTTTAGGAGCTCTCATGTACATGTACACTGTAAATAAAAACGGTTAATTGATCGAGCAACATGAATGAGCAAATAAGAGAGCACGTCAAAAAAGAAAAACAGAGAAGCACACAAAAGGGGGCAGCATCAACCAAAAGATTTACATTTACCTTGTCTGAACCACCATTCGGGCGATCATTAGATGATCATATCTCAGGAATGCAACAAACAAAAGTAAGACATGATTAGAATCAAGAGTGCACCAATTGCTATATGGACAGATCAGCACATTCAGCAGCATTACAATTTAAGAGAAGTGAATTGCCCAGTTAATTAACAAAAAACAGGGTGAAACTGATCCTTTGTCACTTTTGACACACTAAAAGTGATGCCCTTGCATTTGCAAGGACCACCCTGCTAGTTCTTATGAAAAGTATTTGTATTATGTAAATAAACAAAGTGAAAATAAGACTGAAATCGATGTAGGTAACACAACACTACCCAATCTTGTTATCAGGCAGCAAAATCACCTTAAAAAAGGGTGGGTGTTATCCAGATTGGCACCGGCCAATTCAACCAGGGATCCCTGAGAGGGGAGGTTCTACAAAGGCCATGCATAGTCTGGTTTGCGATGCTCCACACACCGATTTCTCGCTTGTTGAATTTACAGAAATTGATATATTCGAAAAAATCATCTGTAACATAGGCGCAGTTTGGCTTCAACCCAGGAAAGTCCTTGACTGGAAGGCACATCGAGCCATTATAACCGAGGAAAAGAGCATGATCTCCCACACTATCTACCTTGACCAGCCTTTGTCCATGTACATCGACCTTGTAAAGCTGCAGCTCAGTCATGTTCAGCTCCACCCGAGGATCGACATAGGTGACGTGGTCCGGCACCACAAACGACCCAGGCGGCTCGTAGGAATCCCTGAATCTCCATGCTTGCAGGAGATCGCCCCATGGCGTCTGGATGACATACTTGTAGGGCTCATCAGACTGGTCCGCCCCGGGCATGATGATCTTGTTGGCCACCGGATTAGTGCCATTCAGGTCCAATGTGTGCATGGACCCATCCGACCTCACCATGTAGAACAGACCGTCGGCCGTGCTGTACACGGCGTCGCTGTGTAAGTCACGCCACTGGAGGCCTGTGCTGTCCCCAGCCGGGATGTGAGTCCAACGCTCGTCCCCGACCCTGGCGAAGGAGAGCTCGCGAAAGGGCATGTGCATGAGCAGGACGATGCACGCACTGCCAGCAGAGGGACTGCAAGAAAGAACCGCCCTCTCATACATGTACTCCCGCGCCTCGACAGCCGGGCGGCTGTACGGCTGATGGGATTTCCCGGTGAAGGTGTAAACGAGGTTGCCCTGGTCATCCAAGGAGCCCCCGACGAATGGGAACGTGGTGATGGGCGGGAGCGCGACATGGCCGCCGGTGAGGGGGTTGAGGAGGTGGAGGTTGCTGACCTCGTCGGCGACTACCAGCCAGCCATGCCCGGAGCCGACCGGCGTCAGGGTGCGGAGGCGGAACCCTGGCTCCCGCATCGGGATGTGGAAGGTTGCATCGGTGGAAGGGCAGTACAGCGTGGCGGCGTCAGGGCCGCAGGCCTCGCTGGAGTAGAGAAGGCACGGCGACTGCTTCGGAGACGGGAGGCGGAGACGGCGTAAGGACGTACAGTCGTACAGACGGCGCCTGAGCGGAAGAGGTCGGGGATCTGTAGCTCCACAAAGATGGAGGCAAGCAGATCCTGCGGGAGCCGCGTCCAATCAGGGTAGGTGGATTCCATAGTGGTAGCGGCTCCGGTGCCGGTGCCGGCGCCGGCGTCGACGAAAGCGCCGGCGTCGACGAAGGGGAATCGTCAAAGATAGGATTTTTATTTTCTGGGAGTGGTCGCCCTCGGCTTTAGAACGAAGTGGGCGTCTGGGCCAGTGGGCCGCCGCCGAGCTGGAAAGGGGTTCACCACTTGGGCCTACACACCTAGTCGGCACTCGGCCTGCTTTTCCAGTCGGTCGCCTGAAGGGAGTTCCTTCATGGGCTGCATTTGGAGTGGCCCAAATATAAAAGGTACTGTTTTTTTGCGTTTCCTTAAATCTGAATATAATTTTTAAATCTCAACAAATTTCAATTCTGAATATTTTTCAAAAATTCTATATTTCTTCAAAATCTGAACGTTTTTAAATTCTACACACCTAGTCGGCACTTGGCCCAGCCAGAAACAGAATAAGTCGTGTTTGGTTGCCCATAGGTCTTTGAGGGGGTCGGGATTTTGGAACGGCCAAGATACGGTGGCTTTAGACTGATTTTTACTGGTTTTGGAAACCTTCTAGTAGCTTCCGTTCCAGTTTTTGTTATTTCCTTATTTCTTCACTCGTTTTTTCTGTCAGTTTTTCTTTTTCTGCCTGTTCGTTTTCTCTGTTTTCTGTTTTCGTCACATTTTTATGAGTATAAAAATGTTCAGATTTTAAAAATGTTCAATTTCAAAAATTGTTCAAATTTGAAAATTATTTACATTTGAAAGGTGTTCAAATTCGAAAAATGTTCAGATTTGAAAATTGTTCACATTTAAAAATTGTTCACATTTGAAAATTGTTCAATTCAGATTCGAAAATTGGTCATATTAAAAAATTGTTCCAGATTCCAAAATTGTTCATGGATTTAAAACTGAATTTCATATTCAGATTCTTATTACGAAAAAAGTAACGCAGCGAGAAAGAAGCAGGCGAGCGAGCGAGCAATCGTGTGAGCATCATGGGCCGCGGCCCACCAGATTTCCACGCGAGCATCGCGCCGTAGCGGACGCTACGAGCGCTGAATAGGGGCTCCCCTTTCGAGGAGGCAATGCTAGCTTACGGGTGACCGTACCCCCGGTCGAATCCGACACTGTTGCGAATTCGCCCGCAGATTTGCCGCCACGTTATGCAACATGTTTGGGAAAAGTACTCCCTATCACTCAGGCATTCCTACCCTGGAATCGCCTGGAATAGAGTGGAACGAAACAAGAGCCCATCGAGCCCAATAACAAATGCGGGAAAAATAGTTGTAAAATTGTAGGTTCGGGATAAACCCCTCAATTTTTTTTTTGTAGGATCAGAGTGCCCTAAAAAACACTTGTACGATTAGAAGCTGGGTACCACTCCCAAGAAGCCGATCTGAAGGTCAGTCCGTCAGCAGCATGCGTGCGTAGCGCTATACATCGTACATACGTGTGCACGTACATACACAGTAGGGTTGCAAGCGGCATCATACTTGTGCAAAATGAACACTATGTTTGTACTGCCACGACGTATATATGTCCGCAGCGCTATACATCGTACATACTACGCAGTGCAGACTTGCACACATACATCGTACATACAGTCTCTCTCCAGTGTCCTTCCGTTGTTTTGGGTTACGGTGCATAAAACAAAAAATTTCCTAACACGATAACCGATAAAGCCAAGATCTAATACTATGCAGATATAAAGTAAATGAGGGAATCGATATACATACCCTTGTAAACCGAAAGCGTTACCTTCGCGAGAACGTTGACGATGAAGAAGGGTGGCGCCAAGCTCAAGGTCGTGTAGTCGTACCGGCGACTAGTGCCTCAAGAGCAGCACCTCGTAGCTCCACACACGTACGGTGTAGACGACAACTCCCGATCTCCGGTCCAGCGAAGCAGCAGAAGATGAAGACTTGGACCGAAGCTCTAGATGGCACGGCGGCGTGCGTATGGTGGAGAAGACTCTCTACTCATGCGCAGCTCCAAAAGGGAACCATGGTTGAGGAGAGAGAAGAGATAGAATTTGGTGTACCTCAAATGCCATGGGGGCACCCCTATATAAAGTAGGAGGAGGGGTGCTGGGCACCTTGGCTAGGCCATGTGGGACTATTCCCACATGGCGCCACAGCCAAGGGCTGCGCCGGCCTAGGTGGGCCCCATGTGGCCCACCCGGCCACCCTCCTTGGTGCGCCTCCCCCAAAGGGGGGAACTTCCCCCATGGGCCTTTTCCTCTTGGGAGAAGGCCCATTTAAGGTATGGAGCCTTTAAAAATAAAATAAAAATATATTTTAATAATTAATTACTCTAATTAATATTAAATACATATATTTTAATTTATTCGAGGTCCGAAACACCTTTCGTTGCCCTCTGAACTCCATCGGATATGTCCCGGAACGTTTCCGGTTCTCTTCTCTATTTTCTCTTCGGTGCAAAGTCAGTCCTAAGCGTCGTCTACCCTTAAGTGTGTCACCCTACGATTCGGGATCACTCTAGACATGATCGAGACGCTTCTCCGATCAATGACCAACAGCGGGATCTGGAAACCCATGATGGCCCCTGTGCGTTCCACGATTATCTTTGTCGCTTGAACCTTAATGTCAAATCCCACACCCTTTGCCATGCGATACTTAGTTTGTCCGAGACTCAAACTCCGGTATCTCCATACCTAGCCCGTTCTCGTTACCGACAAACTCATCTACTCGTTCCTGTGATATTACATCTCCGTGACCTAGTCACATGCTTACAACCTTATTTGATGCAATCTCACCGAGTGGGCCCTAGAGTACCTATCCGTTGCATGGACTGGCAAATCCCGCTCTTGATGCATACTCCTCAACCTATTCCTTTGGAACCCCGATAGACACCTTTATGGCCACACTGTTATGTGAGACGGTTGATGCAGCCAATGGTCACCTCCAGAGATAGTGATTATGTATCATCTCACGGTCAAAGGTTTGGGTACAACGTCTTCCTATATATATTGGGTGCGGCCATCACATTGTTCATCTAACAATATGCCTCCATTATCAATTGACACAAACGTCCATGATCATGAAACTTTGATCATCTGTTGATCACAATGGACTAGTAAGAGGCTACTAGGGATCTGGTTGTTTACATACCACACGTGTATCAATGTTTCCGCTTAATACAGTTATAGCATGGTATAAAACATATTATGAAAAATCGAGATATGACAAATAGATATCTTTATTAATTGCCTCTAGGTCATATCTCATTCAGTGATGCACACCCTCATGCCATGTCGAACAACTTCAAAGCCGACGTCGTTCCCGCGGCCATTCGGGGAGACCGCATCCTCATCCTCGAGTAGGCGCGGCAATTCCACTAGTTCGGTCTGCTCGTCCCGCTAGACTTCCGCCTGCCCAAGGGCTTGGTTGTCAGCAGGGGCATCGCCTTGCCGCCCCTTCCCGCCACCCCCGAGGCGTTCAACTTGAATGAAATTTAAATCTTTTGCCTTGATTCGATCTCAATTTTGTAAAATTGTTTTGGGGCGTTGCTGGGGGAAGCACCCCCATTGTGTTGGGCAAAATTCTTGGGGTGCCGGTGAAGATCCTCTTAGTTAGCACCCCTCCGTCACCTTGTTCATTTGGATTGTATGAGAAGATAGAAGGGCGTCTTACATGCGAAAAAAATACAACAAGAATGCCCCCAAATGTTTGTCCAAGCGACCAACTAGGTGGCAACATGAAAACCTTGCAGTTGCTATCCGTCATTGCTTTAAAAATCCAATGGCTCGCAACTCGTTCGTGTCATGATTCTAAATTCTCTCATTATAGTTTCTGATAGAATATCTGAGTAACATTGCAAATACATAATGATAGTAGGGTCGGGATATCCCCGCCTCCGAACCGGACGTGAGGGTATCCCGTCATTCGGCCGTTCCATCGCACCCGCACTATTCCTAAATAGGTTTTCTGTTTTTATTTGAAAATAAAAATCTTAAAAGAACAGACTAACAGGGTCATCTACTTGGCCAACTTCCATAATTAAATACCGTCACTGTATGGATAACTCTTATTGGATGACTCTAATTGTGAAAAGAGCTATTTACTCTAACCATACAAGGTGGAGATTTCTCTTTTTTTTTAACAAGTAAACCTCACAACCAGCCATCTCCGTAGAAATTCAAGATTATTTTGCACCACGCCATTATTCAAAAAGTAGAACATTTATTGGATTTATTGCATGGGCAGCATGATCGAATGTTGAAACACTTCACTTATTACATACTTAACTTATATGCGATATAAGAGGTCACTGCCAAGGCAACGGATTCAGAGCGAACACATTATGAAGAGAGAAGGGGATTGACCACATGACCAACAAACAGCACCACACCGGAGATGTCTTCACGGACAAGGAATATAAAAGGGTGATCCGCAACAAAATCCACCGTCTGGGGCATTGATTGTAAGGTGATTTGTATAGCAGTTGCCACGGCAGCCTCGGTTCCTTCTTCGTTTACTTGGACAAATGACTTATGCTGAACAGATGAGATGTATAGGTTATGTGCCACAGTTGGGGAATCCACAATCTCTGAAAGATCTGCTTCCGTGCTAAATGGCAGCTGGAGACCCAAGCATTTGAGCAAATTGGATGCTTCAAATCCAAATGATATCTTGAACTTAGGGAGTTTGAACTGTCCAACTTGAACCTTCTGTGTTGGGATATGGTTTTCGATGAACCCTGGTTCGGTGCTCAACCTTTTGGCCAAGCTCCAGAGACCATCTTGTGCTTCTGGAAGAAGAATGTACATGGAAAACTGCCTCTTGTCTCCTCCTTGGTGGTAAGGAAGCTTAAGTATCTTCAGGTTCTCAGAAGACAAAATGTATTGCTTGTTTGTGGTTGACATGAATGGTGTTTGAACTAAACTCCCATCAAGAAGGCGGAACAAGTCGTCCTGTGTCTTAGATGCGTCAAACCTCTCATGCCAAGCTCCTTTGAAATAAAGGGCATTGCCAAGAACCAGTCTAGTGGTATTGTCAACAGAACCTCGAGGGAGGATATCTTGGATGAGACCTGTTGTGACTTTCTCTACCCATGAGTTCACTTGAGCAGCAGCTTCAGCAGGCTGGACAACCGCAAAGTACAACAATATTTAGCATAACAGGCAACTCGTAATACATGCTAGATGTAGTTTCTACAATGACCATTACCTTAGTTTGGAAATCCACGGACTGGACGTCGGCCTTGTACCTCCCGACGGCAAGATCCTGGAAGGAAGGACTTAGCGAGAGCGACCGGTCGACGAAGACGCCATTGGCGAAGGAGACGCGTGGGCCACCGGTGCCAGACGCGTCAGCGAGCACGAGCTGTACCACCTGCTCGGCGAGCGCGTGCAGGCCCTCGGTCTCCTCGCCTGCCTCCATGGACCCGAGCACCGCGACGAGCTGTTCACGGGTGGCACCGGCCGCGCCGGCGGCGACGAGGCTGAGCATGACGTGCAGGGAGATCGGGGAGTAGGCGGCGTTGACGTCGGCGAACTCAGGGTTGGACGAGATGACGGTGGCGAGGCGGAGGGCGAAGCGGGTCTGGTGCGTGACAGAGAGGCATGCATCGGTGGCGAGGGTGGTTGCCATGGCCGGGCCGGAGAGGTTGTGCTTCTTCGTTGGATTTTGGTTAGACTTGTTACCCGTTGAATAAGAGAACTGAAGTGCAAATTTAAAGGGTGCAATGGTTGGAACTTGGCAGCATCTGAATTGTTCTGGCCAACAAAAACCGTACGTAAAAGCAATCTGGGAAAGCTATCCATCGCATCAAAAGGGTGATAAGGTGATGTTTTTGGCATCCTAATTAGTCACTGTCGCGTCATTTGATTCTTGGATTGATCATGCATATCCTGGGAGAGCTGCTTCCGATCTAATATACCCGCACATCTGAATTTTGTAGAACCTCAGATTTATACTGAGATTACTTCACGTCTCATGCTCTTTTAGGTACTGGCTTTTGACGCATATGGTGTTTTCTTAAGATAAAAAACAACTAATTAGTACTAAATTCCAAGCGTAGGATTGCGATGCCAATGTGTAAAGTATTACACAGTTAGAAGATTTGCCGACAGTCATATAAATAAAAGAAGAAAAAACTATAAGATGATACTTTCATTTGGTAAGAAGAGAAAGCTAACCTTGCACATCAATTTTTTGTTACCTTACAAAGTTTACATTACTAGGAAAAATTAGTAAGATGATACTCAACAAGTCAGCGTGGATGGACTGATCGAAGAGTGGAGATGAAGTCATCTTTTCTTCCGTGCTTTGATTTTTTCAGTACACATATGCTGAGCTAATTGCCCAATAGTTTCATAAGGAGTACATGACCAACAAAAAACATCATGCTTACTTTTGGGAAAACATAAAATTGATATAAATAAAAGGCTCCAGGTGCCAATACTTTGGTTTTGATAATACTTCGCTGCCAATCTGAACCTAAACTTACTCCCATCTTAAATCTTACCAAAGGCAGTCATATAAATAAAAGTAACACTTGGAAAATAAAAGGTTAGCTCCATTGTGTGTGGAATCGCCACTGAATAGTTCAGGAGCTATCTACTTATAACCAGTGAAGCACAAAAGGGAGTGTACGAAGCTGGAATAAGGAGAACATGACCAACAATAAACACTCATGCTTACTTTTGGGAATAAAATAAAATTCATATAAATAAAAGGCTCCAGGTGCCAATACTTTGGTTTTGATAATACTTCGCTGCCAATCTGAACCTTAACTTACTCCAATCTTAGATTTTACCAAATGCAGTCATATAAATAAAAGTAACACTTGGAAAATAAAAGGGTTAGGCTACGGCCTATTTCGAGTTGGCTCCATTGTGTGTGGAATCGACACTGGATAGTTCAGGAGCTATCTAGTAACCAGTGAAACACAAAAGGGAGTGTACGGAGCTGGATGGGAATTATCGTAGAGGTAATAATTAACATCAAGCCAATTGCATCATGTACAACAACCATGAGTAATCAGGTGCAGAAACTTACCTGAAGGGCAATGAGTGTTGAGCATGTAATAATTCCATAGAAGAAAGACTACTGCACCTGGAGCCTTTTGTCAAATATATTGTAAAAACTGTAAGTATAACTACCTGCGTCGAGAATCAGTTAAAGAAAATAGCTAGGTCAAAAATATTTGAAAGGCCCGAGGGAGTAAATTTCGGTTCAGATTGGCAGCGAAGTATTATCAATGTGACAGAACACAACACTACCCAATCTTGTTATCAGGCAGCAAATCACCTTACAAAATGGTGGGTGTTATCCAGATGGGCACCGGCCAATTTAACCAGGGATCCCTGAGAGGGGAGGTTGTACCAATGCTATGCATAGTCTGGTTTGCGATGCTCCACACGCCGACTTCCCGCTTGTTGAATTTACAGAAATTGATATATTCGAAAAAATCATCTGTAACATAGGCGCAGTTCGGCTTCAACCCAGGAAAGTCCTTGACTGGAAGGCACATCGAGCCATTATAACCGAGGAAAAGAGCATGATCTCCCACACTATCTACCTTGACCAGCCTTTGTCCATGTACATCGACCTTGTAAAGCTGCAGCTCAGTCATGTTCAGCTCCACCCGAGGATCGACATAGGTGACGTGGTCCGGCACCACAAACGACCTAGGCGGCTCATAGGAATCCCTGAATCTCCATGCTTGCAGGAGATCGCCCCATGGCGCCTGGATGATATACTTGTAGGGCTCATCAGACTTGTTCGCCCCGGCGGGCATGATCTTGGTGGCCACCGGATTAGGGCCATTCAGGTCCAATGTGTGCATGGACCCATCGGACCTCACCATGTAGAACAGACCGTCCGCCGTGCTGTATACGGCGTCGCTGTGTAAGTCACGCCACTGGAGGCCTGTGCTGTCCCCGGCCGGGATGTGAGTCCAACGCTCATCCCCGACCCTGGCGAAGGAGAGCTCGCGAAAGTGCATGTGCATGAGCAGGACGATGCACGCACTGCCAGCAGAGGGACTGCAAGAAAGAACCGCCCTCTCATACATGTACTCCCGCGCCTCGACAGCCGGGTGGCTGTACGGCTGATGGGATTTCTCGGTGAAGGTGTAAACGAGGTTGCCCTCGTCATCCAAGGAGCCCTCGACGAATGGGAATGTGGTGATGGGCGGGAGCGCGACATGGCCGCCGGTGAGAGGGTTCAGGAGGTGGAGGTTGCTGACCTCGTCGGCGACTACAAGCCAGCCATGCCGGAGCCGACCGGCGTCAGGGTGCGGAGGCGGAACCCTGGCTCCCGCATCGGGATGTGGAAGGTTGCGCCGGTGGAAGGGCAGTACAGCGTGACGGCGTCAGGGCCGCAGGCGTCGCTGGAGTAGAGAAGGCACGGCGACTGCTTCGGAGACGGGAGGCGGAGACGGCGGAAGGTGCAGTACGCGGAGTGCCAGGACGTACAGACAGCGCCTGAGCGGAAGAGGTCGGGGATCTCTAGCTCGACAAAGATGGTGGCAAGTGTTAGCCATAATCTTAACAAACTTGCATGTTAAGATTATGGCTGTACTGGGCAAAGACACAGGCGCACGCACGCACTGCCCACCTTGCCCACGCACACACACCACCCAGCTCACGATCCGCACACAGTGTGCGGACCGTGAGTTTAAGGAGTAAAGGAACTCGGGCGTTCATGCGCCCGCGGCGGCGCTCTGTGCGCCGGCCGGCAAAAATCTTCCCGTGTCTCTACTCCGGTCCTCGTCTTCCACCTCCAGTTCTTGTTCGGCGAGAGTGAGCGTGAGGAGAGAGAGGGTGCAGCCTCGAGCTGCACCAACAAGTGGTATCAGAGCCACCGAGCTCGGGGGCCGTGGCGCGGCGAGGCTGCGGCGGGCGCGGCGCGGCGGCGGCGGCCGTGGCCGTGGCCGTGGCGTGGAGATGAAGCCGTTCGTGCGGCGAGGTGAAGGCGGCTCGGGCGGCCGCGTTGTCGCGTCGGAGCGCGACATGGGCGCGAGCCGAGGGTGCGCGGACCACCGGAGGAGAAAGAAGCCGTTCGTGCGGCGGGTGAGGCAGCTCGAGCGGCCACGTTGCTTGCGTCAGCGCGCGGCATGTGCGTGAGCCGAGGGCGTGTGGATCACCGGAGGAGAAGCTGTTCGTGCAGCGGTGTGAAGCAGCTCGAGCGGCCGCGTCGATCGGCGTTGGAGCGCGATCGTGTGCGCGAGCTGAGGGCGTGCGGATCACGGCGGAGGCGGACGCGTCCAGGTGAAGCAGCTCGGACGGCCGCGTTGCCAGCGTTAGTGCGCGGCATGTGCGCGAGCCGCGGGCGTGCAGGGCGCGGCGTCGTGGAGGAGCTCGGCGTGCATCGTCGAGGAAGAAGAACATGGGCGCATCGTCAAGCGAAGGTGGAGGCCGTTGCAGCGGTGAAGCCGACGTCGAGCCATGTCAAGATTAGGGGGGAAATTTGTTAGCCATAATCTTAACATGCAAGTTTGTTAGTTGCATGCATAGGTTAGTGGAGCAGGTGGCTTGCGATCTGTTAGAGCTGACCACGTCGTGCGCGTAGGAGCGCGCTGTGCGCGTGGGCGGAGTGTGCGGATCGTGAGCTGGGTGGTGTGTGTGCGTGGGCAAGGTGGGCAGTGCGTGCGTGCGCCTGTGTCTTTGCCCAGTATAAGAACCCCTGTGTACTGCTCGTTGGAGCACCGTGAGTTTAAGGAGAAAGAGATTAGGGCGTTGGTGCGCCCGTGGCGGCGCTCCGGCGCCGGCCACTGAAAATACTTGTGTCTCCACTCCGGTAGTCGTCTCTTCCACCTCCAGTTCTTGTTCGTGCGAGAGAAAGCGTGAGAAGAGAGAGTTGCAGCCTCGGGCTGCACCAACAGCAAGCAGATCCTGCGGGATCCGCGTCCAATCAGGGAAGGTGGATTCCATAGTGGTGGCGGCTCCGGTGCCGGTGCCGGCGTCGACGAAGGGGAATCGTCAAAGATAGGATTTTTATTTTCGGGAGTGGTCGCCCTCGGATTTAGTGGGGTAATTTTATTTTTTGCCCCACTTTACCTGGTACCTATCCGATTTGCCTCTTTTACTTTGAGCTCTCCTTTTTGCCCCTCTTTTCTTTGGAACTTTATTATTTGCCCTTCTGTATTATTTTTTGGCCTTTTGAGGGAATAGGCAACATGTTTAAGACAAGTATACTGTATACCCATGTACGAGACTTGATTCGATTCGGCCCCAAATCGCTCCTTCTCCCCTGTTCGTCCTGACTCCTGAGCGATGAACTCCTGCCCGCGCCACCGCTCGCATAGCTACCACCGGCGCCGCTGCTGGCCGCCCGAGCCCACCCTCACATCTAGCTGCTGCCCCTAGCGCCCACCCCCTGCACCTAGCTGCTCCCCCACGCAACGAACAATTAGCCGTAGAAATTCGTCCAAAATCCATCTTCTTCATCCAAACCAAAATCAACGGATGGTTAGCAGGAGCAGGAACGAGCAGTGAATCGAAACGAGACAAGGGAGCGGCCACTAGACAGCTCGTCGCCGACGGCCGGAGCTCTCAGCCGTGGGTGTTGCTGCTGCCCTGAGAGAGGAGCTCGTACCTAGCGTCGCGGGGGAGATGTCTCCGTGCTCCCCGGAATCCCATCGCCGACTCGCCCTCTCTAGATCCGGACGCCATGGGTTGCCGCCGCCGCCTGATTCCTCTCCTTGGGGTGGACGGGATCGGCCGGGAGCTCTGTTCGTGTTCGACCTGGAACGCAGCGCCACAAGGTGAGAGCATCACTAGTAGAACCCCTAAACCCTCAAACCCTTATAGCAGTTTTAAGGGTTGAGAATTGGCATTTTTTGTCACTTTTAAGGGTTGAAAAACAGGGGCAAAGACTAGAACCCTCAAACCCAACCCTTATAACGGAATATGCCTCAACCCCAACCTTTAAAACTGACATTTCACATATCACAATTTAGCACTACCAAAACACAATCAATCTTCAAACAAACTCGGCGCCTTCTCCTAAACCACTTGGACGTCCATCAAGCACCTCCGTAGGCGCCGGTGGAGTCCTCCACACCGCCGTCGCCACCACCACTCATCGGAGTGTCAGCTCGAAAAGTAGAGGACGCAGCACGGAACATCCTCTTCCTCTCCGCGATATCGTCCTTGTAGTCCTTCCACCACTGCAATTGTTCTTCATCCATGTCCTTCTTGGACATCATCATGTGCTCCTTCTCTTCCACCATGAGTTCTTTCCATACCTTTGCTTCTTTGACCTTGATCATCCTCTCCTCCAAGTCGGCCTTGCGCTTTGCCTCTTCACGCTTCGCTTCAACTTGTGCAAGCTTCACCTCTTTCTTCTTCTCGGTGATAAGAAGCTTTGTCTCCAATGTCTTGGTTGTCAATGCTTCTCTTGTCTTCATCATTTGCTCCATCTTCTCCCTTAGGCTTGACGCCTCTCCTTCCATCTTCACCCTAAGCTTGGCCTTCTTGTTTCCCTCCGGCTTGCAGAAGTTCCTCCCCTCCTCGTCACTATCATCCATGTTAAGCACGCCCGCATCCATCCGCACCGATGCCCAAGCTCGAACCAAGAGCACATCTTCCGCGTCGGTGTAGTTCGACGAGCGGACGGCGGGGCGAGCAGCAGCGGCGAACGCCTCCTCCTCTATCTCGGTGATGTCCTCATCATCATCATCCTCCCCTTCCTCCTCCGCATCATCTCCTCCCTCCAAATCATCATCATCCCTATAGGGATCGAGCGGTGGGAGCGGTGATGTCCACCTCCGCTTCATGGAGCATGTCCATGAACGACGTGGACGGGGTGGACATTTCATCGAGCACCTCCGGGGCGGCGGCCACAGCCTTCTTCCTCGGTGCCCTCGGCTTGGCCACGGCCTTCCTCGGGGCCGGGGAGGACGCCGCCTTCGCCTTGGAGGCAGCACGCGGCCCACCCGAGGCGACCTTGGCCCGAGCCCTTGGTGCGGCCGGTGCGGGCGAAACGGAGGCGGCCGGAGCGGGCGCGTCCATGGCGGCCGGAGCAGGCGCGTCCATGCCGGAGCAGGCGGGCGGGAGGATGTGCTGCCCCGCACGCCGCCGCTTCGCGCCGACGTGGGTCGCGGCGACCACGGCGGCGACGTGCGGGTGGCTGGAGGCGGCCGGTGCGGGCGGGGCGACGGAGGCGGGCGCCGGGGCGGCCGCGTCGACGGAGGCGGGCGCCGGGGCGAGGGGCGGCGAGGGCGGGGCGGTGGGGGCGTCCATGGCGGCGAGCGCGGCAGGGCGGGGCGACGGGGGCCGGCGGCGGAAGGAGGCGGTTGGGGGGAAAATCCCTCCCGCGCGAGTGGATAGGCTGTTTGCAGGTTGGAGGGGTTGACCCTCTCCAACCCTCACTTTTAGAGGTTGAGAGGGCAGCCCGGGGTCCGACCTGTAATTTTTTTTAGAGGTTTAGAGGTTTAGGGGTTCTATTATTTGCGTTTTTTTCGTTTCAACCCGTAAAAAAGCGGTTAAATTTACAGATTTGAGGGTTTAGGGGCACTACTAGACATGCTCTGAAGAACAGAGTTGCTCTGTCGATCGATCCAGGTAAAAGAAAAGGGGGTATTTTGGTAACTGAGTGTGGGACCGATCTGTCAGCGGGGCAAATAATAAAGTTGCAAAGAAAAGAGGGGCAAAAAGGAGAGCTCAAAGTAAAGAGGGCAAATTGGATAGTTACCAAGTAAAGTGAGGCAAAAAATAAAATTTCCCGGATTTAGTAGAACGAAGCCCCACTTCGACCGCAATTCCTATACAGGAGGCACTGCGCTTACGGGCCGGCCCATTTCGTTAGCGTTATTTCTTTTTACTGTTTTCCTTTTTTTTTTTCTGTTTTTGTTTCGTACTTCGTTTATTTCCTTTTTCTTTTCTATTCTTTTCGTTTTTGTTTTATTTTCTGTTTCAATTTTTTCATTTTCTTTTTTAACTTACTAGCAAAATGCCCGTGCGTTACAACGGGAGAAAAATAATTTACTTTGACTGAAAAACGTCGAAACAATCACAATCAAAATTTTGCTCCTAAATCATCTAAATCTCAGAACTTGATGGAAAACTGTTTGATGAGCAAGTAAGCACAATCGCCTGTGCTCAAACTCTAGCGTCAACCAAGCTTATGTGGTCTGACATATTTTGTGCACACTAATAGAAGCCCATTGGAAAACTCAACGTGAGTCAAATTGCCAAATTCTTATTAAATGTACGATGAAAAATCCATATAAATGTAAAAGGTAGAATTTAGATAAATATATAATTTTACCATGTAAAATTTATATAATTCTTCCTAATAAATATGTAGGACATGAACAGAAGTGAACAATATCAACAATCTAAAACGTGAGTTTTCTTCGATAAATGAGCAATCTGATACTAAGCAGAGGAATTATCATCACTGAAACACAAAATGTAGCTTTTCTCCAGTCTAAGGATGGGCCTTCTTAATTTTATGCCTACTATCTTTCCTCTCCTACTCTCCTTCCTCAATTTAGCTAGAACGCTTGTAGATGAACAGAATCCCTTTTCACAATCAGAAAATGAACCGGTGGTCCTGGAAACCTATGAAACATTCACAACATCAGAGGTTTTAGTGCCAAGCGAGGAAGAAGAAATTCATTAAGAAATAAAAACATAAAAATCAATGGACAAAGACTGAGTAGAGAATTGTAGCAGAATGCATTGTTAATATAGGATGAGTTAATCCTTCCAAAGGGTAAAGCAAATGTGTACCTTGCGGCTGTGGTACAGCATGTTCACTGGTCTGCCATTAGTTGAAATCCACCATCATTCAGGCAAATAAATAAAGGAATAGCAGTTAGGTACATATGGTAAGACTAAATGATCAGAGGCGTTTTTCATGCTTACGGGGTCATAAATAGTTTATTTTTAATTGCATATTTCATAATATTAACTTTTGGAAAGGATCCGTACGAAAACTGTATAGCAGGAGAGTACATACAATCAATTGATCAAATTGTCAAAAAGGTTAAATTTCCAAGAATAATATAATATATCGCCAGGAGAGTACATACAATTAATGAACTTAGGTACCTTATTAAATTTGGATTTTGTAAGATTGCATCATGTTCAAGAAAGTATAATAAAGTACATGATCTTTACACGAGCCGAGAACTGGTTGATGCCCATAAAGAATACAGCAAATTATATGCCTCGTTACTTCCCATGCACATACATGAGCCAAATAATTATGCGTTGCAACGGAGGCATACATATTCTATCGGTTCAACACTAATCGTACCTGTGTTGCGACGGTCCACGTACATAGTAAATATAAAGATGGCCACTTCAGTTTTTCTCACTAGTAGAAAAACCATCTTTGGTCCAGGGCCGCCCCAGCCATTAGCCCGGTTCAGGTAAAAACCGGGACCAGTGCCTGGCACTGGTCCCGGTTCGAGTTGCCACGGCCCCGTGGACCATTGGTCCCGGTTCGGTTGGGGGTATTGGTCCCGGTTCTTGGCACGAACCGGGACCAAAGCTCCAGAGCCAGACACGTGGCGTGCGGCGGAGCTTTGGTCCCGGTTCGTGCCAAGAACCGGGACCAATACCCCTCCCTGCCTATAAATAACCCCCCCCCCCCTCTCTTCTTTTTTTCTCTTGGATTGGTGGGAAGTGGGTGCTATTTTTTTTTCCTTTGCCACGCACAAGATGTGTTCGATGAAATGCCCGACCCACACTTAAGTTCACACAAATGATATCCTCGGCCGAGGTTAGCAACTTTATCCTTTTCGTCTGTAATTGATACAGAAATATTGCACGTGTCGATGTACGGTGGTCATTTCACTATTCAAGATGTTATTGTAATGGTATTTGATAAACTTAATTATATATATGATGCAGATGGATGCACGGATGCGATGGATGTACGGCGAACGACGCAGTTCCGAGTTTATTGCAGGCCTGCATAAATTTCTCGATGTGGCTGAGGCAAACAAAGTGAATAATTTTATGCCTTGTCCATGTGAGAAGTGTCGGAACGTCAGGGAGTACTCTGACCCGAGAACCATTCAAGACCACGTGATTCGGAAATTTTGGACCAAGCACGGAGAGAAGAGGGGTTACGATGGAAGACAATGAAGAAGAGGAGGATGATGACAACTATCCTATGTTCCCTGAGGAATGCGGTGATACTGTTATGGAAGACGTTGAAGAAGAAAGAGGTGAACATCGGGCATCAGATGAGCCCGCTGATGGTCTTGGTGGGGTCATTTCTGATGCAAAGCGAGAATGCGATACAGAAAAGGAGAAGCTAAAGTTGGAGGCCATGCTTGAGGATCAAAAAAGTTGCTGTACCCAAACTGCGAAGATGGCAGCACAAAGCTCGGTACCACACTGGAACTGCTGAAATGGAAGGCAGAGACTGGTTGTTCTGACAAGGGATTTGAGAAGTTACTGAAAATAATGAAGCCGAAGCTTCCAAAGGATAACGAATTGCCCGAGACTACATACGAACAAAGAAGGCTATCTGCCCTCTAGGATTAGATGTGCAGAAGATACATGCATGCATTAATGACTGCATCCTGTACCGCGGTGAGTACGAGAACATGGATAAATGCCCGGTATGCAATGCACTGCGGTACAAGATAAGACAAGATGACCCTGGTGATGTTGAGGGCGATGACGAGCCCCCCGGAAGAGGGTTCCTGCTAAGGTGATGTGGTATGCTCCTATAATACCACGGTTGAAACGTCTGTTCAGAAACAAAGAGCATGCCAGGTTGTTGCGATGGCACAAAGAAGAGCGTAAGAAAGACGGGAAGTTGAGACACCCCGCCGATGGGTCCCAGTGGAGAAAAATCGACAGAGAGTTCCCGACATTTTCAGATGACGCAAGGAACTTAAGATTTGGTCTAAGTACAGATGGCTTTAATCCTTTTGGGGAGCAGAGCTCCAGTCATAGCACTTGGCCCGTGACTCTATGTATCTACAACCTTCCTCCTTGGTTGTGCATGAAGCGGAAGTTCATTATGATGCCAGTGCTCATCCAAGGCCCGAAGCAACCCGGCAACGACATTGATGTGTACCTAAGGCCATTAGTTGATGAACTTTTGCAGTTGTGGTCCGAACCAGGTGTACGTGTGTGGGATGAGCACAAACAACAGGAATTTGACCTACGAGCGTTGCTGTTCGTAACCATCAATGATTGGCCTGCTCTTAGTAACATTTCAGGACAGTCAAACAAGGGATACAATGCATGCACGCACTGTTTAGATAAGACTGAAAGTATACATTTGGGAAACAAGAATGTGTACCTGGGGCATCGTCGATTTCTTCCGAACAGTCATGCCGTAAGAAAGCCCGGCAAGCATTTCAACGGTGAGGCAGATCGCCGGAAGAAGCCTAACCTCCCTGATGGTGATGTTATATATGACATGGTCAAGGATTTAGAAGTAATCTTTGGAAAGGGTCCTGGCAGTCTATCTGTTCCGAATGACGCTGACAACCACGTACCCATATGGAAGAAGTGCTCTATATTCTGGGAGCTACCCTATTGGAAAGTCCTAGAGGTCCGGTCTTCAATCGACGTGATGCACGTGACGAAGAATCTTTGCGTGAACCTGCTAGGCTTCCTGGGCGTGTATGGGAAGACAAAAGATACACCGGAAGCACGGGCAGACCAGCAACGTATGAAAGACCCATACAACAAGCAGACGGATAAAGGGCGTCAATACTTAAGCAGCTACGCTCTTACCAAAGCAGAGAAGGAAATCTTTTTTGAATGCCTGAGCAGTATCAAGGTCCCGGCTGGCTTCTCGTCAAATATAAAGGGAATAATAAATATGGCAAGAAAAAATTCCAGAACCTGAAGTCTCATGATTGCCACGTGATTATGACGCAGTTGCTTCCGGTTGCATTGAGGGGGCTTCTACCGGAAAATGTTCGAGTACCCATTGTGAAGCTATGTGCATTCCTCAATGCAATATCTCAGAAGGTCATCGATCCAGTAACTCTACCAAGTTTACAGAAGGCTGTGGTCCAATGTCTTGTCAGCTTCGAGTTGGTGTTCCCCCCATCATTCTTCAATATTATGACGCATCTCCTGGTTCACCTAGTCGACGAGATTGCCATTCTCGGTCCTGTATTTCTACACAATATGTTCCCCTTCGAGAGGTTCATGGGAGTCTTGAAGAAATATGTTCATAACCGTGCTAGGCCAGAAGGAAGCATCTCAAGGGGCTATGGAACAGAAGAGGTCATTGAGTTCTGTGTTGACTTTATTCCTGACCTTAAGCCGATTGGTGTTCCTGAATCGCGGCATGAGGGGAGACTGAGTGGAAAAGGCACGCTAGGAAAGAAAGCACTGATATGTAGGGACGGGCATTCTTTAACTCAAGCACACTACACAGTTCTACAAAGTTCCACCTTCGTGGCTCCGTATATCGAGGAACACAAGAATTATGTACGCTCCAAGAACCCGGGGAAGGATGACTCCTGGATTAAAGAAAAACACATGGAGACCTTCGGCAGTTGGTTGCGATTACAGCTCATGAATGACACCACTGTCGGAGATCAGCTCTACTTGTTGGCCGCGTCACCATCTTCGACTGTATTGAATTTCCAAGGGTACGAGATAAATGGGAATACATTTTACACGATCGCCCAAGATAAAAAGAGCACCAACCAGAACAGTGGTGTCCGCTTTGATGCAACAAACGACGATGGGCAAAAGGACACATACTATGGTCGCATAGAGGAGATATGGGAACTTGACTATGGACCTACTTTTAAGGTCCCTTTGTTTCGGTGCAGTTGGGTCAACATGAATGGAGAAGGGATAAAGGTAGACCAGCTGTACGGGATGACAACAGTGGATCTCAAGAATCTTGGTTGTTACAAGAACGAACCATTCGTCCTAGCCAATGATGTGGCTCAGGTTTTCTATGTGAAGGACATGTCCTCCAGACCGAAAAAAAGAAAAAACAAGCAAACGAATACATCAGACGATGAGCCAAAGCGTCACGTAGTTCTTTCAGGGAAAAGAAACATCGTGGGAGTCGAGGACAAGACAGACATGTCAGCAGATTATGATAAGTTTGATGAAATTCCGCCCTTCACAGTGAGAACTGACCCAAGCATCCCGTTAAATAATGAAGATGCTCCATGGTTACGGCTGAAGCGATCATAGGCCAGGGACATACGCGAAGGGAATGAATGGTGTCATTTGGCTTTTATGTAAATCAATGTAATGTATTAGCACCGTAGGGCTGTATGACGGGAATCCGAATGCTTTGTATACTGCAAATCATCGCGTGGTCGTGAGCAGCAAATCGACCTTCGATCCACAGCGGCAAGACGTCTCTGATGATCTACGACCGTCCCAAAAAGTGTTGGGAATGTCGCAGATCATCAGAGCGCCTTGCCGCTGCTTGGATCGGACCGAGGGGCATGGCTACCACTTCCACCACCACCACCACTCCACCTCCTCGGCAATTCATCATTGCGTCACCCTAATCCAGTGGCTGGATTCAACCTACCTGAGGGCTTGTGTTCCAACAGTCGTTGTGTTGTCATTGTTCACCGTCCTACAGGAGGTGGCTCCAATGGCTGGCCGGTGAACAAGGACGAACACAATAATGCCAGGGAACATGCCAGCAGGTAGGCTAAATCCAGCCATTGGATTCGGTGGCGAAGGTAGACGCTCGTTGTGTGCCGTTCGCTGCAGGGACGCCGCTATTTATAGGCGATTAGAAAGTGTACCTGTGGATGAGGTGGGAGTGGTGGTGGTGGTGGGAGTGCTGATCCAACAGCTCACAAGCCCTCAAAAGAAACACCCCTGATCCAACGGCTCACAAGCGCTCGAAAGAAACACACGATCCTGTGATTCTTTAGTCCCGGTTGGTGTACCAACCGGGACTAGTTCTAAAAATCCAACAGCTCACAAGCGCTCAAAAGAAACACACCCTGATCCAACGGCTCACAAGCGCTCGAAAGAAACACACGAAATCCGTGTGCTTCTTCCTTATTGGTGGGAATCCCTTTGTCCCGGTTGTAAAATTGCGTGGCCTCACTATATATGTAGTCATGGCCTCCATTGGCATAGCACATCTAAACTCATATCTGCAACCTCCACTCTCCCATGGTTTCCACCGTACCCACTCTAACCTACTCGGTGGCGTAGGCGCTTTCCGCCACGAAACTACCCTGCCCGCCCGGCTACGACCGTCCCGCCCGCTCGAACTTATCATAAATCTTACTTAATCATTTTTGATCGATTTATACATATTATTAGTCGAGTTTGGATTTTGGATTTTCGATTATTTATACAAATTCAAACACTTTTCATGTTGAAAGTTTTGTCAATTCAAAATATGCAATAAAGTTAATGCATTTTTAATTGAAAATGGCAAAATGGTTAATAGTTTGTATAGTTAGAATAATTTTTTAGAAAACAGAAAATGGTTTTGGATTATTTATTCAAATTTAAAAACTTTTCATGTTGAAAGTCTTTTCAGATTCAAAACCATTTGAAATTCATATCCAAACACCTAAATAAGAAAAAAAGGCGGGAACAAAATTTCAGAACTGAAAAGTTCGAAATAATTTTGAAAAAGGACTCTTTGGTCCCGGTTTCTAGCAAGAACCGGGACCAATGAGTCCATAGACGCGCGCCGCGATCTGGCATTAATTACCCACTCTTTGGTCCCGGTTGCTGGCAAGAACCGGGACCAAAGAGGCATTGGTCCCGGTTCTTGCCAGAACCGGGACCAATGACCCCAGCTACTTTAACTCCTTCCCCTTCTTCCCCGATTCATTTCGCAGAAACGCCTAAGGACCTGCAGCGACGCCGGAGGACCCTGCAGCGACGCCAGAGCAAATTTTACGCCGTCAGGCTGCCCCGCCGCCGACCCACGCCGCGCCCCACGCCGCCGACCCACGCCGCCACCGTCGACGTCCGCGGCGCCCTCGACGCCCGCGCCGCGTCGCCCGCAAGCCGGCCGCCCGTGCCGCACGTCGCCGGCCTCCACGCGTGCCCGTGCCGCACGTCGCCGGCCTCCACGCGTGCCCGTGCACTCGCCTCCGCCGTCCACCGCACCTCCAGTCCCCTAGGTGAGCCATTGCCGCTGGCCACCGACTCTGGCTCGGCGGCGCCGCCGGAAACAGCCGCCGGAGCACCCTGTGTTCTAGAGTTAGCCGCTGACGGGTGGGTCCCACCCGTCAGCGTTTTAACCATTTTCGTTCGTGGAAAAAAAATTAAACTGGGCCAGGCCCAGTGGGCTGGGAACTTCTCAGCCCATTTATTTTTTTCCCTCCTCTTCCGAATTTATGAATTAGCAGAAATTTTGAAACCTGTAGGCATGTTTGAAAATGAATAACTCGAGATTTATAAGTCCAAATAATTCAAACCAAAATTCTCTGGATAGCTTATGAAAATGTGTGTGCAACTAAATTAGTTTCACCCTGTTTAGATTAATATTAATTGCTGGGTATTTAGAATAGTACAGAACGTTAATTATGTAAAGGTGTTTGTTTCTGATAGTCTAGTAATCCAAAAATTATGAATCCAATTGTGTTAACTTTGTATTGCAGTAGCCTAGCACCCCTAATTTTTGTAGAATTAATTAAGCAACATTAATTAGGTATTCAAATAAAGATTGTAGCCACTTCTGTACTATAACAATTTTAATTGTCATTTGGTTAATCTAATTTAGTTGAATCCAATTGGGTTAGTTCACAAATAATCAACACTGTGTAACCCTAAAAGGATTTAATTTTTAGAGTAAAAGAACTTAGTCAGTAGCTAAAACTTGGTTATTAAGCTTCTGGACTAAAACAAATGTGTAGAGAATTTGGTAGATCATTTTGAGTCAAATCCAATTGTGTTGCCTTCTAGATACTTCGGAACTTAGTCAGTAGCTAAAACTTGGTTATTAAGCTTCTGGACTAAAACAAGTTTTGTGCATTGTTCTTAATTTGCAGAAACTATGGAACGAGACGAAGATCAGGAAAATATCCTCCAGGATATAATCCGCGGGCCGGAAGATATTGTCGATGTCACCACGGAGTTTTTGAACAACTCCGGTGAGGGAGATGAGTCTCTCAACCGAAGAGACGGCTCCGGTGAGGTAGAACCCGACGGCCGGGGTGAGGGAGAAGTCAGCGAGGGAGAAGCCGACGAGGGAGAAGCCGAAGGCTCCGGTGGAACATTAAATGTTGCAAACTCCGGCGAGGTGCATATACATATATTAATGAAGCCGAAGATTGTATTAATTAAGCTCTGCTGTCTATATACATATATTAACGCTCTTTCTTCTTTTAGCCCTCCGGATCGAGCAAATCTTCTGTAAGGACAAAACGAGGCCCAGCCAAAAAGTTGGGCGACCAAGAAAGGTACACGATCGAAAGAGTCGCTGAAGACGGCACACCGACTGCTCCCCCTGGTGTTAAAAATAAAATGGTAAAGCAATGCGGAGTTCTTGTTAGGGACTTCATCCCGATCACCGTTCGAGAATGGCATCGGCCAAAGAGAAAGGACAGCTATATGTCAGCGATGAGGGCAAAGAAAGACTTTGGAGAAAGCTCATGGTTAATTTCACCCTGCCGGCGCCAGAGGTGGATTCAGATGAGGAGGATCCAGATGAGGCAGAAAAGATTGCCCGGAAAATCATGGAGCAAAAAGTCAAGGACTGGGCACTTAAGAAGATGGCCGAGCTATTCAAGAACTGGAAGAAAAGATTGAACAAACTGTTTGTCAAGAAAAATAAGACTCCAGACTTCGATAAAGGGTATGAGAAGATAAAGGACTACTGGGAAGAATTTGTGGCGTACAAGAAATCAGAGGAAGCTCTGGAAAAGTCTGCAAAAAATGCGGCAAATGCTGCTCTAAAGATGTACCACCATACTATGGGGCCTGGTGGCTACGCTGGTAGCATGCCTAAGTGGGAGAAACTTGAGGCGGACCTGCTGGCTAATGGGATCACTCCAGAGCCACTCAAGTGGATCGAACGGGCAAGAAATTGGTTTTACGGGCATGGGGGCACGTTGGACGCAGAAGGGAAGTGCATATATAACAGAAGACACAAAGATAATCCCCTACTACCCATCCAAGAAATTAGAAATGCAGTAAAGGATGTTGAAGAGGGACGGTTCATTCCCGATAGAGAGGATGACGAGCTCACACGCGCCCTTGGGAATAAGGAACACGACGGACGGTTACGAGGCGTACCTGGCTCCAAGCCCAAGACAATTGCGATTCCCGAGCACAGGAAGAAATTTCCTGATAGAAGCCATCAGAGGAGAAAGGAAAGGGAGGCAATGGAAGCACGCGCTGCTGCAGACCGGCTGCGTAATATAGAAGAAGAATTAAAGCTGCAGAAGGAACAAATTGCCGTGCTTAGCCAGCAAGGTACTAGCGGCCAATCTCAACGGCACATGGTAGAAGCTGCATGCGATGGTACCGGTGGCCCATCGAATCGGAAAAGCAGCGTGGCTTCCACGGAGCTCCAGGATGGTAATGATGATGCAGTGGCTCCACTTCGTCGCTACCCAGTGGATGATATCACGGAGAGCACACCTTGTGAGATGCATGTGAAAGTTTTTAACTTAACCGTGAAGGTGGCGGTCGGCTATGTCGTACCAATTGGACCTAATCCAACTTACCATTTCTCTCCGGTTCCAAATGGCTACGCTGTTGTCGCGGTGGATGAAGTGATGAAAGATTATGAGGAGCTGAAGCTGCAACACCCTGCAGGTGAAGATGGGGAGGTGCTTGAACTTGGAGAAGCCAAGAAAGCGACCATTCTATGGCCAAAGGAATTCATCGTGCTTCCGAACTGGCAGCCAAGGCCATCGACTCCTCACCAGTCTCCAGCGCAACAGTCCTCTTCACCGCCTCAGCATTCTCCAGCGCAACAGTCCTCTTCACCGCCTCACCAGTCTCCAGCGCAGCCGTCTCCGCCGCCGCGTCAGCCGTCTCGCCGCCGCGTCAGCCGTTTCCGCCCACCGCTCGTACTATGAGGGGTAAGCGATCACCGAAACGTAAAAGGTCGCCCCTCCCAACAGTACCTCATAAGAATCTTCCCATTAGACCTTATGACAGGACTGTAGCGGAAAACGCCGCGGAGGTGGCTGCCTACAATAAGGCTTTTTTTGCACCAAAAAAGCCCGAGCAGAAGCCGGTATACGATGAAAAATCCAAAAAGTGGAGAAAGTCCTTCCTTGAGCAGCCATCCCAGATATCGATGAATCTGCCATCTGACTATGGTCGTGAACTTACTAAGCTAGCACGTGCCCAGTCTGAGCAGAACAAGGGAAGAAGTGCAAAAAGCGGGAAACAAATTGCCCAGCTCGGACAGCAGAAAAATCAATCGGTCCCCCCGCTCATAGTGTGTTCCGATGTCGACAAGGACTTCAGAGTCGCTATGGATAAGGACCTGGAATTATTGGACCCCAGAGCCATAGCTGCTGCTAAAGAACTTGGTGTCACTGTATCTCAGGCCAAGGAACAGGCTACCGCCTTGGGTATGAGCCTTGGTCAACTTTTAGGCTATGAATATGCGCCAATGTTAGAGATGGCACGGAAATATGTCCAAGGGGAGCCTATGGTCAGTAATGAGGAGCTGACGGGTCTATCAACACATATGCGAAATCTGCATACCTGGTACCTGGTGCACACATCAAAGAAGGACGCGAAAGAGTGGTTTCCGCTGGACGTTAGAGTGGAGCATTTCTTCAAACGTTACATTATACAGGTTCAACTGACTGAACTGTTCCAGTTATTCCAAAAGCGCGCCCTCGACAAATCTATCCTCTCTTGCTATTGTCTGTAAGTGATTTATTTTCGTAATTAAGTCTCTAGCTCAGCTCGTTCATTGCCTGTATTATATTATCCTGACTATATATATATCCTTTTGTACGCTATTATGCAGAATGAAGATGCTGGAATGCAAAAGATCTAAAGTTTTTGAGGTTGGGTTCGTTGACCCATATATCGTGAATTCACATACGTTAGTCAATCACCCCAAAGACGTGGAGCATGACCTGACCACCTTTTTAACCATGCAACATTTCTGTACGGAAATACTATTTCCTTACAACTTCAGGTGAGTGTTTCTGTCTTGTACATATTTTTATTTGGCTTTCTCGATGTTAAGTGTAATTGATGAGCTATGCATGTCTGCTTTATGTAAACGTCCGCAGGTTCCACTGGATTCTGCTAAGCATTCAACCTGACAAGTCCACAGTTGAAGTCCACGACTCATTAAGTTGGGACCAAGCGTTGTGGTCCGACATGAAAGAAATGCTCAACAAGTAATTTCAATCATTATCGCATTATATCGCCCTCTTTCGTTCGTTCCCTGATGTCAAGTAATTAATAACTCCTTTGTTCATTTTCTTTGCCAAAGCAGGTGTTGGACAATTTTCAAACAGAAGGTAGAAGGTCCATTCAAAGATGAGCTAACTTATAAAACGGTGGAAAGTCCGCAGCAGCCACCGGGGAGTAATTTATGTGGATTCTACGTTTGCGAGTTCATTCGCGAGTTGACCACTGAGCGGAGAACAACTGCTTTCAGCAAAATGGGGAGAAGATCGACCCAGAACTGCGCGTAGGAGCAATTCAAGAGGAATTGGGGGATTTCTGCTTAGGGAGGTCATCGATGAAAGGGGAGAACATTATGCTTCGGACGATGAACTACATATGCCTTGATGGCTTGATCTATCTCCATGTAATTAAATAGTTGTATTCTCGCAAGAGATCGAATATTAATTATATATGCATCAACATGTACTGTGTATATAGTAGAGCGTATAATATGCGTACGGAAACGATGGAGAGCACGTCGGCGATGCGAAGAAGGGGGAGACGACGGAGGCACCGGCGAGAGGGAGAGGGGGGCACCGGCGAGAGGGAGAGGAGGCACCGGCGAGAAGGAGAGGGGGCACCGGCGAGAGGGAGAGGGAGGGGGCACCGGCGAGAGGGGGCACCGGCGAGAGGGAGACCCTAAACCCTAAATACCAAAAAAAAAAAGCACTCATTGGTCCCGGTTCGTAACAAGAACCGGGACCAATGAGTCTCCCCCCACGCCCAGCCAGAACTGGCCACGTGGCCACCATTGGTCCGGTTCGTGGCCCAACCGGGACTAGCATTAGTCCCGATTGGCCAGTCCCGGTTGGGCAACCGGGACTGATGGCCCAACCGAACGGGACCATAGGCCCATTTTCTACAGTGTCTCTTGACATGATTGGACATCATATCCATGTATTACTTTACGTGCTTTCATGACGTATATTTTTCTTTCTGGGCATCTTTCAAATTCCTTGTCGTAATGCTGAACTTGAAACAAAGTGGCTAATGCAATGAGAATTTACTTTATGTTCTTTCTTGCGTAGATTCTTCTTTCCTGTTGCAACCGACGGAACGGGCATCTTTCAAATTTCTATGTCGTAATGTAGATTTCCGTACATGAAAATATTTTGGGCTTTAATCTTTATCAGGTTGCACTATAAGTAATTTTGATGTTCCACTTCTGCTACTGTTACCATTGTAATCATTTATGGTGCAGTACTACTGTGTGACGGATCTAGGCATTTGTACAGCTTACCTTTTCGTTGTGGTGAGTCTTTCCCCTTTTCCCTTCTGTCCAGTTTGGATTTTCATTTCTTCGTCCTACTGTTGTTGGTCCCATGTATGCATGCATCAAAGTTTACTTGATCTGTGAGGTCAAGTGATAAGGAATAAACTGCAACAATATGATGGAAGCGATGCTCCTCGGATTCTTTAGTATTAAGTCTCTAATGATAACTCAGCACCCTTTGTGGTTGTGCATTTAAGTTCATGTACTGAAGATAGTCCTTATTCGTACCAGATGATAACTATGTCTACAGTGTCCAGGTTTCTCTGAGTAAGCTGACCTTTGTCACATAAATCATCAAGTTCATATTATTTTCTGCTACTGATAGATCCATCGTGTCAACTAATTGATAGTTTGTTTGAACTGTGGCGTTCTTCTAACTAGCACTTCCAGTAGAGTCTTCTTGCTTCTTGATGGAGAACAATATCAGATAAATAAAAGTGGCGCACACCGAAGTATTGATATAGATATTATTATTTCTTGATTTGCCTTGCAGAATATATACTACTATTATTGTATTACAAAGGTGTGAGAGATTTTCCTATGTAACGCTTTGCATGCACGCCAAGATACAGGAGCTTCAAGTACCTTGCTCTGACTGACGTGCAAATCTTCAGAGATTTATGCTTGATGATAGCATCTAGAAGATACATGTGATTACTTGGGTAATATGAGTAGGAACTGTTACTGTTACCTGTGGGATTCAGTACAGTACTGGGTAATTATTGCAGGCATAAGTTAATTTCAATAAGTACATTAAAGATAAATTTATAAATTCACACTCACATACTGCGAGAGGAATATGATTTAAATGTTTCCTGCTTGTAATGAAATTACCTGTCATTTTATTCATATATATGGACCTTTTGTTGATGATCAGTTGTAGAGTGTGTTTAGTTTATATTTTATCTATTGAAATGTGGTTCTGTAAAAACACAAATTGTGAATATATTTGAAAATGGTCATAAATTGTTCCTTTATCAGATTGGTTTCCCATTACGTATGCTGTTAGCCGGATGCTAACCCTACTTGATCAATTCATATCTGATTTGATGATGGTGTTGTTGCTATTACATCATAGAAGGAAAATAAATATATAATCGTTATCTCTGCTTTTTTTCTGATAGGCCTTGTCTCGCTGCATTAGGTACTATGTTTCAGGTTCAGTATTTGTACCTTGCAATCGAAGCATTATCTCCATTTATTTGAGAGAGAGGTAGTACTCCGTACCTTGCAATTCTAGCAGGGGTCATTTATCATGCTTTTTTACATGTAAAAATTACCCAACATTTGTGTCTGCCTACTCGAGTAGATGAAGCATCACGTTTTAGGTAAGCCAAGTTATGAATGCACCACAAATGTTGGAACTCCCAGTTGTTTATCATTGTCTGGAGAAAGTTGACCACAAAAGATGGCCTTACTCAGTGAGGAACAATACATCCATTACAGCTTCATTGCTTGATTCGTCCCCAGCTGCCATATTTGTAAGCACGCACATGCCCTGAAGAGAACAAAATTGAAAGATCAATAGTTTATTATTCCTGAACAAAATGCTCAGAATCTGCAGAACACTTTGCAATTGCAGTGAGACTAAATTAGCAGTGGCCTAATACAGTACATATCTGGGCATTTAGGCATACCACATTATAATGCTTGAGAGGTACATGGTTAGCTCCTTCATAATGAAGTCCTAAGAGCCCATACAGATTTTAGCCTTAATGTTGGATCCATGGTGTCTGATTCGGAATTGTACCAACCATGTGTGTTTTGGGTACTGCACATAGCTGGACAGATCAGGAGAACCAGCGAGTCTTTCTCAAAAAAAAAAAAAAGGAGGACCAGCGAGTCGAGGATTGAGGGATAGGGAGGAGTGGGCTTACGTCGTTGGCTTTGACCGGCCTGGATGCGAGACAGTTCCGAAGGCCGCGAGGGCGATGAACACGCCAAAAGCGCCGGATCGTCGCCGTCCCCATATTGTCCACCGCCGGCATGGTCGATACGCAGGGGAGAAGGATACCGGAGATGGCGAAGTAGTCTTGGTGGAGAGCGCGCCGGTGTTCTGGTGGCGGCGAGTGGGAGGGAGAGAGCACGCTGTCTGGAGGAAGCATGGGCGGCCACGGAGGGAGCCAGGCCATTGGGACGTAGGGCGGGGCGACGGCCGGCGGCGCGGGTTGTGCGCTTGGCCGATGTGCGTGCGCAGGATATGGATGGCTTCGTCCGGCGCCGTATGCTGGCGCTAGGGTTTGAGGGGGCAACGGCTGCTGGAAGGGAGCAGAGCTCTCCATCGAGAGCTGCAGCAGAGACGTGGATGGCGGCGTGGGAAGGTTACCTGCAGGAGAGGCGACTGGAATCATCGTGGAAGATATTCGATGGGAAAAAGCTATCCGCCACTGTGCTCTCGAGGTAGCAGTCACTACTCAGCTACGCCTGCATCAACAGTTGCGACGGCGAGCGCCTATGGCGCGACCATGCGAGGTGCCGAGCTTCTCCGTGCTCCCGCCGGGCGCCAGACATGGATGAAGGATGGCGGCTCCGTCTTGAATGTCGATGGGGAGCACGGGTGGGTACGGAAACATGGCGCATGATAGTCTCAAATGTATCTATAATTTCTGATGTTCCATGTTGATTATACCAATTGTTACATGTTTTATATACACTTCATAGCATTTTTATGCATTTCCTATGACAAACCTATTAACAAGATGCCACAGTGCCTGTTCCTGTTTTTTTTGCTGTTTTTGTATTCCAGAAAAGTTAGTCTGGAAATATTCTCGGAATTGGACGAAACTTGGACAGGACCTCCTATTTTTCCAACACACGTACACAGAGTCCAAAGGAGAGACGGAGGGGGCCGCGTGCCAGCCACAGAATGGGGTGGCGCGGCCCCACCTTCCGCCGCGCCGTGGGGTGGTGTGGACCCCACGGGCATCTCCAACCGCCGCCCTTTGACCTATTTATTCATCTTCACGGGAAAACCCTAGGGACCCGAAACATTATCCACGAAAAATTCCAGAGACGCCGCCGCCGTCAACCCTAGATCGGGGGGTTCAGAAGCTCTTCCCGGCACCCTGCCGGAGAGGAGAATCGTCACCGGAGGGCTCTACATCACCATGCTGCATCCGGAGTGATGCGTGAGTAGTTCATCCTTGGATACGGGTCCATAGCAGTAGCTAGATGGTTGTCTCTCCACTTTATGCTATCATGTTTAGATCTTGTGAGCTGCCTATCATGATCAAGATCATCTTATTGTAATGCTACATGTTGTGTTTGCTGGGATCCGATGAATATTAAATACTATGTCAAGTTGATTATCAATCTATCTTATATGTTATTTATGATCTTGCATACTTTCCGTTACTATAGATGCTTTGTCCAAGTAGATGCTTGTAACTCCAAGAGTTAGTATTTATACTAGATAGTGGGTTCATGCCTCGGTAATCTGGGAGAGTGACAACAACTTCTAAGATTGTGGATGTGATTGCCACTAGGGATAAAATAACCGATTCTTAGCTTAAGGGTGCGCCGTTAGGTCTAATGCATTTGTTTACATTACGCACTTACTTAATGCGATTATCCGTTGCTTGCAACTTAATACCAACGGGAACTCGGATGACAACCTGGAGGTGGATTATTAGTCATAGACGCTGTTGGATAACGGTCTATGTATTTTGTCGTAACGCCCACATGAATATCATAGTAATCATCATGTCATATATATGCATTGTCATGCGCTCAATATTTTGTCAATTGCCCAGCTGTAATTGTTCACCAGCATGTTAGTTATCTTTTATGGAGAGACACCACTAGTGAACTGTGGACCCCGGTCCATTCTTTACATGATAATACAACCAACTGCAATCATTGTTCCTTTTCATTCTCTGCAATTTATTACTGTTTTTCACACCATACGTTTAATCCTTTGTTTCGGCAAGCCGTGAGATTGACACCCTCACTGTTTCGTTGGGGCAAAGTAGTTTGATTGTGTTGTGTGCAGGTTCCACGTCAGCGCGCCACTGACAACCTTCAGAAGTGATTTCTTGCTCCTACTGGTTCGATTAAACCTTGGTTTCATACTGAGGGAACTGCTGCACACTAATTCATACCTTTCTCTTGGGGTCTCCCAACGAACGTGTGATCCACGTCATCAGCGTGCTGGGATTTGCAGTAGATCGGAGGCAGGGGTGGCGGCGGCGACGTAGGATGGATGGCATTGGGGAGGCAGGGGGAGCACGAGCAGAATCTAGCGGGGCAATGGGTGTTGCGGAAGGTGCCCTTTAATTACTCCTGATTAGCGGGAATTATCAGTGAGGGGAAAACCTGTCGTGGGAGGATGTTGGACGAAAATTTTGACGTAAACATGGGAACCAAACTTTTCTTTTAGATAGGAGAGAAAAAAAATGTACATATGTAACATAGTTCATATTCGGAAAATTGTTTACATTCGTATTTATTTGCAGATTAAAAAAAAACAAAGTGAAACATATTCACAACTGAAAATTGTTCATATATTTTAAATAGTCAAATAAAAAATGTTAAAAAATTAAAATTGTTCACAGTTGAAAATTGTTCATATTTTTAAATTGTTCAAATTTTAAAATTGTTCAAATATGAAAAATGTTCACAGCCAAAAATTGTTCATATTGAAACATTTCAAATACAAAAATTGTTCAAATTCAAAAATATTCAATACTAAAAATTGTTCATATTTTGAACATTGTTCAAATTTAAAAGTTGTTCAAATATGAAAAATGTTCACAGCTATTTTTTTTCATATTTTGAATTTTTTTCAAATTTAAGAAAGTTCAAAACTGAAAATTGTTCATAGTTGAAAAGTTTATACTGTGCAAATTGTTCAAATATGAAAATTGATCAAATATAGAAATTGTTCAAATTTGAAATTTGTCCAAACTAAAAAATGTTTAGATTTTGAAAACTATTCAAATTGAAAATTGTTCATACTTGAAAAAACTTTTAGATTTTAAAAAATATCCAGATTTGTAATTTGTTTATATTTAAAAATGTTCAGAATAAAAACAAATTTTAATAAAAACGTAAAAGGAGAAAACAAACTATACCTGTCCTATTGGGCCGCTCCAAAACCGGACCATGAAGCGACTACTTCTGGCGGCCTGAGCAAATGGCGCCATATAGGACCTACCAAATTTGACGCCGAGCTAGAAACGGGTTCTGGGTTCACCATTTGGGCCTACATGCCTAGTCATAATAAGAATAAGTCCACACTACGGACGTGTTTGGTTACTCCTAAGCCTTTGAGCCACTTTGGCCACAGGCCTATGGAGGGAGCTCCTAAGACCATCCACTATGTGGATGCGGTTCAAGAAAAAAGTGGTCAGAGTTAGGAATCGATCCATTCTTGCTGCAATGTATAGCTCCGCTTTACTGTGCATGTTGGGACCCACTACCAAATTAACAATAATTTCTTTCTACCCTTTCCGCATAGCATGCAACGCATCCAAAGGTTAAAGGCCCCACAGCAGCAGTGATGGTTCGGCTAGGAAGCGAATCATGGGTTCGCTTCTTTTTTCTGACGCATTGAACGATGCTCTACTATGTGTGGCATCGAACCAAAAGCCACTTTGGTTCGCTTTTCCCTCACATAGTGCATGGTCTAAGTCTCCCCAGGCCGCCATCTGAACGTTTTTAAAATTTGAAAGACTTTTTCAAAAAAGTTTACAATTTTCTGAGTTCGAACATTTTTTCAAAATTTCAACCTTTAAATTTGAATAATTTTTATTTTTAACAATTTTTAAAAAGATTTTGAACAATTTTCAAATTCGAATAATTATTAAATTTTGAACAATTTGTTAATTTGAATTTTATAAAATTTGAAACTTTTCAAAATTTTGAAGAATTTTCGAAAAATAATAAATAAATGAAAAGAAACAGAGAAGGAAAATAGAAAAGGAAAACAAAAAAAGGAAAATAAAAACAAAGAGAAAACGCCGAAACAGGCCGGCTTTAGGGCGTGTTTGTTTCAGCTTCGGGCTGCTTCCCACGGAAATAAGCGGATGAAACCAACCAAACGCACTGGCTGCGCTGCGAGCTTTGACAAAGCCGCACTCGCGTTTGCACTGCGGAGAGAAAGCACCTCCGGAGATGCTTTCCGCCGCTTCCCGCAAAGTGAGACGAACCGTTTTCGTAAATAGACATGTTGTTTGCTGGAATTACAAGCAATGCCACCGCGTAGTCATCCTCCATCGCATATTCCCCAATCCCCACCAACCCCGACCCTGACCGAAGCGTGCTGCTCTCCCCACCCGACCGAAGCGTGCTGGGCGAGCTAGGGTTCCACGCCGTCCCCGCCGCCAGCTCGCCCTCCTCCCGCCGGCGCCGCCAACTTGCCCTCCTCCCGCCGGCGCCGCCAGCTCGCCTCCCACGCCCAACCTCCTCCCGCGTCGGATCTGCTCACTCCGCTCCCGTCCCCGCCGCCAAGCTTCTCCCCGTCCCTCCGCCGCCGTCCTCGCCGTCCCCGTCGCCAAGCTTCTCCCCGCCGTCGTCGTACGCCACAGGCTCACCAACTCACCTCATCCCCGCCGTCCTAGCTCGCCGCTGCACCACCTCCCTGCCGCTGCACCATCGCCGTCGAACAGAAAGTACGGCACCATGCCTTATTTCAATTTGTAGCTCAAAATTGTGATGTTCTTTCCTATATCAGTGCATAGTATAAATATAGACATTGCTGTAATCTTGGTAGAAATTTATACTGTGCCTTATTTCAATTTGTTGAGCTCAAAATTGTGATGTTCTTTCTATATCAGTGCATAGTAAATATTGACATTGCTCTAATCTTGGTAGAAATTTAGACTGTGCCTTATTTCAATTTGTTGAGCTCAAAATTGTGATGTTCTTTCTATATCAGTGCATAGCTCAAAACTGAGATCAATTTTATCATTTTGCTTGCTGTAGTCCTGGTAGAAACAATGGTTGCCACTTGGGATGCATACCGTGTTAGAGTCTTTTGCGACATTTGTATGGGAGAGGTGAACTACAACAACAGGGACGGTGGTTTCTTGAGTAAAAAAGGTTATGCCAATCTGGAGAGCAAATTTTTTGAGAAGTTAGGAGAGAAACTAACTAGGATACAATTTAAGAACAAATGGGATCAGTTGAAAAAGGAGTACACATGGTGGATGGAATTGCTAAACGCAACCGGCCTAGGCTGGGATCCGCAAACAAAAACTATGGATGCAGATGACGATTGGTGGGATACTCACCTAAAGGTATGTTATCATGTTCAGAACTATCTTTGTCTTCTAACTATTTTCTGCTCACCTAGATGATAATTGGACTCATGTATCTATTGTGTTCCAATTTTCAGATTCGCCCCGAGCATTCAAAATTTAGGAACGGGCCACCTGCCAACTTGGAGCAGCAAGATGTTATGTTTAGGAAGGCACATGTCACGGGAGAATCAGCAGCCATTGCTGGACAGGAAACAGGAGAAGGCAAGGAAACTCCAGTAGTGCTTGAGGGTGATCGTGATACCTCCAAAATAACAGGAAAGCGCAAGTTTGGTGCTGGAGAAGGCATTGAAAAACAGAGCCCCTTTTTCACTGTTTGTGTAATAGTACGATATGTATTTTGTACAAATCTATATTCTATATGTTTAAGGTATGTATTACTGACAGACAAATACGATTTATACTCGAATCAGTAAATAAATATGTACTCGGAACTCTGTGAGGATATTTCCGACAAATGCTCAACACACAGCTAGACAGACAGCCAAGTCGCCAAACAGTGATATTCAGAAAAGCAGCTTTCCCTGCACAGCAGCTTTCCCTGCACAGCTCCACAGCCAGCCACAGCCAGCCAGCCACAGCCCAAACAAACACGCCCTTAGGCGGCGTGGCTTTCACGCCGCTAATGAACGATATATAGGATTTTTTCCTTGGGAGTTTGTATCGCCTCGTGTAGATTTCGGAGCTCTTATTCCCTGAAGATCGATCACTCTGGGCTATCGCACCCACGATCGCTCGTTATCCCTATTCTTGTTTGTTTCGCTCATCGCTGATAGTAGGAAAAATACATTCAGTTTTTGCTGTCAATTTTGAAAATATGAAATGAAAAAAATCTAGGTTTTGAAACTCTCCTAATATTTAAAATTGTTCAAAACTTTTGAAATAAATTGTGAAATTAAAAATTGTTCATGAAACTGAAAAAATGTTACGGAATTGAAGAAAGTTCATAAATTTTATAAATTGTGAAATTAAAAAATGTTCATAAATTCTTAAAATTGTCCACGAATTTGAATAAATGTTCACGAATTTTTAAAATATTTGTAGATTTAAAAATGTTTATGAATTTAAATCTGTTCACAAATTTGAAAGTTTTCACACAAAAAGCAAAATAGAAAACTAGATATGTAAAATGATAAGGGAAAAAAATAATAAAGAAGAATGAAATGGAAAACCTTGAAAAAACCTATGAAGAAAGCCGGCTGGAAGCTTCCGGAACCTTGCAAGAGGATTCACTTGCAGATTGGGAAACCATGTTATGCAACACTAGTTGAAAGGCTGTGGCGGGAGGGCGTTGACGTCCTGGCATGCAGGGTGCCCCCTCATATGCGCCCCCTCATATGTCGGCAACCTCGCTCCCGGCGTGCAGGCTGCGGCGGTAGAAAGGACGACGACGTGAGGGTTGCGGTGGCGATGGGGATTGCTATTTTCGGGGGTGAATTGTCGCTTACGATGAAATCAAGATTAGCAGGGAAAAACTGATTAGCGTGCAATGCACGTATTTACCTATTTAGGCATACATATTACAGACATTTAAATTTAAATTGTAGATGCCACGAAACAACATAACCCTTCTATCTAATTGGAAGAAACGTAACATGTTTCCTTGTTGAAGTCATTAGTATAGTAAATGATCCACTTTGCCAATCAAATGGTGTCCGTTTAGTTGTAGAGTCTCCCGTGATTTTATTCTATAGCAAGTTCTTCAACTCGTGACATTTCATCGAGCTGCAGAGGCTGTATAGATGATCCATGGTCCGAATGCCCCTTCCATCATAATTGTTGTCAGATATTTCTCTCTTAATAAGATTGTTGCTACTCATGCAATATTTTTTTAAGCGGTCATATAACCTCGAACACATCTTTCTTTTTATTATATCAAGGAAATGGCAGATGGGCGAACTGCAAAAGAAGTGCACACTGACATAACCTTAGTCTCATATGAAGTAACATGAGAGAAAAATAGAAAATTCATCATTGGAATTTTAAACTATCTGAACCAAAATTCATGGGAGTTTCCACTTTCCTTCAAAGCATCAAACATGAACGAACCATACCACATCTAAAGATAACATCCTTGGGGGTGCCACAGCCTTCCTCAGAGCTCAGACGTTCTGGACCGTCCTATAGACATTTGATCGAATCCTAGCCGTCCATTTCCTAGATTCCCCCAGTCGGCGCGTCAATTTCTACCCGCCTGGACGTTACCCCGAGTCGCTGCTGGTGGCCCCGTATTTTTCCTGGACCCGCATGGCAGTGTGTGGGTTGGGTCGTCCTCGCGTGAGAGTAACACGGGGCCGCCGGGGCGCGGTGGCAAGGGCCATTGTTTGGACCAAAGTCTATGGGCAAAATCATCTTTTCGCGTCCTCAGAATGGCGACGGGACGGCGACCGTCCGCGCGTGGCGACTTGGGAGGCGACGGGACGACGGCCGTCCGCGCGTGGCGACTTGGGAGGCAATGCCGGGTACGAGTGCTACAGGCGGCGGTCGCCTCCGCCCTTGCCCTCCCCTGCCCGCCGCTAGCCATATGCGACGCGCTGCTCGCTTGGAAACCCTAGACAGATATTTCTCGATCTAGGGTTTCGAAGCAGCCCCGCCGTCCCCGATTTGCAGTTGTCGCCGCCGCATCCACCGCCGATTCGGAGCCCGCTTGCTCCGTCCGCGCAAGAATGAGGTGTGGCTGTGAGAGCGCCTCCGAGGTCCCGATTGGCTGCCGCCGCGAGGTCGGAGACGAGGAATACGCGTCCTCCTCTACGCCGTCGCCCGTCGTCGAGCCACCATGTCCTTCCCCGCCGCCCATTATCTCAGGTGTCTCTCTCTCTCTCTCTCTCTCTCTCTCTCCGGCTGACCTCCTCCCGTGTTCTCTCTCAGGTGCGTCCATGGCTGCGTGCTGAGAAGCGAGCCGGAGGTCGATCTCGCACGGGGGCCTGTGATACAACGAGGAATGGCTGGTGACCAGGAAATGGCGCCGCAGGCATCCGACCTGGTTGAGGTAGGCTGCATCTGGATACCTCCCTTTTTATTTCCGTGTACATGCTGTTCTTTGATTTGATCTTTTCTGACATTTTTCTTTGTGCAATTGCTGCTGACCAGATGTGTTCTTCTGTTGGATCCTTTGCTGCACAGGAGTTGCAGGTTGGAGGTGAGTGCATCTGGATCCTTTGCTGCACAGGAGTTGCTGCACATGAATTGTTTCCCCATGCGTAGAGGTAGAGGTTGACTCTAGGTCTTTAGATCCACCTGTGCACAAATAATTTGACAGATGTTTAAAGCTAAATCTTCCATTAAGCAATACAAAGTTAGACGTTATTCTTGATTTCTGAGACATTTTTACATCGTATTTTGCACCCTGCAAACTGTAAGATTGTTAACAATTTTATCAATTTATGCCTGAAAGCATCATTGGTTCATCGAGCTGGGCAATGTTTGGGCTACCTGTATTGAAACTTTGTCATGTGCTCAACTATTTATAAGATCTGTCAAATTTCCTGATATCAGATCTTAGATTGAGCATTTTGCAAAAAACAAATCATAGATTTAGTGTTCACAAATTATCAATTGGGTCATGGAGGGGCCTGCCTTTTCTCCCCTTTTCATCTTGTTTGTGATTTTGTTCGATTGGACCGTGATAGCACTGTGTTTTTTCTGCAGGTGTTGATGTGATCCGCTCTTCGGTTGGATCTGGGGATTTTCGGTCATGCTGCTTTGAAGGCTGCTACATAAAAAGGAGGCAATATCACCTCGCAGTCCCCTCAGTTTGCCAGTTAAATTTTTGCCTCAATTTCTTATGTACAGGTCATAATCCAATTTAGTTATTTAATTGAGTTTCTGCTCCCTGTCATCTGTTCGGTCCGTAAATTAAACGAGCATGAAACTCTTGATTGTTGCTATGAATTGTTCAATATAGAAATTTGTTGTTCTGTGCCAAATTGTTCTGTTCAATTAAGTTAATGATTTAGAGGTCCAATGTCTCATGCTTGGTTATTTGTTGTCATGTGTTTTCCTTGCATAGTCATGAGTTTCATATATAAATGAGATTGAAATTGTAGCAATTCTGCTTTTCGTTGAGAACAATGATGTTGGTTTCAAATAAATTTGATGCTGGTGCACTACGTGTTTCTGAATTTTCCTTTTTTCAAGTGTGTGTCGGTATATCTACCAACACCACTATTCACACTGCCTTCAATTGCTGTGCAGGGTGCCCAACAACCATGAGACTGGGAATGGAGTTGTCGAGGCAGCACTAAAGCTCAGCGTCGTGGCCACCGACATGGGGGAAAGGGCGCATGCAGTGCTAGAGACCAAGGACTGTATCCTCGGCAGCTTGACCAGATGAAGGTACTAACCCCCACGTGTGCTTCTACTTATTTTTGGTTTCGACATCTCTAGATCGGTAATCATCTCCCATTACAAGTTTCATTTTTTTTCAGCCCACTAATAGTCATGCCACTGCTGAGCTAATTAATTCTTCATATCTATATGATATTTCAAAAGGGGTTGAAATTGCAGGTGTTTTCTGTTTTCATTCAATCAATATCTTTAAACATTGGTGTTAGTTTTAGATCATTTGATGCTGATGCGATATATGTCTGATTTTTTCAGGTCTGTTTGGCATTTCTACTCAAATTACTGCTCAGCCACCTCCTTTCATAGTGCCTCGAATTCCCTGTGCAAGACGCCCACTAACCGTGAGACAAGCTTTCTCAATTATATGGCTTGCATGTAAATTATATGGTGTTAGATTTTTAGAATCAAAGTCGCTTTTCATATATTACCTTTCTGAATTATATGGCTAGCATTTACGGTATATAGCAGCTTGGTTATGTGACTTCTATGTGCAAGCTATTAATTGCTAGATCGATTGAGTGATCCATGAGAAAATATATTTGTCTTTGGTTGTTTGAGACAGATGCATATGATTATCAGGTTTCAAGTTCTCGGGTTTCAAGTTCATGTTGTTGTCTATTTTGTACAGATTTATTTTGGATGTGTCATTTCTGTAATCAACTTATAGCTCTTGTGTTGATCTAGCATTCTGAAATAATTTGTAAGAATTAAATTATGTGTTATGAATTTCGTACAGATTCACCCAAGAGAGCGACAAGGTTATCTGATCCTCAGTGCACTACAAGAAATATGTCAACTAGTGACTTTTTGTTAGTGACTTTCAAAATATTGGTCATAGATCTATGACCATTTTAACCCACTTGGTCATGCGCTGTTTTTTAGGGTCCGAATCCAAAAAACTAACGACCAATTTGGTAAAAAAATTCATAATCTATTTACACAAATTCGTCATAATGTAGATAGCAGTTGCCTATGACCTTATTTACGACTATTCTTATTGGTCATGAGGAACATATGAGGTGACTGGACAGCACATCATCAATCATGCCCATGTGGCAGCCATTCTTTCGCTTACTTGTCACGTGGGTCCGCCATGTGGGTCCCGCAGGCCCATCCGCTCTCCAATTGTCCATTGTTAGCGTATATATCTCCTAGCTAGGTTGTTTATATTCTGTAACATATCTACCGTAGATATCCCTGTTGTAAGGCTATATATAGCCACACCTTTGATCAATACAATCGAGCATTGTTGCATCGCCTACCTCTTTCCTAAACCCTAGCTGCGGCTCTAACATGGTATCAGATACCTAGATCCAATCTCCTTCCGCTGCCCCTCTTCCTAGCCGCCACCCCCCCTCCTCCCGCCGGCGCCGACGCCATGAGCTCCTCCTCTGACTACTCGTCTGATTCGGATGGCTCCGTCGAGAACTTCGGCATCCCCGTTGCAACCCAGCCGCTCCCCACCCCGCAGCTCCAAGCCCTTCGCATCCGCGATCACGTCCTCGTCGTCCTCGACTATGAGAAGGACAACTACGGCCTCTGGAGCCACAGTTCCTTACCGCCCTCAGCAAGTTTGGCCTCCGTGACCACATCGACGGCTCCCCTGCCCAGGGTACCTCTGACTGGGTGCTAAACGACTTCGCCATCGTCTCCTGGTACGACGGCACGGTCACACCCTCGACGCTGGCGATCGTCGACACCAAATCCGCCACCGCCCGCTCTCTCTGGCGCTCCATCCGCGCCGTCTTCCGCGACAACCGCGACACCCGGGCGACCTTCCTCCGTGACGAGTTTCATGGGTTCAACCAGGGCGATCTCTCCGTGGTGGACTACACCTCGAAGATGAAGCACATGGCCGACACGCTCGGCGACCTCGGCTCCCGCGTCAAAGATCGCGAGCTTGTCCACAACGTGCTCCGCGGCCTCGACCAGCGCCTGCAACACGCCGTCCCCCACATGACGCGTGGTCGCCTTCCTACCTTCGTCAAGCTGCGCTCCTTCCTCCTTCTCGAGGAGCAGCGGCTCAGCCGTCAAGCACGCGTCGTCGCCCACAACGCGCTCCTCGCGCAGGCTTACCACGCGGCGGGCGCCCAGGCACCGGCGCACCTCGCCCAGGCTTACCACGCCACGGGCGTTCAGCACGGGCCGTACCATCCGGCGCCTCCAGCCATCAGTGCTCCCGCACCGCCGTCGTTCAACCCTGCGGCCCTTGGCCTCTACGGCGCTGGCTCTTCCCACGCCGGCGTGTCCGGCTCCAGCAGCCCCGGCAACGGCAACGGCAAGAAGAAGAGGAAGAAGAACCCCTCCAACACCGGCACCATGCCCTACGGCGGGGCTCTCCCTGGCCCCAACCCAGGCGCTGCTCCCTCCGGCTACCGTCCGCCCGCCCCGCGCCCACAGCAGAACGCGCCGGCCGCGCCCACCATGGCCGGCACGTTCCAGGCATGGTCTGCCCCCGGTCTTCTCGGGCCCGCACCACGCCCACGAGCGCTCACCGCCGACACCAACACCGCTGGACCGAGTTGGGATCAATCCGCCTTGATCGCCGCGCTCAACCAGATGTCTCTCCAAGCGGCTTCGGCAGGCGGCGGCCACCCCAACCAGGACGGCGAGTGGGTCTTCGACAGCGGCGCGTCCTCCCACATGAGTTCTGGTTCTGGTATACACTCGCAACCTCTCCTTCTAATTTTCCCACTCAAATCATCGTCGGCAACGGTTCTATCATTCCCATCACCGGTGCTGGTTCTGATCTTCTCCCCACTCCCTCTCGCTCTCTTTTTCTTCGTAACATCCTCTTCGAGCCCATCCGGAGTTCGTAGCCCACCAGGAGCCCACAACCCGTCTTCTGCTTCTTCCAGCTCCTCTTCCAGCTCTCCACCCACGCCACCGCCGCCTCCGATACCTGAAACCCGTCAGATGGTCACTCGCGCTCAGCACGGCATTCGCAAACCTAATCCACGCTATGCCACACTTGCAACGACACCCATTTCTCCAATCCCCTCTTCCGTTCGCGAAGCTCTCCGGGATCCAAATTGGCGCGCCGCTATGCAAGACGAGTTCGATGCCATCACCTCCAACAACACCTGGACTCTTGTTCCCAGGCCTCCTCGGACTAATGTTGTTACAGGAAAGTGGGTTTTCAGGCATAAACATCGGGCGGATGGCTCTCTCGAGCGCTACAAGGCGAGGTGGGTCGTTCGTGGCTTTGCCCAACGGCCAGGCATCGATTACGGCGAGACATTCTCACCGGTGGTCAAACCGGCGACGATTCGGACGGTTCTCGCCCTCGCATGCTCCCGCAATTGGCCGGTGCACCAGCTGGACGTGAAAAACGCCTTCCTCCATGGCGTCCTTGACGAACAAGTTTACTGTCATCAGCCGGCAGGTTTCGTCCACGAGCTTCATCGCGATCATGTCTGCAAGCTTGCCAAGTCACTCTACGGCTTGAAGCAGGCTCCACGGGCTTGGTTCCAGCGCTTTGCCGCCTTCGCCATCACCATTGGCTTCGTCGCCTCTCGCTCGGATGCATCGCTCTTCATCCTGAAGCGCGGTTCTGCTGCCGCGTACCTTCTACTGTACGTCGACGACATCGTCTTGACAGCTTCTACAACGACACTGCTTCACGAGATCGTCGCTCAGCTCAAGACCGAGTTCGCCATGAAAGACATGGGACCCCTGCACTACTTTCTCGGCATCCAGGTACATCGCACCAAGCGTGGCTTCTTCCTCAGCCAAGCTCAATATGCTGACGAGATTCTGCAGCGTGCCGGCATGGTGAATTGCACGCCCGTCTCGACACCCGTGGAAAACCTCTCCAAGATTGCTGCTGATGCTGGTCCGCCTGTCGCCGATCCCTCCGAGTACCGGAGTCTCGCCGGGGCCCTGCAGTATCTCACGATGACCCGACCGGAGCTCGCATACGCTGTCCAGCAGATATGTTTGCACATGCATGATCCTCGCGAAGGCCACCTTGCCATCGTCAAGCGAATTCTACGCTATGTGCGCGGCACCTCGTCGTCCGGTCTTCTCCTTGCTGCCACGCCCTCCACCGACATCGTGGCCTACTCCGACGCCGACTGGGCGGGTTGCCCGGACACGCGCCGATCTACATCTGGCTACTGTGTCTATCTCGGCGGCGCTCTCGTCAGTTGGTCCTCCAAACGGCAAGCCACCGTGTCACGATCCAGTGCGGAGGCGGAATATCGTGCGGTGGCCAACGCTGTCGCCGATTGCGTTTGGCTCCGACAGTTGCTTGGCGAGCTCGCCTGTCCTCTCCCGAAGGCCACCGTCGTCTTCTGCGACAACGTGTCCGCAGTGTACATGTCAACCAATCCCGTTCATCACCGGCGAGCGAAGCACATTGAGTTAGACATACACTTCGTACGGGAGAAGGTTTCCCTCGGCGAACTCCGCGTCGTGCATGTTCCTACAACTCAACAGCTGCTGACATCATGACAAAAGGATTGCCCAAAGGTCCTTTTCAGTTCTTCCGATCCAGTCTTTGTGTCTTACCACTAGACGACGTCAAGACTGCGGCGGGGTGTTAGCGTATATATCTCCTAGCTAGGTTGTTTATATTCTGTAACATACCTACCGTAGATATCCCTGTTGTAAGGCTATATATAGCCACACCTTTGATCAATATAATCGAGCATTGTTGCATCGCCTACCTCTTTCCTAAACCCTAGCTGCGGCTCTAACATCCATCATACTGACATGTGGGTGCCGCTGCACCCTGCCATGTGGGCCCCACGTCGCCATAGGAGGAGAACTAAATGGATGCAAAATTTTCGCTGCGTGGACTCGAACCCTCGACCGAGGGCTCGCTATGTTTGATCTGTACCGCTAGGCTATAGAAGCGATGTTGGCATATGCTACATGCTGATCTACCTATACTAATCGAACTATGTTAGGACGGTTAAGACACAGCCACACAGGGGCACAGGGCACGCTCGAACGAAACTTGGCCGTGTTAGGAGGGAGAATTTACAATTTGCCCTGCTTTACTTCAACTCTCTCATATTTGCCACGCTTTACTTCGTCTTCTCATATTTGCCACATATTACACCGCCGCCTAACTAATTTGCCCTGTTTTCCCTTTTACAGATTTAGTAATATTATTAACTCCAAAATACGGTATGAATATGGTATAGATACAATACCGCTTGGATAAAATGATCAGATCGAGCATTGGGCGGGATCTGAGCAATCAGTTTGTTCTTTCCATGCCTGGCGGAAGAGAAACAGAGGACGTGCGAGGGAGTTCTGCCAGCGCCGGCGGCCGGACCACCGGTGGCGCAACCATGATCGGCGACCAGGAGCGGCAGCCAGGATACAAGTAATCCATTCTGTCTCCACGTGATTCTCCCTCCTTTCTCCATGAATATTTGCTTCCTTCCTCCACGATCACGAACTGCAGTCACGGTAAGTGATTAGAGAATAGGTGCTTGCTACCTATATTATGATCTGATAGAACAATGTGGTACTACAACGATGCAGACATGTAGTTGAGGAATCTATGGTTATCCTCCGGCCATGTTGATACCGGGAGTATCTATTTTTTCTCGGAAACTGAAAATTGCTATTTTGTTTTTGTGTAGGGCGTCGACGACTACCAACTTGTCTACTTTGAATATTGTCCACTCCAATGATGGAAGTAGTTCAATTGATACAGTCATTGATTGGTCCCAGATTGAGATAGCACCTGCGAATGAAGATGAAATTGATGTTCCTGTAGCAGAAGAGAATATGTGCTCTATGCTCGGAATTACCGATAAATCCGGACATAGACGAGCTATAGCTGGAGCAGCAATCGAAACCTCCATTGCAAGTATCAATGCATCTATGGATGATATTGGTGAGGATTTACTTGCTGATGCGGCTCTCCCTGTGCCTGACCATATGCCTGAAGAGAAACACTTTTGGTATGACCAAGAACATCCTGTGATAGAGGAAGGTTCCTTGTTTCCTTCAATGGAAGAGTTCAAGATGCTCTTGAGAACATTTGCTATTAGAGGCAAGTTTGACATTAAGATACAGGATAGTGACACTACTAGATTTATAGGTCATTGTAAAGGAGAAATATGTCGTTGGAGAATAATGGCAAGGACAATTGAAGATGGAAAAACAGTCAGGGTAATAACTTATCTAAAATCAGCCTTTGACGTTGTATGTTGCAACTATCTTATACATTTACATGCAACTGATGGATGGTATTGTGTTTTGCTGCAGGTTAACAAAATAGTAAAGCCTCATAACTGTTCATCCACAGCTGAAGTGATTTCAAGCATGGCAGACCAAACATGGGTGGCAGCAAAATCAATTGGTATACTTCGGACTGAACCAAACATTGGTGCAGGTGAGCTGCGAAAAAGATTAAAAGTCGAGTACAAAGTTACTACTGGGTATCAGACTGTTTGGAGGGCAAAGGAAATGGCCATGGAAAAATTATATGGTACATGGGGACAGAGCTTTCAAATTTATGGAACTTCAAAGCTGAGATTGAGAAGAGATCTCCGGGTAGCATTGTAGAGGTTGATGTGAAGAGTGAAGGGGGTAAAGTATATTTCAGCAGATTTTTTATGGCACTCAAACCATGCATTGATGGCTTTTTGAACGGTTGTAGACCCTATGTTAGTATAGAATCCACCTTTTTGAACGGAAAGTGGAACGGTCAGTTGGCAGCTTGTACAACACTAGATGGTCATAACTGGATGTTTCCCTTAGCATTTGGATTCTTTGCTTCAGAGACCGAGGATAACTGGACTTGGTTTATGCAACAATTGCATAGGGCAATAGGACATCTTCAAAATCTAGCTATATGTACAGATGCATGCAAAGGGTTAGAGAATGCAGTTAAAATTGTTTTTCCTCAAGCTGAGCAAAGGGAATGCTTTAGGCATCTAATGGCAAACTTCAAGAAAAAAATTCATGGAGAAATTTTTGGTCGGATGTGGCCAGTAGCCAAGGCTTATCGTGTAGAAACATTTAACTACCATATGGCCAAGGTATTTGAAGCTAAACCTGAGGTAGGTACCTACTTGAGTACTTATCATAATTTGAAGTGGATGAGATGCGACTTCAACACGGAAATAAAATGTGATTACATTCACAATAATCTAGCTGAGAGCTTCAATAGCTGGATCAGAGGAATGAAGGACCTTCCTCCAGACGAGTTAGCGGGCTCACTAAGAGAGAAAATCACGATGCTTTTTCATAGGCGGAGAGAGGTTGGGAGAATGCTCTATGGAATTATATTACCTGCTATAATTCAGGAGATAAATATTCGGACCAGAGAACTTGGTCATTTGGATGTTGGAAGATCAACAGGAGAAAGTTGTGAGGTCAAGGATACCAACAAGAATAACCTTAGGCATGTTGTGAAGATAGAAAGTCATGAGTGTACTTGCCTACAATGGCAGCACACCGGTAAGCCTTGCGACCACGCGCTTGCATTCCTCATAGGGACTGCAAATACAAATTTTCATCCATATGTGCATGAGTATTACTCCGTGGGTATGTTCCGGGCAGCCTATGCTGGAGAGATTGAACCCATCACAGACAAGTCTCACTGGCCTGAGGTTACTCTAGATTTTGAGATGGTCCCACCAATTTCAAAGAGACCCATTGGGAGACAGAGAAAACTGAGAATTAAAGGTTGCCTTGAAGACGGTGGTGGTGGCAGTAAAGGGAAGAAAAAGGTAGATGGCAAAGGAAATGAGCAAGGTGATGATGATGAAGAGAATACACAAGAAAATGGTGGCAATGGGAAGGCAAATGTCGAGGTATTGGTAACGCGGAACTACTATATGGATTCATACGTACCGTAGAGGAGGTGGGGAAGAACGTAGAGGGTTCCAGTGACGGGATTGCACACACGATCTTACCCAGCTTCGGATCTCACACGGCGGCGAGATCCTACGTGCTGCTATAATTCACTCAAGGGAATATGTGTACAGGTTACAATGAGATTGTATGCGTGCCCTAAGGCTGCTGGAAGGCTGGCTTATAAAGGCGCCAAGCCTTCCCCTACAAGGAAAGCCTTAACCGACCTAGATCATGAGTCCTAGACTAACACGGTAACAAACCCTAACTTGCTCCCTAAGGCGAACGCAGCCAGGCCTTCGTCTTGGACTTCACTAAGCCAGCCCAGAGCTTATCCTTGCGCCTAAGCCCATGAGGCCTTCTCCATTAAGCCCTCCGGCTTTATCTGATGGGCCTCCTTGGTGGGCCAGGTTTTATCCACCGTGGCAGGTATACCCGTTCGGCATAACCTCCACAGTAGTCCCCGGAAAGGTTTAAGTTCTTCGTTTGCCGTCTTTGTGAAACACGGGCTTTCGCCTTTGCGCAAGGCGGACAGAAGAGCTTGGAGCATTCCAAAATGAGACATTCAGTCTGCCTTAAGGATTAAGCCGAACTCTCCTGCACTTTGAACAATCTGGCAGAAAGATTCTGTCAGCGTCGAGTCTTGTCATGACGTCACCGCAGTCAAAGCCAGTCCACGACAGTCTGGACAAGCAAAGAGACGTTGTGACGCCATTACTGCTATTTTTCCGCACACGATCTCCGAGGCGTGCGGGAGAAGATGCCCACTATCTGACCGTTGCGGGACGCGTGGCGAAAATCGCGCGGCGTTATCTCACCGCACTAATCGCGGCGCGGCCCCCATAAAAGGGGAACTGATTTTCTCCATCGGTCATTTCCCTGTTCATCGTCCTCCTCGCGCCCATCCCTCCGAACTCCGGCGAGCTCCACCACCACCACCTGCGCACCCACCCATGGAGAGCTCCGATGCACCGCGGGAGCGGCAACGGCAGCGGCGTCGGCGGCGGCGGAGGGACAAGATCTGGCCATGAGGGGATCGAGCACCGCGGATGCATCTGCATCTCGCGCGGCGGCGGCGACAAGTTCTGCGGCCACCTCCATCGAAGCAGAGAAGAATGCCCAGCCCTCCGACGAGGGCGATGCGGCGGAGGCAGAGGAGGAGGGAGAGGAAGCATCTCCCGCAACTGGGCGGCTTCCACCATCACCGACGCGGACCTCACGCAGCTGGAAAAGAGGGCATCCTCCCACCAAAGGAGAACTGCCACTGGCGGTCAGCGTACGGCCACCCTGCTCCAGATCCCGCCGGCGATGAACGAGTGCTCCTCGTCACATCTCCTTCGCGGTTTGTCTTTGCCTCCGCATCCTTTTTTCCAATCAGTCTTAGACTACTATGGCCTTCAGCCTCATAGCGTAGGCCCCAATAGTATCTTGTACATAGCTGGCTTTATGGCTTTATTCGAAGGATACCTAGGCATAGAGCCCAGCTTAGAATTCTTCAAGTACTGCTTTACTTGCAAGCGCCAAACAGAGAAGGAAGAACTGCTTTCCTTAGGAACAGTTAGCATCAACCTTCGTAGAGGCAGAGACTGGTATCCTAAGGCGCCAAAAATAGATTCCATTAAAGGCTGGAATAGCTCCTTCTTCTACTGCAAAGACATGGCGCCAGTAGGCAAAGACATAGGACTTCCTCGCTTTTCTCCTTTGCCTGCGGAGCCCCGCCTCTCTTGGGGCGAAAACCGCTGAAGGTCCTTCCTGACAACCTCCGTCGCATGCAAAGGCGGATTGAGTACTTAACAAAGACTGCTGTGCCCAAACTCACGGGCGCAGACACCATCCTATGTTGGTTGTCAAGGCGAATCCAGCCTTTGAAAGATCGCAAAGGCCTCATGTGCCACTACACGGACCAGAAGAAAGATCCCCTCCGTGTTAGTGAGAGTGACCTTACGCAAGACGCCCTTGTGTATCGCTTTAAGAGGATTGCCAAGGAAAGGATCCAGCTGACAGAGCAGCGTCCTATGTACACAGCCGCCAACCCAGCTCCAAAGGTAAGGCATTTACCATTACTGTTTTTATACTTCCACAATGTTTGCCTTACTAACACCACTTTTGATTTCAGCTCGCCCTTTTGCCGGATAATCTGCTGGCTCCTTTGTTTTACGTGCCTGAAGCGGCACCCGAGCCCCCAAAGACTCGGAAACGAAAGGCTTCAGGAGCTACTGCAGCAACTTCAGCAGCAGAAAGGCGGAAGCGTGAGAAAGCCATCCCTGCTAACGCCGAAGTGCTCGACATTGAGGACGATGAAGATGCGGCCTTTAATGCTCCAGTACAGAAGTAAGCCGAACCTCAATTTCTTTAGTAAGGCGAACAATGTGTATGAATGTTATCTTATTTTGTATGTGATTTGCAGGATCAAACCAACTGCACCTCTAAGAGGAAGAAAGTAATTTCTTCCAGGCAAAGGAAAACTGAGCCTTCTCCGGCCATCGCTCCCCCACTCCCTCCGTTCAACAAGAGACATCCCCAGGCCCATCTGAGATCATCATATAGATTTGGACTCAGCCGTCTTTCCTGATAAGACGGAAACTGAAAAGTTGGCCAGGGCTGCCGCTGCGGGAAGGCGGCGGTATTCAGTCAGAAGAGCCGAACGAGCCCATCACTCGTGAAGCTATCCGCAACATGGTGAAGCAAGAGCTCTTTGACGACGAGGGGTACATCTTACCCAACATCGCCGCCATGCTTGCCGATGAGAAGGAGCGTAACGAGCCGCCTCCGAAGCTAAGGCCAGTTGGCCAAACATTGACCATCTTGAACCTGGAAGATAATTGTGACGAGCTGTACGTCACAATGAAGCAGAGCTACAAAGCCTTGAAGGCCATGATGCAGGTAAATATTCCGTCTTTATGTACATACTAGTCCCCGGGCATTACGTTGCGCTTTGACTAAGCCGACGTAATGGCCTTTCTTTAATGTTGATAAAGACTCAGTCCCCAAGCCCCTTGTAGCTATACTTTATTGTCTTTACCTTTGTTACTTACTACTGCCCTTGCCTTAGCAGAGCAGCGAGCAGCTTACATGCGATCTGTGGTACTCCTGAGTAACCAAAGGCAAGTGCTCAAGCAAGCCGTCGCCAAAAATAAGGCGAACGAAGGTAAATGTTCTTTCACATGCATTGTGTTTATTCATTTGAAGGCATAAGATGCTCAACACATGCAATGTGTCTTTCACAGCTGTTGTGGCGAAGGCAAAACAGATCGTCAGCGAGACTGGCGATATAGAAGTTGTAAGGCGGGAAAATGCCGCCTTGTTTAAGCAACTGGAGGAGAACCGAAAGACGGCCGAGGCCAATCTTAAAGCCGTCCAAGACAGCGCTGCTGAAGGGCAAGAAAACTGAAGGCAGAACTTCTGAAACTGCAGCGACAGGCTGAAAAGGATGGGCTCCTAATCCAGAGCTTACAAGGTCGTCTTGAACGCCAAGCTGATGAGAGCACCGCCATTGACGAAAACTGCTAAGTAAGCCTCTTCTTTTACTTTCGCATTTCTGTCACTTTTCGCCTTTGTTCCAACACTTCAGTACGCCTTAACTTTTTTCATTCCTCCTTTCCACAGTTCCAGCTGGGTTTGGGGAAAGGCTTACCTCTGAGACGCGCCTGGAGCTTATCTTGGAGTGTGGCGAAATTGTGTCAGGGCTGTACACTGCTGGAAGAGACGTTGTCGCCAACATCTTCCCAAAACAGCTGCCCCAAGTGACAAACACCAGCAACTTGCTGCCACTTCTTCAGAACTGCGTCCCAGAGGTGGTGGAGCGTCTTCGCTCAGCAGCTAGAGGCGGAGCAAAACTTGCTCTAGGACTTGTTCGCGGCCACTACCCCGAAGTCAACATGTGGCGCGTTATCAAGTGTTTCCCAGCCAGGGACAGAGACGGCAACGAGCTCATCAAAGAAAAGGTCTATGCCTCTGTCTCTGGCTTTGCCTCAGCCGTTGCGGAGATGGTAGACTTGGCTATCTTCTTCTCCAAGAAGCCTGTGCCTCCCCGTCCTGACGACGTGTCTGATGACGAAGCCGAAGCACCCACCACTGGCAATGGCGATGAGTCAGAAGACGGAAATGAAGAAGAAGAAGAAGAAGCGAGTCTGAAGCTACGCTGGATCCATCCAAGTCCCCTGCGTCTTCGCCTCCTCAGTCCCCTGCATAAGATGCAGGAAAAACTTTGCATTAAGCGTGTCATGAAAGATGGCACAAAAGACTTGTTAAGTTATGTTTTGTAATGGCAGGAGCCTTTTATCTGTTGAACATGTTTGTTTTGCAACGCATGCACTTATTTTTAAAAGGCTTGCAAACTATGCTCCTTATCCGTCTTCAAGTTTTCTGGCTTATATGCTTTAGCCTTTTCGTATGCTGGCAGAACCTAAGGCACGGAACACTTCGCTGGCAACAGGGTTAGTAACCAAACTGTTTAAACACAGAAACGGCGCCGGCTTTTGGTGCGTAAAGCATCTACTAAGACAAGCCAGCATATACGCGATCAGATAAATACCTTAGACGGATGCAATTTTAATTTTTGTAAGGCCTTAAGGCAAAAGCATCATGTGAGTAACCACAAGCACGGAGCCAATTCGGGTTAACATTGATATTTTTATCGAAATATATGATCAAATGGAAATAAAAGACGGCGAGAACTCATGCATAAAAATAATTGAGGGAACCAAAGACTTTTATTTCATAATCATATATGGTGTGATTACAATAGAATTGCTAAGTGTAAAAAGGACGTAGCTGCTCAATGTTCCAAGGACGTTTCGTCTCCTTGAGCACTGCTTCTTCGTTCCTTTTCCTTTTGCGGCCTCTTTTCTTCTTTTTCTCATATCACGGAGGTCCACAAGATAATATGCCCCGTTCTTAAGCGCTTTGCTGATAACGAAGGGTCCTTCCCATATGGGAGATAGTTTGTGCTCCTTTTGCTGAACAAGGCGAAGCACCAAATCGCCTTCTCGAAACGATCTCCGTCTTACCTTGCGACTGTGGTAACGCCGCATGTTCTGCTGATAAATGGCGGAGCGCTGAAGCGCTATCTCACGCTCTTCTTCGAGAAGGTCTAAGCCGTCCTGTCGGGCTTCTTCTGCGTCTGCTTCGACGTAGGCTGTTACACGAGGTGTGTCGTGCAGGACATCGGTTGGGAGTACCGCTTCAGCGCCATATATGAGAAAGAAAGGGGTGTAGCCTGTTGCACTGCTTGGAGTTGTGCGTATGCTCCATAAGACAGCAGGTAATTCTTCTACCCATGCTCCAGCTGCTCTATGCAAAGGCACCTCTAATCTTGGCTTTATTCCCTGTAGAATTATACTGTTGGTTCGCTCAACTTGGCCATTCGATTGTGGATGAGCCACAGATGCTAAGTCCAGACGAATACCAACTTCACCACAGTACTTTGCCAGTTCTCCTACGGCGAAGTTTGTCCCATTGTCCGTAATGATACTGTGGGGGACGCCAAATCTCGTTATAACCTCAATGACGAACTTCTTGGCTGTTGCCCCATCAAGCTTTTTTATGGGCTTAGCTTCAACCCACTTGGTGTATTTATCCACCGCAACTAAGAGATGTTTGACGCCGCCTCGCGCAGTCCTGAATGGACCTACCATGTCCAGTCCCCAGACCGCAAATGGCCACGTGATTGGAATGGTGCGCAATTCCTGGGCTGGCATCTTTGGCTGTCTTGCATACTTTTGGCATCCAACGCACTTCTTGACGAGTTCTTCTGCGTCTTGCTTTGCTGTGAGCCAGTAGAATCCATGTCTAAAAGCTTTGGCGACAATTGCTCGGGCAGAGGCATGATGACCGCAACATCCACCATGGATCTCTTCTAGTATCTCTGTCCTTCTTCCGGCGAAACGCATCGTTGATATACACCTGTGGTACTCCGCTTGTATAGCTCTCCATTTATTATTGTGTATGCCTTAGCTCTGCGCACAACTTGCCGCCTTAATACTTCATCCTCTGGCTCTTCCTTGTTAAGGAGGAAATTTATGTAGGGCTGTGTCCAGTCTGGCTTCACCAGCATGACGGAAACAGACTGCGAAGCCATGGGGTCATCCTCATCTCCGCCTTTAATAGACGGCACGTACAGGTGCTCCAAAAATATATCGGAGGGCACCTTCGATCTTTTCGAGCCCATTCTGGCTAAGGCGTCCGCTGCTTCATTTTCCTCCCTTTTGATATGCTTGACTTCTAAGCCGATAAAACACCGACCAAACTCGTCTACCGTGCGTCGGTATTCAGCCATTGTAGGGCTCTTCGCGTCCCATGCCCCTTCTAATTGTTGAACAACGAGGTCTGAATCGCCATAGCACAAAAGACGGCTAATGCCCAAATCCTTTGCGACGTGCAATCCATGCAACAGAGCCTCGTATTCTGCAACATTATTAGTGGCATTGAAGTGTATCTGCAAGACATAGCACATCTTGTCTCCTTTAGGGTTCTTCAGTACCACGCCAGCTCCCGATCCCTGCAACATTTTGGAGCCGTCAAAGTGCATAACCCAATATTCTCGTCAGGGAGGGGAAGTTCATCCATTGCTTCTGTCCAGTCTGCGATGAAATCAGCTAAGGACTGGGATTTGATGGCTGTACGTGGCTTGTACTGGATGTCGAAGGCTGCCAATTCAATTCCCCACTTAGCCACACGTCCAGTGGCATCGGTGTTGTTTATAATGTCACCCAATGGCGCCTTACTGACTACCGTGATTGGGTGCTCTTGGAAATAATGGCGTAATTTTCTGGCTGCGAAGAAAACTCCATAAGCCAGCTTCTGATAGTGAGGGTATCGTTGTTTGGATTCGGAGAAGACTTCGCTGATATAATATACCGGCCTTTGTTCCGGTAGCTCCTTGCCCTCTTCCTTTCGCTCAACAACAACCACTGCACTAATAACTAGTTGGTAGCCGCCATGTAAAGTAGCATCGGCTCTTGTGGTAGAGGAGACGCTAATATTGGTGCTGAAACTAAGGCGTCTTTTAACTGTGCTAAGGCTGCATCTGCCTCTTCAGTCCAGACGAACGTCTTAGTTTTCTTCAACAACCTGTATAGGGGTAAAGCTTTATCCCCAGCCTACTAATAAATCGGCTTACAGCTGCTGCAGATCCTGTGAGCCTTTGGACATCTTTAAGACAAGTAGGCTTTTTGATGTCCATGATAGCTCGAATCTTTTCTGGGTTAACCTCAAGACCTCTTTCTGAAACAATGAAGCCTAAAAGTTTTCCTGCTGGGACGCCAAAAAAGCATTTTCCCGGATTTAGCTTCATGTTATATTTTCTTAAGTTATCAAAGGTTTCTTGAAGGTCAACGATGAGATCGCCGCGTTTTCGCGACATAACGGCAATGTCATCGACATAAGCGTGAACATTGCGGCCTATTTGATCGTGTAGGCAACGTTGTATGCACCGTTGGTACGTTGAGCCAGCGTTTTTAAGCCCGAAAGGCATAGTTATGTAGCAAAACGTTCCGAAAGGTGTGATGAAGGAAGTCTTAATTTGATCAGACTCCTTCATCTTAATTTGGTGGTAGCCAGAGTAAGCGTCCAAAAAGCATAGTAATTCAGAACCTGATACAGCATCTACGACCTGATCAATTCGCGGCAATGCGAAGGGGTCTTTAGGACAGGCTTTGTTTAAGCCGGTGAAATCTATGCACATGCGCAAGTCTTTCACGTCCTTCTTAGGTACTAATACAGGATTTGCTAGCCAATCTGTGTGGATAACCTCTCTAATGAAATTAGCGGCACTAAGCCGAGCTACCTCTTTTCCTATTGCTTTCTTCTTCTCTGGACCGAAGCGACGAAGACCTTGTTTTACTGGCTTGGCACCTTTGGCGACATTAAGGCTGTGCTCGGCAAGTTCCCGGGGTACTCCTGGCATGTCTGATGGTGACCATGCAAAAATATCCCGTTGCTCACGGAGGAACTTGACGAGCGCGCCTTCCTATGCGTCACTGAGGTCCGCGCCTATGTTCGTCGTCTTGCTTGCATCAGCGTTGTCCAGCACGATCTTCTTCGAGTTTGAGCTGGCCTTGAAGGTAACGTCCGAAGCGCAAGGAGGCTTTTTACCATCCGGCATTTCATTGGTGTTAACTTCTTTCTTGTACTGCTCCAGCTCTTCCTTGCTGATGACTGCTTCTGCTAAGACGGCGTTTCCTGCTTCGCATTCCTTCGCCTTCTTGAAGTCGCCATTGACCGTGATGACGCCGTTTGGTCCAGGTATTTTGAGCTTGCTGTAGATGTAACACGGGCGTGCCATGAATTTGGCAAAGGCTGGGCGGCCAAAGATTGCGTGATACGCACTTTTGAATTCCACCACTCAAAGGCAACTTCCTCAGTCCTATAGTTTGTTTCGTCACCGAAGGTAACGTCTAAGACAATTGTTCCCATAGAACTGGCCTGCCTGCCTGGCACTATGCCGTGAAACTTGACTGTGCTATGTTTTAGCTGTGTCTCAGAAAGGCGCATGCGCTTTAAGGTTTCAAGATAGAGGATGTTGATGCTACTCCCTCCATCCATAAGCACCTTAGAAAGCCTGCATTGCTGCACAATTGGGTTTACAACGAGCGCGTAATTCCCTGGGTTCTGTGGAATATGATCAGGATGATCGTTGCGGTCCCATGTAATGGGGTGCTCGGACCAGTTGAGATACTGGGGAACCGCTGGCATAGTGGCATTGAGTTCCCTCCAGGCTGCCTTTTCCTTTTTGGCCGAAGGAGTGGCAAGGAAGGTGACAAGGCTTGTTTCGACCCTTGGAAACTTGTTGCTCCTCTTGTGCTTTGGCTCCTGATCTTCTGGCTCCGAAGCACTTTCCTCGTTGTCCTTCTGCTCTTTCTTGTCTTTACGGTTCTTGCGCTTGAACTGTTTTGCCTTGAAGCCAGCGTCGGATCCTTCTTGATATCATCGTTAAGGCGGCACTGCCTGTTGGTATGGGTGCATTTGCCAAGCTTGCTATGATGGGCACAAGGTTCATCTTTGATGTCGTCATAGGTGATTTTAATGGGTCTTGACCCTTGACTGTCATCGCTCTTCTTCTGCCATCTGCTAGCCCCTCTGGCCACCCTTCTTATTGGCAAAGGCTACCTCCTTTGATGGTCCTGGCGCATCGTTGGCTTCCTTCTTTTTCCGGCTTTGATTGTTGTTTCGCTTTTCCGGGTTAACAGCTATGTCCATGCGCAGATCGCCGTCGTCAGCTCGAGCGTCGTCTTCTGCTGCAGCGTAATTGTTCGCGCTGTCTAAGAGCTCGCCGAGGTGTTTGATGTTTTGGCTGGCCAACATATATCTCATCATGTTGCCTTTCTTCAGGCTGTTCATAAAAGCATGTATGGCCTGGATCTCAGAAACGTCTTCGCATGCATTCTTTGTCTCTGTCCATCGAGCTATGAAAGCTCTGCTTGACTCCCCCTCCACTTGAGCACACTTTAGTAGATCTGAGTAAGCCTTTGGACGTTTGTATGTGCATGAGAAGTGTTGCATGAATGTTTTCTGCATGTCTTGCCAATTGTGGATACTCTTTTCTGGCAAAGTGTCGATCCATAACCGGGCCGTTCCCTCCAACATGAGTGGAAGAAAACGTACAGCTGCATTGTAATCACCGTCATTAATACCAACGGCGTGGATGTAATCAGGCAGCCATATGTCCGGTTTGTCAATGCCATTGTACTTGTCCACAATTTTCTTGACATTGCCTAGCGAGGATGGGAGTTGCACCTTGCGAATCGCCGGTCCAAAGCACACAGGGCCCAGGTAAGACTCCTCTTTGGCCGCTTTAATCTCATCGAGACGGATGCGGGCGTCTGAGATATGAGTGTTTTCCCTGGCTGGCCCTTTGTTGGATTGGCTACGCCTTGGCTCCTCCTGACGGCTTTGGCGATGAGGGGAGCGGGAGCGAGATCGCCTTTGAGGCGGATCTCTGTTGCCCCTATTTCCTTCGTCTCTTGCCCGTGCTGCGGGCGGAGGTGGCATGTTAAGCCGGTCACTCCCACGCCGTGCGTCCTTGTCTTGATCTCTTTCACGGCGAGGCGGATCATTCTTCTTATGGCGTGTGTTATCCTTTTGCCGGTGGTCGTCCTTGCCTTTGTCGCTATGGCGATTGGACCCAGTCTTTGACTCATCCCTGTGCTTGTCAGGAACTTTGTCCTTCCTGGGTTCCTTACCCTTATTGCCATGGCTACTGGAACCAGCTGGTTCCTCTGGATCCCACCGCCGGCAACGGCTGTCTTGCAAAGACGCGTATCGTCCGCCAGTTTTGAGTTTGAGTCCGCCTTAGCCTGCTGCTCTACCGCCTTTTCGATGAGCATTTAGAATAATGGTGGCGCTCTTCAATTGGGACTGCTTCGTCTCCCATGATTTCCCTGGCCGCCTCTAGGTTTTTGGCTGGGGTGGAGAAGAATATGACTCCATCAGGGTTAACTTGAAGGAGTATTTCTGCCAAGGCTTTAAAGACTTTTGGGCAGAAGCTTCTCGAAGTTTCCCTGCAGATCCCGATGCAGAAGAGGGTCACGTATACTTCTTATTTGCGGAATTTCTCAACATTGCGCTCACGCTGGTACTCTTCCTCTTCTAGAGCCTTTCCAACTAGGATTAACTCTTTTTCCTTGTTCAGGAGGGACAACTTATACTTGATGTTGACTTCAGTCTCAGCCAGGAGCGCTTTCCGTCTTTCCTCAAGTTCAACCGCGGTTGGATTTGGTCCCAAAGGTGTTTTGAGAAGCTCCAATGCGCGCATGTGTTCCTCCTTTGACCGCTCCAGGTCTTCTTCAATAGGCGTAGCCGGGGGAGGCCTTTAGGGTCCAGCACATCCTCTGGCTTTTCCGCCTTGTCACCAATGTGTTTGATGCTAGAGGAAACTTCAGCCTCGTCTGGCTTAGCCGCGGCCGCACCATCCTCCATAGCTATCTGTGCCGGGAAAGTCATTAAGACTTCGTTTGGATCGGATGAGCCATAGCCTCGCGCGGCAACCTGTGCTGCAAAGTCTTCCTCCTTATGCTCATCGAGATCTGAATCTTCCGCCATTGGAGCGGTGCCATCAGATCCGGCTTCTGAGTCTGCTCCTGTCTGTAAGGCAGGTAATATTGACTCAGGGTCAGATTCGGCCGGCTTAGGGCCAGATGCGTCAATGACACCAACAAAACGAGAGGCGGGCTCCATAAGCTCATAAGAGCTGGAGTCAGAATCGCTTTGGGTATCAGAGTCACTCAGATCGCGATAGACAAAGGCCTGATCCGATCTGTGTTGTTGCTCGATTGCATAATCGATGGGGTGGTGGGTGGGCCAAAAGGCGGCGGATCCCCTGGGGAATCCATACGCCTCAGCCGTAAAACCCATGAAGATGTTGATGGTGCCGAAGGGGACGACGAAGCTTGACACCAGTGCGTCGTTTGCTGGGACGTAGGACCGTCGTCTTCGATGCACCCAAAGTTGTTGATGATGCGGGCGCGACCAACCGCCATAGTCTTGCCGATCTCGCCCAATGCTCCCGCCTGAAACAAAACTCCCGACGCCTTGGGCCCCACGGTGGGCGCCAACTGTCGAGGTATTGGTAACGCGGAACTACTATATGGATTCATACGTACCGTAGAGGAGGTGGGGAAGAACGTAGAGGGTTCCAGTGACGGGATTGCACACACGATCTTACCCAGCTTCGGATCTCACACGGCGGCGAGATCCTACGTGCTGCTATAATTCACTCAAGGGAATATGTGTACAGGTTACAATGAGATTGTATGCGTGCCCTAAGGCTGCTGGAAGGCTGGCTTATAAAGGCGCCAAGCCTTCCCCTACAAGGAAAGCCTTAACCGACCTAGATCATGAGTCCTAGACTAACACGGTAACAAACCCTAACTTGCTCCCTAAGGCGAACGCAGCCAGGCCTTCGTCTTGGACTTCACTAAGCCAGCCCAGAGCTTATCCTTGCGCCTAAGCCCATGAGGCCTTCTCCATTAAGCCCTCCGGCTTTATCTGATGGGCCTCCTTGGTGGGCCAGGTTTTATCCACCGTGGCAGGTATACCCGTTCGGCATAACCTCCACAGCAAAAGAAGTAGTGAAGACACCTTGACGGTGAGCTCGTCGACGCCGTCGTAAGTGAAGACCAGAAAATGGCCGAACTGCAGGTTGAACGAGCGGGCGAACCGCTCCCAGCCGCGCTGGAGGGAAATATGGCCATCCCCGTCAAACACCAACTCGACGTCCCACAGGTTGCGAGGCTCATCGTCCACCTCACGCAGCTTGAATTTACAGGGATCACGGCCGTCCACCTCACGCAGCCTCGCAAACTTGTCTGGCAACCTCTGCAGCAAAGGATCGAGCAGAGTTTAGTCCGAGGAGGTTCCAAGCTGTTCGAGCAGCAAAGGACCAAGCTGTTCGAGCAAAGGATCGAGCAAAGGATCGACTACCGTACCAGTTTGTCCGAGGAGGTTCCTTGTATGATCGCATAGAACTCGTAGTCCATTGTAGATAATCCTGTTCTGCATCCAACAAAATATGCAGGTAAATATCCAGCAATAGATAATCCCCTGCTTAACTACTAACAACAGACTGAACTTCTAACAACAGACTTATTTCTAAGCAAAACTCAACCTCTATCAACCAACCAAACAACCAGCAAAACAAGAAACAATTCAACCAACTACTGATTAAGACCTAGTCAACCAGGGCAAAGCAAGAAACAATTCAACCAGGGTGGATTATGATACCCGAGCTGGCAAGCTTATTTAATATGAGTGCAAAACAAATTTAGCCACAAACATGATCTTATCCTGTTTTGGAAAAAGAAAAAAACAATGAAGGGCTAGGCGCGGTGAGCGGCCAGTACAGCCGGCGCAGTGCAGCGGCGCGGCCGACGCGAGCCGCCCGGCAGAACCGACAACTTCAAGAGCGGCGGAGACCTAACCCTAACGTTGATACACAGAGCAGGGGAGCAGGTGAATCCTTACCCAGATGGGCGACCGGATCCGCGGGGGCGACGAGGGCTACGGGCTCCTCCGCCGGCGAGCAGCTCGAGCGCGATGTAGATGGGAGAGTGATGGAGACGGGGAGACGGCGAGCAGCTCGAATTGGGAAATTTGGGATATGGGGAGAAAGAGTGTAGGACCAAGGTGAAGCCCTATTTGATTATAACAACAAAAGAAAAAGAAATGGATAGTGTGGCTTATTTACAAATTTAAATTTCTGTTTTAGAAAAGAAAAACAGTACATATCATATGTTAAAAAATATGGTGTGTTGCTCTCGACAACATTCTATTTTATAAATGATGTTATGTTGCTAAAAAACCCACTTTCCATTTATATTTTCTAAGTGTCGAAAACAGAGTATTTTGTATAGCGACTACTGAGAATATCGGGCAAAATGACACCGCTCAATTATTGACTCAAAGTAGACCACATTGTATGGGCAATCACCGAAAAGCAAGCATTTCGGAGCTTTCTACCTATTTCAAGCGATTAAAACGGTTTCATGTCGATTCAGCTGGAAATGGCTAGAATTTGAACTGCAGGTGCTACATAGTTTTCCCATTATTTTTTCTAAAAATCATTTTTAGGTTCACGAGTAGCTATTTCATCAGAGATCCACCAAAATATCCGCATGATTCAATCCCTAGACACAAACGGTCACGACGGTGACTTCGACTAGATTTTGAAATCACCATACGAAATTCATAAAAAATCAAAAAAATGGGAAACCTTCGCGTAGCGTCATCTTATGTGACATAGTTACCAGAAAAAAATATAAACTTCCAATGCAGAAGTTTTCTTGAAAAAGTGTTCTCAGAAACAAGCTACCATGAACGAAGATGCATGGCTTTCATGCCAAACTACCAATGTTATGACCACATTCAGGCATAGTTTGTTCAAATGTGCCCAAATTTGGCACATCTTTGTAAATGGGATGGACAACAATGTTGCCGACCAAAGATTTCGACATGTTACACAAAAAAAATCACTTTTCATTTTCTAAGTGTCGAAAACAGAGTATTTTGTGAAGCGACTACCGAGAATATCAGGCAAAATGACACCGCTCAATTATTGACTCAAAGTAGACCACATTGTATGGGCAATCACCGAAAAGCATGTATTTCGGAGCTTTCTACCTATTTCAAGCGATTAAAACTGTTTCATGTCGATTCAGCTGGAAACGGCTAGAATTTGAACTGCAAGTGCTACATAGTTTTCCCATTATTTTTTCTAAAAATCATTTTTAGGTTCACGTGTAGCTATTTCATCAGAGATCCACCAAAATATCTGCATGATTCAATCCCTAGACACAAACGGTCACGACGGTGACTTCGACTAGATTTTTAAATCACCATACGAAATTCATAAAAAATCAAAAAAATGGGAAACCTTCGCTTAGCGTCATCTTATGTGACATAGTTACCAGAAAAAAAAATAAACTTCCAATGCGGAAGTTTTCTTGAAAAAGTGTTCTCAGAAACAAGCTACCATGAACGAAGATGCATGGCTTTCATGCCAAACTACCAATGTTATGACCACATTCAGGGCATAGTTTGTTCAAATGTGCCCAAATTTGGCACATGTTTGTAAAATGGGATGGACAACAATGTTGCCGACCAAAGATTTCTGACATGTTACACACAAAAAATCCACTTTTCATTTTCTAAGTGTCAAAAACAGAGTATTTTGTGAAGCGACTACCGAGAATATCGGGCAAAATGACACCGCTCAATTATTGACTCAAAGTAGACCACATTGTATGGGCAATCACCGAAAAGCATGTATTTCGGAGCTTTCTACCTATTTCAAGCGATTAAAACTGTTTCATGTCGATTCAGCTGGAAACGACTAGAATTTGAACTGCAAGTGCTACATAGTTTTCCTATTATTTTTTCTAAAAATCATTTTTAGGTTCACGAGTAGCTATTTCATCAGAGATCCACCAAAATATCCGCATGATTCAATCCCTAGACACAAACGGTCACGACGGTGACTTCGACTAGATTTTGAAATCACCATACGAAATTCATAAAAAATCAAAAAAATGGGAAACCTTCGCTTAGCGTCATCTTATGTGACATAGTTACCAGAAAAAAAATATAAACTTCCAATGCGGAAGTTTTCTTGAAAAAGTGTTCTCAGAAACAAGCTACCATGAACGAAGATGCATGGCTTTCATGCCAAACTACCAATGTTATGACCACATTCAGGGCATAGTTTGTTCAAAATGTGCCCAAATTTGGCACATGTTTGTAAAATGGGATGGACAACAATGTTGCCGACCAAAGATTTCGACATGTTACACAAAAAAATCCACTTTTCATTTTCTAAGTGTCGAAAACAGATTATTTTGTGAAGCGACTACCGAGAATATCGGGCAAAATGACACCGCTCAATTATTGACTCAAAGTAGACCACATTGTATGGGCAATCACCAAAAAGCATGTATTTCGGAGCTTTCTACCTATTTCAAGCGATTAAAACTGTTTCATGTCGATTCAGCTGGAAACGGCTAGAATTTGAACTGCAAGTGCTACATAGTTTTCCCATTATTTTTTCTAAAAATCATTTTTAGGTTCACGAGTAGCTATTTCATCAGAGATCCACCAAAATATCCGCATGATTCAATCCCTAGACACAAACGGTCACGACGGTGACTTCGACTAGATTTTGAAATCACCATACAAAATTCATAAAAAATCAAAAAAAAGGGAAACCTTCGCGTAGCATCATCTTATGTGACATAGTTACCAGAAAAAAATATAAACTTGCAATGCGGAAGTTTTCTTGAAAAAATGTTCTCAGAAACAAGCTACCATGAACGAAGATGCATGGCTTTCATGCCAAACTACCAATGTTATGACCACATTCAGGGCATAGTTTGTTCAAATGTGCCCAAATTTGGCACATGTTTGTAAAATGGGATGGACAACAATGTTGCCGACTGATAACCCACAATTATAGGGGATCGCGTGTAGCCTTTTCGATAAGTAAGAGTGTCGAACCCAACGAGTAGCTAAAGGTAGGATAAGTAATCTCTCAAGTTCTATCAACCACTGATACAACTCTACGCACACTAAACGTTTGCATTATCTAGGAAATAAAACTACAGTAGCAATACGGGTATGAGAGATAGTTTTGCAAGATAATAAATACAAGAAAGTAAATGTTAGTGCTGCAGCAATAAAATACACTAAGTAACCATATACTAACAGTACCATGAGTGTGGAAAAGTGGTGGTAATTGTGGTGGCTTTGTCCAAGATTAATTAGTGAAGGTATCGGTTCATTGTCTTCGATGCAGTTTTCAAAGTGGGAGAGGCTAAATATACATGCACTCCACTACTTGGGATTACAAGTACTATATGATTGGATTGTTAGCAAGCATCCGCAAATACTAACAATGCATTAAGGTTTCCCCAACCATAGCCTTAAGTTCATGGTCCTCTTACTCCCATACGTGCAACTAAATGGTTCGCGTTCTCAGATTTCTGTCACTCCGGCAGAACTTCCCCCGCTTCGTTACAAATACTACCAACACTAGGGTGTTTGATCCATGCGCGCACAAGTATAATGGACACCAAAGGACAGCACCATATAGACATACAACTCTAATGAACCTCATGCATTCAATTAAGCAATCAAAAGACAAATAAACTACGGAAACATGACATAGATCATAGGATAAATATTATAGCATCAAACACCATGTTTACATAGGACGGTACAGAGGTTTGTGGGAGGATGAACCACTGAATACAAGGAGGAGATGATGATGGAGATGGCGGTGAAGACGGCGGAGAGGGGCAGCGCGACGGCGCAGGGCGGCGGCGGCGCCGGCGGTGCGGGGAACTCCTTTCCCCGCCGCCGGCAAGCTTGGGGAGCGCCGCCCCTTAGCCTCCCTCCTTCATGGCTTCTTGGGAGCCCTCCCCCATGGAGATGGGATCCATGGGGGAGGCAAAAACGTGGCTTTTGGTGGCTGAAATTCGTGGGTGGAGGAGTCCTCCACGAATTAGGTTTCCTCCCTTTATATATCTTCTCGGATTTCCGTCACCCCTTTTAGGGTTCCACCAAAACGGGCCTACAGGCCGCGTCCGAACTCCGATTGGGCTGATCTCGGGCTTAAAATCTTCGTATGGAAAATTGTGACAACTTTCGTAACAGCCAGGTCTCCATTTGACGTCATCTTCGAGGGTCAAACTGGCAAACTTCGTAAAAAGTTCTCAGACAGATTTCAGGAAAGTCCCAATTCGACTCCAACAAGGTTTCCTCTTGTATTCTTGATAATTTCTACACATCAAAGAGTAAAACAAGAACATTGTGCACTTTTGCAACTATTAGTAGGTTAGTCCAAATAAATAATAAACTTAATATAAAACAAGTGCTAAAAGCATAAAAATGGCATGAAACAATCAAAAATTATAGATACGTTTTGGACGTATCAACATCCCCAAGCTTAATTCCTGCTCGTCCTCGAGTAGGTAAATGATAACAAAATAATTTTTGATTGTAAATGCTATGATCAGGTCTTTAACAATTGCATGATGTATGGATAATAAAACTTAGCAATCATGTTTCCTAATGAAAAGTATCAACGAACTAAGAGCTTATAACATGAAATTTATAAACATCAACAAGATTGTAATGACCATAATAAAGCATGATAGAGTGGTATCTCGCTTGCCCTTAATTGTGGAGCAAAACATAAATGCCAAGGCACCTCTGAAGTTCAAGTGAAGACTAGATATAGAGATATCAAAGATAAAAGCATCATGGTTATACCTCAATTAATCGTATTCTGGGACAAGCACATTACACTAAGAACGACAGTTATGCTCTCGAAGAAGTGCTCAAAGAAAGGATGGTGACTCAACATAAAAATAAAAGATTGGCCCTTCGCAGAGGGAAGCAGGGATTAACACGTGCTAGAGCTTTTTTTTTAAAAACAGAGGTAAAAATGTTTTGAGAGGTGTTTGTTAATTGTCAACGAATGGTAGCGGGTGAGAACAGTATTCTACCTGTCAAACGGACTTTTAAGAGCGGCTCCCATGAAGGACGTTATTTCTACCAGCAAGGCAGATCATCCCTCTTTCTCTTTGGTTTACACACATTCAGGTATTTCACTGTTTGTCATTGCTTACTGATGAATCAGGGCAAAAGTGTGAAGAGAATTAATTGGTTAAAGTTGTAATTAATTGGGACTGGGCACCCCGTTGCCAGCTCTTTTTGCAAGTTATTGGATAAGCGGATGTATATGCCACTAGTCCAGGTGTAAAAGTCCATTTGACAAATAGAATAAAGAATAACCACACTAATTCCTCATGAGCTAGTAAACATTGACACAAAAAGAGAAATATTTTGAAGGTTTTAAAGGTAGCACATGCAAATTTACTTGGAATGGCTTGAAATACCATGCATAGGAATTTTTTGGTGGACTCTTTGGGATAACTTGGTTTTAAGGATTTGGATGCACGAGCAGCATTCCCGCTCAGTACAAGTGAAGGCTAGCAATAGACTGGGAAGCGACAACCACGAGAGCGATAACGGTCATAATCATGCTTGCGACAAAATAAAATTAACGGAGGCATAAAAACGATACTAAAACTCTGAGGCAAAATAGATCATCAAGGCTTAATTGACTTTTATTTTTCAGTCATAACATGTGTGAGCATGTGCCAAGTCGATTCAAGTGAATTATTCAGAGGAGGATACCACAATACCATACCATCTTATGAACAGGACAATGCATGTTGATATCAAAATAACATAATATGCACTATTAGCTAGTTGAGACTAACCATAAGAAAACATAAACTACTAAACAGTATTATTCACACATCATTTTTAAGTTTCAACAAGTAATCCATTAACCAAGTAAACATTGAAAACAGAGGATAAATAAAATATGTGACGATCCACTTATTAATGTAACTGGTGTTTGATGCTAAGATAAATAGATAATAAAATACAGCCGCTTCAAGTTTAGTTAAGTTCCTATGTTGCTCAAAAAACAAAGTTTAAAGGTTTGCAAACCGTGGGGTTATTGATGAAGAGGGATGCGGGGACATCCCCAAGCTTATGACTTTGGTAATTCTTCAATATTCCATAGTTTGGTGTTCCTTCATTCTCTGTGAAAAAACTTCAACACAAAAACTTTCCCATTCTTTTCTGCGGTTAGACATTAGTACAATAGATAATATTTCCCAAGTGCTACTATTAAACCAAATAAAATTTTGTTTTTAAGTTACAGAAAGGTTGCTTAAATGGCCAACTTATAAATGAAAGGTAAGAACCATTAAAAATCAAATGAAAACGAAAAGAGGCCACTCTTGCAACAAAAGTCAGAATCTGTCCAGAAAAACAGCAGCTGGAAAACGCAATTTTTAGGTGCACTTAAACATGCCCGAAATTTTAGCCAATTTTTGTACATGCAGAGAATTAGGTGCTACAACATCAGTAATTTTTTCGTGATTTTTAGAGCTTCCAGTAAAATATGAAAAATCGCGCAATAAGCAGTAGATACCGAAAACAGAAAATCACTTTTTACATATGTATCAACTAAGCTAAATGGATAAAACTTGGTACTTTATTTTTGATAAACTAAGAAACCAGAGGCTAAGCAAGACCTAAACATGCTAGCTACAGCAAGGAAAACTCTAAATAAAAATCAAAAGTAAAACCCAAATAAAATTAAAATAAAGAACCAAACAAAGAAGCAAAACAAAAGAAAATATTTTTGTTATTTTGAATTTATAAGTGAAAGTAAAGAAGCAATCGAAACCAAATAAGAGCCTAATAAAACTAAAGAAGGTAAAACCAAGACATATAAAAGCAATTATAATACAAGTTAAGACAATACATATCATGTGGACGGGTAATATAGAGTATGAACGAGACAACCTCATGTTAGTTGATGAATAGGGGGATGACTCGGGCATCCCCAAGCTTAGATGATTGTATCTTCTTGAATATGTTCTTGGGATGCACCTACACATCCCCAAGCTTGAGCTCTTGCGTCTTCTTATTCATCTCATATCACCATATTGATTAGATCTTATAAGCTACATCCACATAAAACTTCACAAAACTCATTAGTAGGGTTAGTACTCATTAAATAAAATCCACTCATGTTCAAGCATTGACAAGTTTTATAATATTTATTAACATTAGCCACTGTATATACTAAGGTGTTCATGATTTCCGTTGTCCGTCGAAAAACTAATGAAACTAACAACCAAGTACAATATTGAATAAACAAAGAAATCTGTCAAAACTGAACAGTCCGTAAAGATGGCATTCAACGAGATAGTTAAGTAGCTCAAATCGAAAAACTTTAGTCTAATGAAAGAAAGATAATAATCTCAGGTTTATGCACAAAAATTTTCAAGTCAAAATACTATTCTGAGATTTATCACGATTTTATTTACAGAGAAGCACAAAATCTGTCTAAACAGAACAGTCAGTAAAGATCGAATTTTTCGACCTATCTACGTACCTTAAATCAGAAAAAGTTAGTCTAATGAAAGAAAGCTAATAAGCATCACTTTGCACTCAAGAAATTTCAGATCAAGATCACGTTCTGGTGATTTTAAACATTTAATACGGTGGAGCACAGAAAATCTGTTTCTGGACAGCAAAGTAAAACTATCAACTTTCAATTAACTAAAGACTATAATTAGCATTTTATTTTTATGTACAGAGGTATATACACAATATTTACAATATTTACATGTTTTTAATGAAAAGCTTCCATGGAAAGATTTGTTTTGGTTTCATAGGCATGAACACAAGTGTTCAAGGTCGACCCCCATTTAACCATTACTCATCTTTCCAATCACTTTTCTTTTTGAAAACGTTTTTAGATAACAACTACACCTAATTTTTTTTGTAATTCGCATTCCCTATCCATAGTAAGATAAAGAACAACTTAATACTGAAAATAAAAACTACTTAGAGATAAAGCAAACAAGTGCACACAAGAACATTAACCTACGCTATGGCTCCCCGGCAACGGCGCCAGAAAAGGTCTTGATAACCCACAAGTATAGGGGATCGCGTGTAGCCTTTTCGATAAGTAAGAGTGTCGAACCCAACGAGGAGCTAAAGGTAGGATAAGTATTCTCTCAAGTTCTATCAACCACTGATACAACTCTACGCACACTAAACGTTTGCATTATCTAGAAATAAAACTACGGTAGCAATACGGGTATGAGAGATAGTTTTGCAAGATAATAAATACAAGAAAGTAAATGTTAGTGCTGCAGCAATAAAATACACTAAGTAACCATATACTAACAGTACCATGAGTGTGGAAAAGTGGTGGTAATTGTGGTGGCTTTGTCCAAGATTAATTAGTGAAGGTACTTGGTTCATTGTCTTCGATGCAGTTTTCTATGTGGGAGAGGCTAAATATACATGCACTCCACTACTTGGGATTACAAGTACTATATGATTGGATTGTTAGCAAGCATCCGCAAATACTAACAATGCATTAAGGTTTCCCCAACCATAGCCTTAAGTTCAAGGTCCTCTTACTCCCATACGTGCAACTAATCGGTTCGCGTTCTCAGGTTTCTGTCACTCCGGCAGAACTTCCCCCGCTTCGTTACAAATACTACCAACCCTAGGGTGTTTGATCCATGCGCGCACAAGTATAATGGACACCAAAGGACAGCACCATATAGACATACAACTCTAATGAACCTCATGCATTCAATTAAGCAATCAAAAGACAAATAAACTACGGAAACATGACATAATCATAGGATAAATATTATAGCATCAAACACCATGTTTACATAGGACGGTACAGAGGTTTGTGGGAGGATGAACCACTGAATACAAGGAGGAGATGGTGATGGAGATGGCGGTGAAGACGGCGGAGAGGGGCAGCGCGCGGCACAGGGCGGCGGCGGCGCCGGCGGTGCGGGGAACTCCTTTCCCCGCCGCCGGCAAGCTTGGGGAGCGCCGCCCCTTAGCCTCCCTCCTTCATGGCTTCTTGGGAGCCCTCCCCCATGGAGATGGGATCCATGGGGGAGGCAAAAACGTGGCTTTTGGTGGCTGAAATTCGTGGGTGGAGGAGTCCTCCACGAATTAGGTTTCCTCCCTTTATATATCTTCTCGGATTTCCGTCACCCCCTTTTAGGGTTCCACCAAAACGGGCCTACAGGCCGCGTCCGAACTCCGATTGGGCTGATCTCGGGCTTAAAATCTTCGTATGGAAAATTGTGACAACTTTCGTAACAGCCAGGTCTCCATTTGACGTCATCTTCGAGGGTCAAACTGGCAAACTTCGTAAAAAGTTCTCAGACAGATTTCAGGAAAGTCCCAATTCGACTCCAACAAGGTTTCCTCTTGTATTCTTGATAATTTCTACACATCAAAGAGTAAAACAAGAACATTGTGCACTTTTGCAACTATTAGTAGGTTAGTCCAAATAAATAATAAACTTAATATAAAACAAGTGCTAAAAGCATAAAAATGGCATGAAACAATCAAAAATTATAGATACGTTTTGGACGTATCACCGACCAAAGATTTCGACATGTTACACAAAAAATCCACTTTTCATTTTCTAAGTGTCGAAAACAGAGTATTTTGTGAAGCGACTACCGAGAATATTGGGCAAAATGACACCGCTCAATTATTGACTCAAAGTAGACCACATTTGATGGACAATCACCGAAAAGCATGCATTTTAGAGCTTTCTACCTATTTCAATCAATTAAAACTGTTTCATGTCGATTCAGCTGGAAACAGCTAGAATTTGAACTGCAAGTGCTACATAGTTTTCCCATTATTTTTCTAAAAATCATTTTTAGGTTCACGAGTGTCTATTTCATCAGAGATCCACCAAAATATCCGCATGATTCAATCCCTAGACACAAACGGTCACGACGGTGACTTCGACTAGATTTTGAAATCACCATATGAAATTCATAAAAATCAAAAAAATGAGAAACCTTCGCGTAGCGTCATCTTATGTGACCTACTTACAAGAAAAAATGGAAACAGCTAGAATTTGAACTGCAAGTGCTACATAGTTTTCCCATTATTTTTTCTAAAAATCATTTTTAGGTTCACGAGTGTCTATTTCATCAGAGATCCACCAAAATATCCGCATGATTCAATCCCTAGACACAAACGGTCACGACGGTGACTTTGACTAGATTTTGAAATCACCATATGAAATTCATCAAAAATCAAAAAAATGGGAAACCTTCGCGTAGCGTCATCTTATGTGACCTACTTACAAGAAAAAAAATATAAACTTGCGAAAGATTTCGACATGTTTCACAAATAAATTAACTTTTCGGAGTTTCATATGTAAAGGAAAGAAAGAAGTAACATGTTTATCTTTGCACTGAACTCTATACCACAGTGTGTTTTTTGAAATATTTTGGCCTATTTCAATTAATACATACACTATACATTATTGCATACTTTAATGATATTCAGTTTGTACAACAAATCCCTAAAATTGTAATGCTAAAATTTCCCTCCCATTTTCCATCTAAAACCACCAAATTTCCCTCCCACTTTCCCTCCTGAATTTCCCGCCTGAAATTTCGCTCCCAGTCTGAAATTTCCCTCCGGTCTGAAAATTCGCTGAAATGACAGAAACAACCACGAAAAGAGAAAAAGACGGGGGTATTTCCGTAAACTCCCACGCCATCCCCACCCACGCCATCCCCACCCACCCACGCATCTCGTCGTCCCCATCCACACAATTCCCCACCGAACCCTAGCTCCTCCCTTCCCCGCCGCCACACCGTCGTCGTCGTGCTTGCCGCCGCCCGTAGCCTCGTCCTCGTCGAGCAGAGCGTGGGGATGAGGTCACCACTCCTTCCTCGTTGTCCGCGTTGAAGCTCGGAGGCTGCCGCCGCCTGGAACGACGCCGCCAAGGACTTCTTCGTCGACGCCGTCAAGCACTTCTTCCTCGACGCCGCCAAGTGCTTCTTCTCGACGCCGCCCCGCCGTCAAGCACTTCTTCCTCGACACCGCCAAGTACTTCTTCTCGACGCCGCCCCGCCGTCAAGCACTTCTTCCTCGACGCCAAGCTCGCCATCAGCTGTACCGTCTCCGCCCCCTCCAGCTCTCGTCCGACCTCAGGTTCTCCGTCCCCTCTAGCCCCCCTCCTGCGCATCCTGACATGTGATTTCATTTCAAATAAGTTATAGATTATGTTGTTCATATTTACTTGCTTGTTCTCTAAGTTGTAGATGTTCAGGGATTATATAGACGTTTGTGTAGATCATCTGGTACCGCTAGTACTCTGTGGTTGTGCATCTCCTGTACTCCGAAAATCATCTGTGGTTGTGCATCGTTTGTGTAGATCCTCTGGTACCGCTAGTACTCTTTTAGCATCCGTGGTTGTGCATCTCTTTACTCTGAAAATCATGTGGGTTTGATGATATTATTGTTGATTCATATTTTACTCACCTAGATTGTTATGTCCTCAAGCATAGAACTGCTAGTAGTTGGCTCTCTGCCTCTCCTTGCATTTCAATAGTTGTCTGGTACTGTTTACACTGTAGTATTTGAATTGTAGGCTGCTGAACAACTTGTAAACTACAACTTGTAGCCTGGTACTGTTTAATTCAGTACTAAATCAGTAGTGTGCTGCTTCCTGCTTATAGGATGTGACTAGTAGAAACACAAAAAGGTTAACCAATATGCATGACTGCTGATTAATTCCTGCTATCTCTTAGTTTTACTTTATCAAGTCCACTAATTCTTGTTCATTCTATTTTGCATCCCCTCCCCCCTCCAGATCAGCCATGACAAAGATGGCAAAGAAGAAGGTGCTGTATGGTATGTAACCTTTTCCTTGTGCTTATCCTGCTAGATTGTCTATGTATGCTCTGATGTGAGCAGCCTATGTTTGAAACCTGGCTTATGTGTAGTTATTTGGTTATGTTTTTGCTTGTGCTTGTTAGGGTACCAGGAATAAATAAAAATAAAACATGATAGGCTAACTAAATTGACTAGAATGGGTTAGTTTCTAATGAATTTGTTATACCCACTATCATGTTTTAAAGAAGTAACTTGGTTGTTTGTTTGTGGTGTCTTGCTTCCCCATGCATTTCAACCACTCAAACTTACTATTACTTCATTTATTTGTTGAGAAGAAGCACCTATGACCGAATATGAGAAGATTAGGGCTGAAAACATGATGAGGAACAACCGCAGGTTGCAGTCAATTGGCCTCAGTGCATTAGTGTCCATGGTTAGGAAGAGCAATGATCATGAAGGTAGTGCAGTTACTTGTGATGACGAAGCATCTGGCATAAGTCAAGGTTCAGGTTCTGAGTATAGTCCTAAAGATGACGAAGTGAGCCAGCTAGATGGAAGTGATGACACCTTACTGAAGCAAGTAAAGGTGGGTGTGTGTGTGAGGGGGGGATAATTTGTCTGCTTTCTGTTTCATGTTTGTTTTAGATTCTGTGCAAACATTTTTCTACTCATATAATCTAATGCAGTTGTCTTCTCTGTTTATACAAGGAACTGAAGGTAACTAGAAGAAAGAACTGTGCTGTCAAGAAGAAAAGCAGCAGAAGGACAAGCTCACCTGCCTCAACACCATCATCTGCGTCAACACGATCATCTACCATGGCTCCAGGGAAAAGGGTGATGTCCCCACCTCAAGGAGCAACGAAAAGAATGCTACAAGGTCTTGAACCTGAAGATGCTCCCACTCGAGTCACTAGCCAGAAGAAGGCATTGGAAGAAAGCCTGCTGCTTAAGGATGGAGGAAGCCAGCCGCACATGGATGAAGAGAGCTCAATGCACATGGATGAAGAGAGCTCAAGGCACATGGAAGAAGGAGGCGGAATGGGCATGGAGTCAAGCCACATGGTCACAAATAAGTCACTAACCGTTGCTGGCGTTTCTGAACAACAGGAGCAGCACACTCTTGTTAGAGGCAAGTTACTCCCTTCTTTTTTAGTGTTTCCATGGGCATACCTATTGCTCACAGGTCTGCCTTTCGTATTCCAACCTGCCAAATTGCTGTGATCAACTTTTACAGGAAGCAGATAGCTTCCTTGCATACTTTTTGGGTCTTTTTGTGATGAACGTTTTGCATGAACTCCATTGCTTTGTTGGATAGCATGAGTCTAGTCCCCTGACAAATAGAAAAAACATGTGCTAGCCGCTCTATTATATGTTGAGCATACCATTTCATCTGTATCGTAACATTGCACTGCTATCTGTTGTACAACCTTAAAAACTAGATAGGACACAATTACTTGTCTCTCACAGCCATAGCGCTGATGCAGCAGCTTAGTTTTGCATAATTCTATGCTGTTTCACATAGCTTTTTCGGTCAGTTTTCGTTGCTTTGCTTCATCTAGTGCATTACCAACTCCAGTTGGTGGCGCATAATAATTGACATTTTACTGTTGCATGTCCTTATTTTATGTATTCAGTTGATCAATGCATACATGTATATGTGACATTATGCCATGTCTGCATGTGTCCTTTTTCAGATAGAACTGCTTTGGTCAACCACAAAAGAAAAGGCACGGGGCTTCAAAAGATAACCCAGGGATTAGGCACCAAGGTCACCATCCAAATTGCTAAAGGGATGAAGCGTCCAGAGAAGCCTATTCAGGCTGCAAAGTTTGCATCCGAGTGTGGCTATACTGCAAGAAGCCTTTTGCCAGTCGTTCCTCACTTCAAGGAGTACAAAAAGGATTCTACCCTTATGAAGAACTATGTTGGAAAAGTGGCTGTAAGTTAATTGCTTTGTAGCTTAATGTCATCTTTTTGGTTTGGATACCAGATAATATGATTATCTGATTGTGTTCCATTTCCTTGTTTGCTGTGTCTTGTTAGGGGAATTTTGTCTTAGACACCGATTCAGAGACTGTTCAGAAGGCATGCAGCGATCTCCTACAGAAAATAACCAAGAACAGACGCCACTTGATCAAGAAGAAGTACTTCGAACCCATCCCAGCAAACAAAGTCAGCATCAAGTCCCCGGTGGAAGGCTTGTCAGACAATGAATGACAAAAGCTAGTAGAACTGTGGTCTACCCCAAGACACAAAGTATGCATTGTTTATGCTTACTTTCCTAATTATCATCATCTATCTGCTCTATGCATTAGCATGTACCTGCTGTTCTAATTAGCCAAACTCCTTTTCAATTGTAGAAAACTTGCGACAGTGCCAGGGCTAATCGAGAGAAAGTCCAGTTCCAGCAGAAGACTGGTTCTCGCTGCTATGTGGCCCATATCTACGCCAAGGTAAGAATGCTCATGTTTTTCAGTAGAAGACTAGTCCTAAGCAACTTTTGTCTTGTAAGCTTATTGTCTGATTATCTTCTATATGAAAAATGTTTCAGAGGAAGGAGCTTAGCAATGAAGCATTGTCTGCTGTCGACTGTTTTAAGGTCACACACTTCAGCAAAAAAGATGGATACTCCCCGGAAGTCCAGAAGGCTATAGTAAGTAACCTGTGCCATGTTTGATCATGACATCTTTCTGGACTTGTTTCTGTGCCCCCTGTGAATCAGGGTTTGCGTCATGTTACATGTAAATATGCTGCTTGTGAATCTGGTACTAGTACTGATGTTTGTCTGGTACTTTCCTTTGGTCAAGTGCATGCTCCTGTGTATGCTCTAGTAATGTTGGAATCTTACTTAAGAACAACAACTTCATGCTGCTAGTGTATGCTCCATTGGTGTTGGTATCTCTATTTTTATGTGTCAAAATAATTTGGGTTAAGCTTCTGTTCATTACTCCTACCATGCTCATGTCTAATTCTACATATGCATAGTGACATGGAGACCATATTGGCTGCACCTGTACCAGAAGGAGAACAACCAAAATCCGATGTCGACGCTGTTGCTGCAGTTCTTACCAAGTCAAGCACATTCCTGGGGAATGTTGGTCTGAGATCAAGCTCATCCAAGAAGTCCAGCAAATCAGATTTTGTGGCTGCACATGTCACTGACCTTGAGGCGATGCTGCAGAGGGAAAATGAAGCAATGCGGGCCAAGCTGGCTGAAATGAAGAGGAAGACTGAAGAATCTGAAGCCGCACAAGCTGTCCGCGACAAGGAGCATGAAGAGCTGCGCAGGAAGACTGATGAAACAAATGAGAAGTTGGCTCAGTTTATGTCACTGATGGGAGCTAAAGTTCTGTGAGGATGGGTACCTGATGGATGTTAAGTTAGCTAGGATGGTAAGTTCTGGACTGATGGTGATGTGAACCTGGCTTTGGATAGGGTAATTTTGGTCTCTGATGTAAACCTGATGCTGATGATCTTGCATGTAAACCTGAATGCTATGAACCTGATCTTGAATATGGTAATTTTGGCCTATGATTTGAATCTGGATGAATATGTGATTGAGTTGTGAATTGATGTGTTGATTTCAATACCTGCGATATTTGCTTTAACTCAAATTTACTCGAATTCAAAATTAAATTTGAATTCAAATGTACTTAAATTACTGGATTTGAATTTCATCTTATGCTGTGCAACTGGGCTAAAGAGTCCTTGGGCCCAAACTCTTTGGACTGTATAATGGCCACAGCCCGTAAAGAAATGGCTGGAACAAAGTTGGGCTGACCCGGTAATGTCGAAAAGAAATTGCAGAAAAAACATAAATGGGCTGAAAAAAGTGGGGCTGGCCCATATAAGGAGTGGCAAATTCAATAAGAAGATAAAAAAATATAAATAGGCCGAACAAAGTTGGGCTGGCCCATTTGGAGTAGCTGTAAATTCAAAAGTATATTGCCAAAAAAAATTAATGGGCTGAACATTTGGGCTTGGCCCATCTAATGACCAACGTGGACTGGGCTGAATCTGTTCTATGACTTTCTGATTTGGTCACAAATTTGCCACGTAGGATTGTCCACGTAGGATCTGACGTGGCTACACCAGACAGCGCATGACCAAATAAATTGGTCATAAGAGTTATGACCATCAGATTTGGTCATAGGTGGTTATGACCAATTCAAAAAAATGGTCACATATGACCGTTTGAGACGCTCGGTATGTGACCATCAATTTTTGGTCACAAAAAGGTCATAGATGAAAAATTATGACCTTTTAGTGACCAAATTTGAGGGTCATAGGTCAGCATATTTCTTGTAGTGGTGGCTCACAATGACAAAAGCAGGATGATATGATGCGAGTTGTTCGAGCTACACCGTCTCCAGGCTGCTTGTGCTCTCGGTTGCAGGACCCAGGTTCCTCTCTCTCTCTCTCTCTCTCTCTCTCTCTCTCTCTCTCTCTCAGGAATATACACCTACGCTCGCCTTTGATCCCCTTTTTCTGCTGCTCTATACAGTGGAGAGATGGGAGGCATCGAAGTAGAGGTGCCGAATAGCAAAAGGTGCCATGAGCCAGATCAGCGATTTTCTAAAGGCCATTCTATTTCTTCTGGATAAAATACCATGTAACATGATGCAATATAATATATTTTTAGTACCATGGTATTTTACAGAACCAGCTTAAAACAAAGGTATTTTACTGAACCTGCAGCTTGGCATCCTCCTCTCACTGTCTGCATTTATGGTGAAATTTTAGAGCCTATTTTCTTTCCTTGGATGTTTTTTAATGAAGGTCATGCTTGCATGCCATTGTTTATCTTACCATGCCAATCCATGAGGATGTTCTATTGGATCTTCACTCACACCCACACCCACAATGTTTACTAAATTTCTTAGTTTGTTATTGCTTTGCTCAAGTTCTTAGGAGGTGCTTGGCAGCTTGCAGAAGAGATGAATGGCTGGAAGTGGCAGCAGCAGCATGTCGGCTTGGTCTAGGATTAATAGTGTTCCTATCAAAAAAAATTGTACTAATCAACTATATTATACCCCAAAAGAGATGCACTGGGCTATTTTCTTCTCTTAGTTGGCTGGGAATTAATTTATGTGTAGAATATTATCAGATGCTTTTATTATCAGATGCTTTTGTGATCATTAATTTATGTGTAGGTAGAATTAATTTATGTGTAGAATATTATCAGATGCTTCTGTGATCATTAATGCATACCAATATTTAAATTGCAGGATTTATTGGAGCTAATTGTTCATGCACATCAGATTGGTTCCAGATGATCACTACAGGTTTTAGTGCTCTTCACCTCATCACGGAGTACTACTATTTGTTACAATAGAGGCTTTTATTTTGATTTTTTTGTCTCTGTGTGGCAGGTTAACAACTCTAGGTAGATGACCATGCAAAAGGTTCAGTGACTTGATGTAGATAATAAACATTTCAGAGCATGATATCTTCATTTACATTATTTGAAAGTGCATTTACAGTATATTGCTCTGTGCTGTCGGTGCGCTTTGTAGTCGTTGAATCAACCACAAGTAGTATCCTCAAAATAATCTAAAACATTTTGGACCATTTAGAGAAGAATGTGTTGCTGTCGTATTAGTTTGTAGGTATTGTTTTTTACACTTGCATGGCTAATGGGTATCGTCTCATATCTGACTGTCTCCACCATAAAAAAAGATGCCAACGTAGATACTTGCATGGCTAATGGGTATCGTCTCATGTCAGATATGGAATAATGCATTTTCTTCGTTGTCTCTCTTGCTCTGTTTAGGCAAAGAAACAAAGAGCCAATTATTCTCATAAATCTTTCGGAAAATGGTTCATGTGCTACTTTTGCTGTGTCTAATGCTTGGATTTGGGAATTATGATTCCTTTCTTGACTGGTTGATATAGGAGGCTGTAAGTTCCATTGTACTGTCTCCTATGAGTTTCTAGAACCTACTAGGATGGATACGACATACCAGAAGGGAGTGTCTGCACCTAATTAATGTTTGGAATTACAGGTCTTATGACCATGGTGGTGTTTATGAGCTATATTTTGTTTGAAATTTTGAGGTTGAATTATATGTGCTCTTTATACTCATTGGTTATTTTAGTTAGAGTTTTTGACCTCTACATATTTCCTTGCCATTCCTTTGTTAGAAGTTTCAACTTTTGCAGGAATGTTTCATAAGCCTTTGTTTTAGTTAGGAAACTGGGCACTAGGGTCAAACTGGACAGGTGCTTAAACATCGTCGTAGTGTTAGAAATTTTTTCTTGCCGTTCAATAGTTTGTGGCTTAGGCCTTGAATCAATTTGCGTTAGAAGCATCGTATAAGCTTATTGATATTTTGAGTATCCTTTTTTTATCCATAAGAAATTGCGATAAATTTTTCGCTCTTTGCTCCAGTCGTAGCTCACCATTGGTGAAAGGTGCGGCTAATGCTCTAGCGAAGAAAAACAAGAACTAGGCCACCCTCCAGAAACTGAAGTGTTTAAGGTCAGGACACACCTTGCTTAGTTTAGACTACACACAAGTTAGCTCTCAGCTAATTAGGCATTTTGTTCGTTGAGATTAACTTATTTTGCCAGTTTAGATTACACACAAGGGTGGAATAATAAGATTTTTATTTGTTGAGATCCCCTATTCTTGCACTTACCAATGACAGTTGTCCCACAAGTGTTAGTGTCATCTTTGTCGGTAATTAGGTAGTGTTTTCATCACATAGTTTATTCAGTTACATGATATACCTCAGTGAATTATGATTGCCTTTTTGCATTGTACGCTAAAGCTTAGCTATTGAGTAGATCATTGATGCACCCCTTCTGGTAAAGCATACTCACAAATAATTGTAAGTAACAATCAGGATAACAGATAGCTTACATGTTGTAATTTAACCCCATATTATTATTTTGACTCATTGATTGGTGCCATGTTCTGCCGCTTTGAAGTTTCATTTGTGGCCTGAAGTATTAATAGAAACTGTGACTGGAGTCTCAGGAATTTTTTTACTTATGAAAACCGGCATTCTTTGGAGAGTTGTCACATGCACATAGCCAATTATTATTCATGCATGCCCAAATGGAATCCAACATATATCGAACTTGCTTTAGGCTTTGACATGTCATATTCAGGAGATAGTGCTAAATAGTAGCTACAATAGATGTGGAACAGTTTTTTCTTGTGTTTGATCTAACTATCTTCCCTTAATTGTGCAGGTTGCTTGATGCTATATTATCTCAATTCTAACGAAAGCCGGTAGAAGAACTGATGAGGAACAATAACATTCTATCAGCACTGGCTTTTCACCCTTATACTCATAATAATCGAGTGCTCTTTGTGAGGAAACCATACATTGTATCCCTGCAAGGAATCTGTAAACCTGCGTTAAAAAAAGGAGTTATATGACCTGACAATAAAATCATGATTAAAGATTTCTCAACTCCTATGTCCATCATTCAGAGTATATAATTTAAATCTCTAAATGATGTCTGCAGCCCTTACTTCTTGGGCTCTCTCTCTCTCTCTCTCTCTCTCTCTCTATGTTTTCATGTGTGGGTGTGTGAACTGAGATCCCCTTATTCCTTCAATGGACAGTAGTATGACCATCCTTGTGGGGATAAAAGGCCATCTTGACAATGCTGATGTGACTAGATCGAGACACGACCGGCCAGACGAGGTACATGTACCACAAGCTCGACTTCTTTCTTGAATCTTGCGTCAAAATTTGCATGACCTGTGTTGGTTGATATTTCTTCATGCTTGCTTTGAATTATTGATTCATGGTAAAAAAAATTGTATCTCGGCATTTGCATTGATATAGTTCATAATCTCCATCTAAATAAAGTTATGAATATTGGATTTTGTCCATTACGTTTTTTTCATGAATATCCATTTTTGCCAGAAAATCTCTGGACGGAAATTTTGTTGCTGTCGCACGCACGCTGCAGTGTTCTTGGTATCTGCTCCATACTCTTCCCAAAGTGAGCATCAACCTTTTCTACTTCTTTTTCCGCATTTGAAACCAAATAAATGACACCTTTGAACTCAAAATATGTGGATTTCTTGAATGTTGAAGGTATGGCACGATTTTGATTGTTATCGCCTACAAGGTAGTCTCACCATCTCATGCCATAGTCCATTCTACCTTTGATTTGTAGCTGCATCATCTGCTTTATGGAATTATCAAATCATTAGTTTTATTGAGAGTCTTCGTGAATTAAAAAATTTCTGTCTTGGGTTGCACGTATCAAGTATTATTGTCTCTCTCTCTCCCTTCCGAAAGATGTTATTTAATGGCTTTCAAAGGTGAGTGTTGTATTGTGGATTTCATCTTACTAGCATCATCTTTCTTCTACATTCACCGACGCTTTTATATAGTTATGCTCTGCTCATTTATGTTTTACAATGATTCCTGACCTATGGTTTTGCAGCGGTGTGATCAGGTATTCAAATGTGGCTTGCCTCTTCTAAGCTTTCTACTGCCTCCTCCAAGTTTTCTACTGCCTCCCCAAGCAACGACCAGGTGAGCACCCTAGTCTGTAGTTTTTTCCTTCACATCTTGCAGCAACGAAGTGACTGTCCGAGATATCTTTAATTTTTACATCCTTTGGAGTAAAATAGTTGCATCCGCTGCTAACACTAAGACAACTAATTGTTTCTGCACATCGGATTGGTTCTGTCATATGGTCATTAATTACCAGTTTTAGTGCTCATCACCTCATCACACAGTACTAATATTTGTTACAATGGTGTTTTTTACTTAATTTTTGTTTTCTCTGTGGCAGATTTAACAACTCTAAGTAGATGACCATGCTCAAGGTATGATGCAGGTAATAAAAAATTCAGAGCATCCCATCTTTCATTTACATTATTTGAAAGTGGTGCTTCTGAAAGCCCTATCATATGAGCTTGAAATGCTCCTCTTTGTGGCTGCAGTTATGTTGAAGTTTTAGAGCTTAATTACTTTACTTGATGTTTCTTTCCAAATAAACTCACGCTTGCTTGCCATTTTCTATCTTACCATTCCAACCCATGCGTATGTTCTGTTGGGTCTTCACTACCACAATGTCGTGTTCTTTTTTACACTGCAACTTGACTGTTGGATTAGATAATTCCATATGCTAGGATTTTGTCTAGAACACTGTCTGGTCAAAAAAAGAAAGTTTGGTGAAAAGCGTATGTGCTTGAGTGCTATTAGTTATAGCCATTGCTTGCAGATTTTCTATATTTGTCATTTGGTGAATTCAGTTCAAGATTTTCTCATAGTTTTTTGGTTCAAATTGACATGTTTCAGCTGTGTGTGCCTCAAAAGCTCTTACGGTTCATCGATGGGTGCCCTGCAGTGATTATAGTTCTCATATGTCCCCTTACTTACTCACTTTGCAGATTAGTTAATCACAAACGAGGACGAAGCATGGGTACCACAAGTCCGCGGCTCGGATCGACATCCAGTACGTTTTGATCCCTCTTTTTATTGCGTATCGCCTAGATGATCTTGCCATAGTCATTATACATTGAGATTCATTCTCCAACACCTGGGTTGTTCGTTCTACGATTAGTTTAGCTATGTATCAATTGTTAGTTACTTTACATCCTTTTTACTTGGTGTGCAGCATGGAAGTCATTGAAACTCGGCACCGAGTTATATTTGGTGCCATGCTGGATGAGTTATAGCTGCCCACCCAAGATCTACTTCTCAGACTGTTGCCAATACAGACGGCACTGTCATTGTCACTCTGATATTCTTTCCAACAACAAGGAGTATGCATCAGAGCAATGGATAGTACTCATGCGAGAGCAATCCACGAAGCAATGCACGTGATCCAGAGAATGAAGAAGTGCATAAATCAATACAATACATGGAGTGTTGAGAAAAAGATACCCAAAGATTATAATTATTTTAGACTGCAGAAAAAACAAGAATTTGATGCATGTCTCTATCTCCAAATGACCAAGACTGACCAAGAACTTGAACGGCTTACAAAGAAGGTAATGTCATGCCTTTTAGTTTTTTCATCACCCAAGTGCAGTTTTATATTCAAATCACGTCTTTTTTATATATGGGTACATTTTGTCTAATTCTGTTTTAAGTTAGAAGAACAAAACCTGCCCGCTAACTCTGAATTTTTGTTTTACTGACTTCCTTATTTTCTCTATACAGGTGGGGCCCAAATGTGCTTGCTTCCAGCCTCCCAAGAATGATGTTAATTTGGGTCTATCGTCGTCTTGGGCAGCCAATGCTTACGTATATTTTCTGTAGTACCTATGCAGATAATATGTCTTTCCAATTTGTGAAATATATGTGTGCTTCCTGTCGAGTTTGAAAAACTGCTAAGGTATAATGTACCCTTCTTAGTATGGTGTAAACTACTAAGAAGGGTAGTATGGTGTAAACTACTATGTTGTTACCCTTCGTTTCCTACAAACATGCTTTCAATTCTTTAGACTTCTGATCAACCCTCTGATCTCTGTACACAGGCCAACTATGCTATAGTTTGAGTAACAAAGTATTAACATGACTACTGTTATCATTCTATTTATATTATACTTTTGGATATAATCATTTTGTAATAATCTGTATAAAATGTGTCAGCCACGGGGCAAAAAATTAACAGAACCCACAAGTGCCGCGCCGCGAGCCGCGCCGTTCGAATCTAGTTGTTTTACAAGCAGTCATCAATGGTGTTAACAAAAATTCCACCACTTCATCAAGGAGAACGAAGATTGCAAAACATAAGTATGTAGTATCACCCTGGCCACACTGTCCATGTGGCCACTCTCGAGCAGCTCGTAGTAAACGGGGCACTCGCCTGGTAACCTCGACGACGATCTTCCTTCACTTTGCCAGCCACTCACCGTCCATGTGGCTGCCATTAACAGCAGCTTTGCCTTCCACATGCAATGCATGTGCAACGCCTTGTCGCACTAAATTTGTACATTTGGAAAACTCAACCCATTGGTATATAGAAATAAAAATTATTAGCGTTAGAAACTTCTGAGCTTGTATACAGTGCACAAAATGTCACTTTAGGAGCTCTCATGTACATGTAGACCGTAAATCAAAAAGGTTAATTGAACGAGCAACATAAATGAGCAAATAAGGGAGCACGTCGAAAAAAACAGAGAAGCGCAAAAGGGGACAACATCAGCCAAAAGATTTACCTTGGCCAAACCACAATTCGGCGATCATTTGAAGATCATATCTCAGGAATGCAACAAACAAAAGACATGATTAGAATCAAGAGTGCACCAATTGCTACTTGGATACATCAGCACATTCAACAGCATTACAATTTAAGAAGTGATTTACCCAGTTAATTAACCAGGTTGTAGAATTGTAGGATCGGAATAAACCCCTCAAAAAAAATTGTAGGATCAGAATGCCCTAAAAAACACTTGTACGATTAGAAGCTGGGTACCACTCCCAAGAAGCCGATCTTTCCGAAGGTCAGTTCCGTCAGCAGCATGCGTGTGCAGTGCTGTACATCGTACATACGTGTGCGCGTATGTACACAGTAGGGTTAAGCGGCATCATACTTGTGCAAAATGTACTTGCGTGTGGCAAGATGGTTAGGAGGTTGGTTGTACCCCCAGCCCACCAGAGTTCAAACCCCAGATTTGACACTGGTGTTTCTCATTTAGGCAGAATATTCTTCAGTGGGAGGCGACGTTCCCGTCGATAGCGAGGCGCCTGTGGTGACTTCGTCAATCTCAAGACCCAACTGTCGGCTCAGTCTTTCGGAGGTACTCATAGGAGTAGGGTGTCCGTGCGTGCTTTCATAGGGGTGAGTGTGTGCACGTGTATGTGAGGCCGCGGTCTCTTCTTCTTTTACACAGTCTCTCCCCCGTTCCCTTCCGTTGTGGGCCACACATGTGATGCACACCCACACATCATGTCGAACAACTTCGAAGCCGGCGCAGTTCCACCGGCCATTCTGGGGAGACCGCGGCCTCATCCTCGAGTAGGCGCGGCAATTACACTAGTTCGGTCTGCTCGTCCTGCCGGACTTCCGCCTGCCCAAGGGTTGGGTTGTCAGCAGGGGCGTCGCCTTGCCGCCCCTTCCCGCCACCCCCGAGGCATTCAACTTGAATGAAATTTAAATCTTTTGCTTTGATTTGATCTCAATTTTTTTAAAATTGTTTTGGGGGGCGTTGCTGGGAGAAGCACCCCCATTGTGTTGGGCAAAATTCTAGGGGTGCCGGTGAAGATCCTCTTAGTTAGCACCCCTCCGTCCCCTTGTTCATCTGGATTGTATCAGAAGATAGAAGGGCGTCTTACATGCAAAAAAATACAACAAGAATGCAACCGAACGTTTGTCCAAGCGACCAACCAGGTGGCAACATGAAAACCTTGCAGTTGCTATCCATCATTGCTTAAAAAATGGAATGGCTCGAAACTCGTTCATGTCATGATTCTAAAATTCTCACATTATAGTTTCCAATAGAATATCCAACTAACATTGCAAAGGCATAATGATAGTAGGGTCGAGATATCCCCGCCCTCCGAACCAGACGTGAGGGTCTCCCCTCATTCAGCCGTTTCGTCAGACCCGCACTATTCCTAAATAGGTTTTCTATTTCTATTTCAAAAAAAAATCTTAAAAGAACGGACTAACAGGGTCAGCTACTTAGCCAACTTCCATAATTTAATACCGTCACAGTATGGATAACTCTTATTGGATACTCTTATTGTGAAAAGAGCTATTTACTCTAACCATACAGGGTGGAGGTTTCTCTTTTTTTTTTTGAACAAGTAAATCTCACAACCAGCCAGCTCCGTAGAAATTCAAGATTATTATCCTTCAATAAAATTCGCACCGCACCATCTATTATATATTAAAAGTAGATTATGGGCTAACCAGAAATCAGAGAAATCAAAGAAAATCACACAAAAATCAGAAACATCTGGCCGTTTATTAGATAGACTAATAATCTATAACCACTAGTTGAATGCCCGTGCGTTGCTACGGGCCAACACACAGGCCCATCAAGTTTTTTATGTCATATAATTCAAGCCATGTCATATCAAATGTGTATCTAAATTGAGCAAGTTTCCATGAAATCTTGTTCAACATGTTCTATCCAAGGAGTTGAACCGAACTCCGTATTCCAAAAAGAGGGAAGCAAAACAAAGTCAAAATGACATGGATTGCCCTTCTTGCGACAAAGATCTTACCATTTCTAAATGAATTGAGAATACATTTATTTCAATATTCAAGAGTTAATACCAAAAATAATACTATCTCCCATCCGTTAAAATTGTGGAGAGAAAAACTATGTATCACACACGTACAAGCTGCATGTATAACCTGCGACAGTTTTTTCGGACCAGAGGGAGTAGTCAGATTATACTTTGCTTAAACACTTCTCGACATGCTGTCCACGCCATCCTCACCATGATGGTCACGTCCTCTCGAGGACACCTAGACACATCCCGACACACTGACCTAGCTCTGCATCCTCACCCAGGTGGCTGCGCCGTCTTGAGGTTACCTCAGCCCATCCCGACGAGCTTCTCTAGCTCCGGTCTCTACACCGTCCTTGCCCCAGTAGCCTCACCGTCTCAAGGAGACAAGGCGCCATCGTCGTAAAATCGGGAGCTTCTGCTTGGTAACAGAGCATATCCACTGTGTCCAGCATGGTTAAAATCGAGAGCTTCTGCCTGGTAACAGAGCATATCTCATGAATCACGGTGGGGATAAATATGAGCAATTACTTCTGAAATAATGCAGGATTAATGAGATTTTGCAGTTTATTTGATAGTATTGCGATTAAGAGCTTAGCAATATTTTACTTGAGCAGTGAAAAAATCATCAGAAATAGAAAACATCTATTTGAGAAATTTGTCGCAGAAATAAAAAGGGAAATAACTCATATGTCACCATTTATAATTCAGGATTGCAAGGGAGAAAAAACGTGGAAGACAAACCTTTAGTGAGCTACTCTTTGATAAGTCCATCAAACTCCTACATGATCCAGTTCACTTCATCTCTGAGAGAAGTATTTTCCTGTTTCAAAACTCCTGACATTCAGCTGGCAAAAAATCACAGTTGCTTCATCAACTTGAGGGAACAAAAGGGATAACAGTATTCAGTATATCTCATTACGTAGTCTCACACTTTTGGTGGCAATTGAATCTTCCCTAAGTTGTAAGAACTTAGTTTGTTCTGTGTTATACCAAAGAGGTGAGAGCTAGATATTTCAACAAAAATAATATTACAACAACTTCATGACTTAATGGGGAAGACTTTCCTTTCCATGCTTATCATAGGACCACTCAGCACTTGATAGGCCTCACCTAATTCCTTGCAAAAGTAACCAGTTTAAATTAGTATTTGTAGTGGGCTGGTAGCTCTGCAAAGTCTATCAACATAATGGCTGCAGCAGTGAGACATGTCTTCCTGTACTCAAATGATTTTTTAGAACTTTGATTTTCACATAGCTAGAATGTACCTTTTTTACAGCAAACGGCTATTTTGCCGGTTCTGTGGCAAGAATGAAACAACACAGTTTAAAGCATCATTACGGTGCTAACTGGAAAGTGTGGAACTTAAAAAAATGAGTCATAAAACAAAACAATGTCAGGAATAGAAAATGTAACCAGACTACCTGAATGAACATCTCATTCGTTCGGTTATCTAAAAACCATTATGTGCATTGTGCCAGCTGCTATAGAAATTTGATTCTACAGCCGTAAGTCCATGATACATTTTTCTAACTTTATTCTTGAATCAACGAACATGAGTTGGAAAATATACTACAGTACCTGAAACTTCCGTGCGGCATCAGGGTTCATGGGATTCTTGTCCGGGTGAACCAACTTGGTCTACAGACCCGCAAACATCGGCAGAACAAGCTGTGGAGGCGTCAGTGCTAACCACCAAGGCGCCGTAGCACCGGCTGTCCTTCACCATCGCAGCTCCTCCTGATCGCACTCGCGCTGCAGCTGAACGAACGCCAAGAGACAAAACCTGCAGAGGATCGAATGGAAGGGGGGTTACCATTACCAAGATCGGTTATGTGGACTCTGGAGGATAGAGACAGGGCTAGAAAATCAAGTATCGGAAAGGCCACGGACTGGGAGGAGTGTCCTCGCCGGGCGGGATGAAGATGGGCCGCGCCGCCGTAGCCGTACGATGCAGAGGAGAGGGGCAGGGGAGCTGCGCACGCCTTCCATGGACACTCACGTCCTCGCCCCGGAATCCCGCCTCCGACCTCGCCCCTTGCGAGACCCTGGAAATCGCGCCGCCACGCGCTACTCTTCCCTCCTTGTTGCTCTTCGCTCGCCCTAGCACCGGCTCACCAGATTGGGGTCGCGCTGGCGACTGTGCGGCGACGACCATGGATGAGGATCGAGTTGTAGGTGGGATTGTGGCCGCAGGGCACGTCAATCGCTACCTTGAAGTAGCAGCCATGAGCGGGGATCTCGTCGACGGTGCGTGGGCTCGCCGGCCGGGGGCTTGTTGCAGCTTGCTTGTAGCGCGGGTGAATAAGGTGCATCCATGCCGACGTCGTCTGATTTCGTGGCGTCGTGGAAAGTGCTCATGGGGCGCGATCTGGGGATCTAGTCTAGGTGACCTAGCGTCGTTTGCGGGATTGAATGGAATTGATCCCGTTGTTGACGACGGAAAATAATGAGGAAATCGTGGAGACGATCTGGACGATGCAAAAGTAATGGTCATTAAGAGCAATAATTGTTGATTGATTGTTGCGGGATTGATTTCCCAGAATAACCGTTGCGAAGCGTGGAGACAAACCAGGCAGAGAGTGGGAGCGAGAGCCACGAACGGACGCGATGGAGGGAGGGGACGATGGACGGTCAAGGGAGAGATGGTCCGCTGGTTACAGCAACGACCAACTCCCATTAATAGTAAAGATTAGATTACCACCAATGCCATTACAATACGACGTAACCCCATCCCCTCACCGTTTTCTTTTATTTTCCTTTTTCTACCGGAGTGGCCGCCACACCTTGGCGTCCTTGATGCTGCGGCTAAACCTAGGTGACTCTATGCAATGATGCATGCGAACCAATCATGGATGCGTGCATCGCCAAAAACCAAGAGAATGCATGCATGCATCGCCAAAAACCAAGGAACAATCTGTAGATGCCCAGGAGGAAAAGACAAGATCGAAGGTGAGATCGGAGATGACGCCGGCCGGCGGCCACGAGGAGAAAATCGATCTTGGTAAGAAGTTTAATCTAACTAGACCAAGGAACAATCTGTAGATGCCCAGGAGGAAAAGACAAGATCGAAGTTGAGATCGGAGATGACGCCGGCCGGCGACCTCGATGAGAAAATCGATCTTGGTAAGGAGTTTAATCTAACTAGCGCAGCCTCCTGCTTCTAGCATCTCAGCATCCGTTTCTCCTTCACGAATTTTTCATGCGCCATCTCCTCGGCAGCCACCCTAGACGATCTGAGGAAAAGACAAGATCGAAGTTGAGATCGGAGATGACGCCGGCCGGCGACCTCGATGAGAAAATCGATCTTGGTAAGGAGTTTAATGTAACTAGCGCAGCCTCCTGCTTCTAGCATCTCAGCATCCGTTTCTCCTTCACGAATTTTTCATGCGCCATCTCCTCGGCAGCCACCCTAGACGATCTGTTAGTTTTTCATGGTGCAGCTGAATCTAGGAGCCTCAGTTTTTTAAGCTGTCGTGCTTCCTACAAAACGCATGGTGTTGTGCTGTATGCAACGAGGATCCATCGGAAAAAGACAGAACATGCATGCAATGCCACCACTTTATCGAAAAAAAAATGCATTGCCACCGGCCGGAGCTTCTTCATCGTCATTGGTGTGTAGAGGACAAAATACATCCGATCAAGGAGACAAGCACAGGATCGGAGGTCACGCCGCCTGCTGCTGCAAGGACAAAAACCATCCTGGTCAGAAGTTTCCTCCGCTGACCTAACTTCTTCCGTTTCCGTCAGTAAAGACCAACCTCGCTCCAGTCAAACCAGAGACGTCCGTGCAGTCCGTCGCAACAAGCCGCCACCAATCCTTTGCTTCTACATCCACGTCCGAGTGCCTCCATCATTATGCTTTGGAAGCGGAACACACGGATCCAGATTGATCTTTGAGAGGAGATTCAGTCGGAGTTGGATCAATATATTCTGCAGGTAACAAAGCGAAGTTCTTTTTCTTCGAAGATCTACAAGTACTTCTGATAATCCTTTCTTTCCTATGAGGGCACTAATCTAAATTTATTTTCCTTCCTTTAATATTTATAATTGATTGAGCCCAGTAAGTTGTTTCTCTACTTGCTGCTGATGTACTGCCAGTTCGCTCAAGGTGTGGTATATGTTTAGAAATAATACTGATTGTCTCAGCAAGAATACAATTGTTTGCTTCGTTCCACTCTTCTAATTATGGCACGGTATATTTTTTTTAAGATAGTATGGTAGTTACTTCCATTTACGTAACATTGATTGACCTTTTATATTCCTCCACTTGCCCGTCAGCAGATAGATTGATCATGTAATGTTACTAAGGTAGCTGATGGAGTAGCAGTTCACGTTTGATACGATATATGCATTATCACATGATACTAACGATTATAGATAAATATTTGGATCTACTTCGTTCAAGTGTTCCCTGGAGATATGCTCAACCGCTGCAATCAGCGTGGAGTAAACTTAGAATGCTTCTGATGTAATGCGAGGCTGTATTGTGCACTACAGGAATGGCGAGCTATGCCGACGGCCGTACTCTATGCCGACGGCTTTTTGTCGGGGCCGTCCGCATAGGCTCCGACGAGGAATGTCCATCGACGCGGCCGTCGGCACAGGTTTAGCCGTCGGCACAGGGTCTATGCCGACGGCAAAGCCGTAGGCATAGGTTCAAAAGGCTATGCCGACGGCAAAGCCGTAGGCATAGCTATGTTTTTTTTTTCTGTTTTCGTTTAATATGAAATAATTCATATCTTTAAATCTATAAATCGAAATTTAACAAATAAAATGTCTAAATTGATTAGAAAAATGAGAGGAATCCAAATATGACATCCATATCATCTTTTTCATCATGCATATGACTTTTTGCAACAAATTATGCCACGGGGTCTATTTTGACCATTTTTTCAAAAAAATAAAAGAATGTGAAAAATACCCAAAAAAATAAATCCTTCGGCATGGACTCCTTATATGTGTACTAGTTGCTAGGGAAAATGATAAACTTAAGTTTTGAAAAAAATTCCACAAAACTTCTTCACAAAAAGATCAATCATCTATAAACATGTATAAGTTTCGAGTCAAATGACCTAGATATGATCATCTATGTACCATACTTTGTGATAATGTGCCCATATTTGACACATAGGTTTGTCTTGTTATGACAAACAATATTGTAGAATTAAGTTTTTTCAAATTATGTTTATAAATATCATTTTTCATTTCTTAATTCTAAAAAATGATATTTTTTGTGAAGCAAGTACAACAAATATGGTGCAAAATGGCACCCATCCAATTTCCATACAAAGTAGATCATATTTGATGGACAATCCAGAAATATCATGAATTTTCTCGATTTCTAACTAATTTCGCCTATTTAAATGACTTTATGTCTATTTTTCGAAATTAATTCAATTTTGAACTACAAGTGTGTGATAGTTTATTCTGAAAATTTTACAAAAATCATTTTAAGATACAACAATAGTGGTTATATCATAGAACCATCGATGGTTTTAAAAAATGCGACCTCTTTGAATGAATACACACGACGGTCATTTTGATCGTTTTTTCGAAAAATTAAAAGAAAGTGAAAAAATACTCAAAAAAACAAATCCTTTGGCATGGACTCCTTATATGTGTACTAGTTGATAGGAAAAATGATAAACTTGAGTTTTGACAAAATTTCCATAAAACTTATTCACAAAAAGGTCAATCATCTATAAACATGTATAAGTTTCGAGTCAAATGACCTAGATATGATCATCTATGTACCATAGTTTTTGATAAAGTGCCCATATTTCACATATAGGTGTGTCTTGTTATGACAAACAATGTTGCAGAACTAAAAATTGTCAAATTATGTTTATAAATATCATTTTTTTATTTTTTAACCGTAAAAAATGATATTTTTTATGAAGCAAGTACAATATATATGGTGCAAAATGGCACCCATCCAATTTCCACACAAAGTAGATCATATTTGATGGACAATCCAGAAATATTATGAATTTTCTCGATTTCTAACTAATTTCGCCTACTTAAATGACTTTATGTATATTTTTCAAAAATAATTCAATTTTGAAATACAAGTGTGTGATAGTTTACTCTGAAAATTTTACAAAAATCATTTTAAGATACAACAATAGTGGTTATATCACAGAACCATCGATGGTTTTAAAAAATGTGACCCCTTTGGATGAATACACACGACAGCCATTTTGATCGTTTTTTCGAAAAATTAAAAGAATGTGAAAAAATACTCAAAAAAACAAATCCTTTGGCATGGACTCCTTATATGTGTACTAGTTGCTAGGAAAAATGATAAACTTGAGTTCTGACAAAATCTCCATAAAACTTCTTCACAAAAGGTCAATCATTTATAAACATGTATAAGTTTCGAGACAAATGAACTAGATATGATAATCTATGTACCATAATTTGTGATAATGTGCCCATATTTGACACATATGTGTGTCTTGTTATGACAAACAATGTTGTAGAACTAAGTTTTTTCAAATTATGTTTATAAATATCATTTTTCATTTTTTAATTGCAAAAAATGATATTTTGTGTGAAGCAAGTACAACAAATATGGTGCAAAATGACACCCATCCACTTTTTAAACAAAGTAGGCCATATTTTATCGATAATCCAGAAATATTATGAATTTTCTCGGTTTCTAACTAATTTCGCCTACTTAAATGATTTTATGCCTATTTTCCGAATGTAATTCAATTTTGAACTACAAGTTTATGATAGTTTACTCAGAAAATTTTATAAAAATCATTTTAAGATACAACAATAGTGGTTATATCACAGAACCATCGATGGTTTTAAAAAATGCGACCCCTTTAGATGAATACGCACGACGGCCATTTTGACCGTTTTTTGAAAAAAATAAAAGAAAGTGAAAAAATACTCAAAAAAACAAATCCTTTGGCATGGACTCCTTATATGTGTACTAGTTGCTAGGGAAAATGATAAAATTGAGTTTTGATAAAATTTTCACAAAACTTATTCACAAAAAGGTCAATCATCTATAAACATGTATAAGTTTCGAGTCAAATGACCTAGATATGATCATCCCTGTGCCATAGTTTGTGATAATGTGCCCATATTTGACACATAGGTGTGTCTTGGTATGACAAACATTGTTGCCAAAAAATAATTTAAAAAATAATTTTATAAACATCATTTTTCATTTTTTAAGTGTAAAAATAACTTTTTTTATTAAGAAAATACCAAAAATATGTTACAAAAAGTCATATGCATGATGGAAAAGATGTTATGGATGTCATATTTGGATTCCTCTCATTTTTCTGATCGATTTAGACATTTTATTTATTAAATTTTGATTTACGGATTTAAAGATATGAAATATTGCATATTAAATGTAAAAAGGAGAAAATAAAGTAAAATAAATTTTATTGTTATTTATTCAAATATTATTATTACATAATCATTGTTATTTATTCAAATAAATTTTCAAAATTTAGACAATAAAAGTGTAATATCATGACCCAGGGGTTAATATGTTCGATAGAATAATAACATCAGTAAGTTCTAACATCTCATTTGGAAGCTAATTTAGAAGGAACTCAAAAGTTAAGTGTGCTTGGGCTGGAGCAATCTGATGTTGGGTGACCGAACGGGAAGTTTGACCGAGATAAGTACTTTGACTTGAGATTAAGTGTATAATATGTAATTAGAAATTGTGTGTGGCTAGAAATTGTGTGTGGCTAAGTTGGAAATTTTAAAATTAAAAAAACATAAATTAGAAATTAAAAAATATATATATATTTTTCAAAAAAAATAATAAAAATGAAAAAAAATAATTTTGAAAACATATGCCGACGGCTCTGTGCCAACGGCTTTGCCGTCGGCATAGCCTATGCCGACGGCTAGACCTGTGCCGATGGGTTTCTAGGCTATGCCTACGGGCACCTATGCCGACGGACCTATGCCGACGACCGTCGGCATAGCCTATGCCGACGGTAAAAAGACCTGTGCCGACGGCCTTTTGCCGTCGGCGTAGGTGGCCATTCCTGTAGTGGTGAGAGTATATTCATGTGTCAAATCTAGAAGAGTGGTATCCTGGTAGAGTAATGCATTTCCGTATGATTTAGCTTGACTTAAATGACAATGGTAAGGCTACAATATGTTTTCTCATGCCTTTTTAGATTATGGAGTAGCATCTAAATACACGCATTTCTTGGTTCCTTGACCATCCCAATATATCAATCAGTATAGCAAATGACGCTCTCTATGCTAGAATGACCAAACAGCTAGCTGACTCTAAAATGGCATGTGTAAATCCAGCTCTATGTAATTTTTTGTTTTGCAATATGTCATCTCAAGTAAGCTCTTCTGAAAGGAAAAATAAAAAAATAATGAAGTATCAGAACAACTTAATATGTTCTCCTCTGTACTGAGCCTTTTTTCGTTTTCTTCAGATTTTCTGTGCTTTGAGAAAGCCATGACTGTTCATTTGGTCCAGCCACTTGTGAAGATAAGTTGATATCGGTATTTGTTTATTGGTATCTCAGTTAATGTTGAGATTTACTGTCCTTTCACTCAACTACACGTTTTCCTATTCTAATCTTGAATGAGTAAATGGTTCCTGAAGAAAACAATGCTCGATATTGCAGTTGCTTCATATACAATGCCTGTAGTCAGGGAGTTCTTTATCAAATCTATTTTATCTAACTGTATGCATTCTCCTACCATCTGATAAAGGCTATAATCAAATTCCATGTTTCGCTCTTGTATTTCCGTGATAATTTTGACACAACCAATCTGGATATTCAAACATGACACTGCATGTTACCGTTGAGGCGCTGAACTTTTCCTCTTCACTCCTTCCTTTTAACAGTTGTGCTATATCATTTTCTTTATCTGTTCACGATGAATACAATGAGGCTAATTAAAAAGATGATTCCCCCTGTTCATTAACAGATTCAGCTATGCATGTGTTCTTCTACCACAACTCCAGTTTTACGCCTCCACCTGTATGAATTTAGTCCTGCCTCGCCATTATCAACAACTACGTCACCACAGTATGAATTTGGTCCTGCCTCTATGTTCTTGCTACATTATTTATGGTGGCTCAATCTCAGACCACTTTCTTCCAGTTTCTCAGTTTGTGATACAATATACAGAACGAGAGCAGGAAATATAATCAATATTTTTTTGTGTAACCAAGATATTAAAAAAGAATAAAAATAATCTTTAAGGAAAATAGAGATCACAAGAGAAATACAAACATATTGCTGCACTACATCTTAGCTTTGCAAATCGTATTTTTAGTTTAAGTTACACATGGTTTCTATGCACCTTCCCTATTTTTAGTTTAAATTTTGGCGGAAACTAGATTTGATAACTTTTGTAGGAACAAAAAGTTTATAACATTTTAATACCCAATTGCAACATGGCTTTAGTTTTCCTGAATTATCCAGCGTTTGAACATAGCATTATCAATCTCATAAATGTACCAAATACTTAATATGATCAATTATATCTCTAGGGCTTTTGTTTTACAACTTGAATTAATATATTATCTACTAAGTGGTCATAATTTCCTATTTAAATTTAAATACTTGCTTATTCAAATAGAATATAGGCTTAACATTGCTCTGTCGGCACAAATATATAACATACGAAATGATCTCTACCAAACCTTCTTATGTATATAAATAGGCCAAACCAGCACATTACCCAATTTAGTTCACATATTGATATCATATATATAATATAAAGGGATTCATTTTCATCTTAATGCGATGAGCTTACCCATGTGATATTTTACACTTACGTTGTATTACACAAAATGTTTTTCGATGCCACAGTTGTTACTTCACTTTGGCCTGCTATGGAATATCAGTTTATCAACACTAATTAGTTGGTTTTCCATTATTTACGGGTTAAATATTGTATGGGAAGTGTGTTGTTCATCGAGAAAAAGGTTTATGGTGAACTTTAGACTAATTAATCATGTCAAGAGTTTATTTTTGGAAAATATATGAGACGCCAAAACAAAAAATAGAGACCGACATGCATGCACCTTGGCCGATTGGTATAACCAAAGAAAAACATAAAGATGGGTGGGAGAGAATTATTATCCAATTTTCCAGGACAAACATATTAAAATTTATGTTGTATTCAACCGATTAATTATGAACTGTGAATTACTGTTGATTTATAAACATTGTTACAAAATGAATCAATGTTCATACAACCAAAAAAAGAATAGAATCAAATTTACTTTTGTTTCAAAATTTATATTCTCAGACTATGCTTTGTTCCATATCTTATGTTCTGTTTTGATTGAATCACATAATATACATGCGTAAATGACATACCTTTTTTGGTACAAAACAATATGTTGCCCGCGCGAGCGCGGGCCACTGTTCTAGTTATTCAAAAAGTAGAACATTATTGGATTTATTGCATGGGCAGCATGATCGAATGTTGAAACACTTCACTTATTACATATTTAACTTATATGTGATATAAGAGGTCACTGCCAATGCAACGGATTTAGAGGGAATACATTATGAAGACAGAAGGGGATTGACCACATGACCAACAAACAACACCACACCAGAGATGTCTTCACGGATAAGGAATAGAAAAGGGTGATCCACGACAAAATCCACCGTCTGGGGCATTGAATGTAAGGTGATTTGTATAGCAGTTGCCGCGGCAGCCTCGGTTCCTTCTTCGTTTACTTGGACAAATGACTTGTGCTGAACAGATGAGATGTATAGGTTATGTGCCACAGCTGGGGAATCCACCATCTCTGACAGATCTGCTTCTGTGCTAAATGGCAGTTGGAGACCCAAGCATTGGAGCAAATTGGATTCTTCAAATCTAAATGATATCTTGAACTTAGGGAGTTTGAACTGTCCAACTTGAACCTTATGTGTTGGGATATGGTTTTCGATGAACCCTGGTTCGGTGCTCAACATTTTGGCCAAGCTCCACAGACCATCTTGTGCTTCTGGAAGAAGAATGTACATGGAAAACTGCCTCTTGTCTCCTCCTTGGTGGTAAGGAAGCTTAAGTATCTTCAGGTTCTCAGAAGACGAAATGTATTGCTTGTTTGTGGTCGACATGAATGGTGTTTGAACTGAACTCCCATCAAGAAGGCGAAACAAGTAGTCCTGTGTCTTAGATCCGTCAAACCTCTCATGCCAAGCTCCTTTGAAATAAAGGGCATTCCCAAGAACCAGTCTAGTGGTATTGTCAACAGATCCTTGAGGGAGGATATCTTGGATGAGACCTGTTGTGATTTTCTCTACCCATGAGTTCACTTGAGCAGCAGCTTCAGCAGGCTGGACAACCGCATAGTATAACAATACTTAGCATAACGGGCAACTCGTAATACATGCTAGATGTAGTCTCTACAATGACCATTACCTTAGTTTGGAAGTCCACGGACTGGACGTCGGCCTTGTACCTCCCGACGGCGAGCTCCTGGAAGGAAGGACTTAGCGAGAGCGACCGATCGGCGAAGACACCATTGGCAAAGGCGACGCGCGGGCCACCGGTGCCAGACGCATCAGCTAGCACGAGCTGCACCACCTGCTCGGCGAACGCGTGCAGGCCCTCGGCCTCCTCGCTTGCCTCCCCAGACCCGAGCACCGCGACGAGCTGTTCACGGGTGGCACCGGTCGCGCCGGCGGCGACGAGGCTGAGACCGACATGCAGGGAGATCGGGGAGTAGGCGGCGTTTACGTCGGCGAACTTGGGGTTGGAGGAGATGGTGGTAGCGAGACGGAGGGCGAAGCGGGTCTGGTGCGCGACAGAGAGGCATGCATCGGTGGCGAGGGTGCTTGCCATGGCCGGGCCGGAGAGGTTGTGATTTTTCGTTGGATTTTGGTTAGACTGCTTACCCGTTGAAGAAGAGAATTGAAGTGCAAATTTTATGAATGTTTTACGTCTATTTAAAGGTTGCAGTAGTTGGAACTTGGCACCATCATCTGAATTGTTCTGGCCCACAAAAACCGTACGTAAAACCAATCTAGGAAAGCTATCCATCCAACACAAAGGGAGATAAAGTGATGTTTTTGGCATCCTAATTAGTAACCGTCGAGTCATTTGATTTTTGGACTGGTCATGCATATCCCGGGAGAGCGTGCGACTTCCTAACTAATTTACCTGCACGTCTGAATTATGTAGAATATCAGATCTATATGGAGATTACTTCACGTCTCGGGACCTTTTAGGTACCGGCTTTAGCCGCATGGTGGTTTGTTAAGATAGAACAACTCATTTGTACTAAATTCCAAGCGTGGGGTTGCGATGCCAATGTGTAAAGTTTTATCTAGTAAGAAGATTTGCCTGACGTTGCATCACAGAGATATGTGTATTTTGCATTATACATACATACACTATATTAAAGCGCGTACAATTTACGTCCACTTTCACGGTATATTTGGCGACCTTTTTAGCGCATTGATTCTGCTGTTGCATGGACACGTAGCTTTGGCCTTCCTTCTTTTCATCCTGGTCCAACCAAACAACGACATCTAGGTTTACCTTCTACGTAAAACGGTGGCTCCCTTGCCACATGTTTCACAGGGAGGACTTTTATGGTACCCCCAACAAGATATAGGCCATTTATTTTTGTGGAACTGACGGCTCGTATCTCATACTAGTGCGTAAAATCTGAGAAGTAGAAATCATACTAGTCGGTAAAACCAGACTAGTACTAATGCATGCGGAGTCAAAATAGGAAACTTATGCAACAGAGTATTTGACGTCTACAGGAAAATCGGAAATCCCGCAAAAAAAGGAAGGCCTCGTAACGCATGCTATAACTTCATGCATCGCTGCCAGGCTACTTCACCGCGCGTTGATGGTCTAAATTAAACCAGATTTTGCCTTCCTAGAAAGTTTACGATTTGACAGTCCTATTGTTTGAAAAGAGTGGCAATGGTCAGCCTAGTTCCATGGTCATGAGTTTTGCCGTCGTACTGCCCAGCGTACATGAACTACTTAGTCTCCCCCACCTCGCTCGCCTCCGATCTGTGGATTCCTCCGCCTCCGCCGGCTGCTCCGGCGGCGGGAGGCTGGGGAATCCATAGATCGAGGCCTGTATATAGTGTAGGGGTAGGTTTGGGTCCGGCCGGCGGCGTCTTGGAGGCGGGGATGCGGCCGGGGTGGTGTTTGGTGTCGGCGTGCTTTCCCTCCGGCGACGGCGCTCCCGGGAGCTTCTTCGTCAAGCAGCTGGCTTCCTCGAGCTCGGCGGTCTGCGGATCTGGCGAGTTCGGCGTCCCCCGCTCGGGATCGACTTGGCGGCGGTCCCGGTTGTTGAAGACCTTGATGCGGCTGTTGCGGCTCGATGCGACGGCTTCGGCGACGTCCACTGGTGTGGCCCTTTGGGGCCGGCGTTCGGTGACACCCTCGCGCGCTGGGGGGCTGCTGTCGATCCAGAGCTTGAAGGAGAGCAGGGGCGGCGACACGCCATCGACGGCGCCGTGGTTGAAGACGAAGCTGTGTAGCAGTGAGGGGCTCGTTGTAATTTCGGTTTCTTCGAGGACCTTTCTGTAATCGAGTTGTAATGGTTGTTTCACCTGCAAATAAAAAAAACTACTTCAAGGTTGTAAATTTGTAGGAATAACGAATACCCCTAGGAATAATCGATATTAAGTTGGAAAAAATCAGATGTATTACTGCCAGAAGATCTTGGAATCAAATAACGGGATCTGGTAGCCAAGATTTTAGACCAAATTAACTGCCTGAATAAATGATTTTCCAATTACAAGTCCACACTGCCCCTGTAAATCAACGGCCAGATTTGAAATCATACTACTCACCTCTCGTGGATAGTAAAAGGTACCGTAAAACTAGCCTTCACAGGGGATCGCTCTCATGTGTTCTCCTTCCAGATGTCGCGGGCGGCGATGGCGCGCTGGCCCTGCTGGTTAGCTAGTGGACAGGGACTCCGTGCACTTTTCCCGTTCTTCCGTCCTCCTCTTTCACTATTCCTACCGTCGATGTGCCCGTTCAGGCGTCCCCTCCACCTCTGCTGCCTTCGCCTCTGCGACCGCGCCGCGCATTCCGGCGTCAGACGTTTCTGCGGTCCCTGTGGTGCACCGTGCACCGTGCTTCGCTTTCAACTGCTCAGATGCTTGTAAAAGTTGATGATAAGCATATTATTCCACCAAAATGATACATATTGGAATAAATACGATGCTACTGAGATCATAAGAATCCGGTGCTTCTTAATTATGTTAGAATGCAGTTCCTTGATGTTTTACTAAAGCAATAATTTCCGCTCTCTTTTGACAAGGAAACATTATGATTCTACTCTTATCGGCAGACACAACTAATGGACTATTGCAGTCCAGTGACAAATACATTCAGCATTTGTTTATGAACTGCGTTGTCAGCAACATTATATGGTGCACAATCTTGGTCTGGACCGGTCTGCAGCCTATGCCACAGACATCCTCTTCTCTGAATCAATGGTGACTTTCTAGTGAAATAAGATTACAGGGAAGTGGGAACGGACCGGTAGAAATTTCTAGCCATCTTCATGTTGGCGTCCTGGTCTATTTGGCGTGAAAGAAATAGAAGGGCCGTCTTGTTATTCAGTAGCTCTCCAATGGGCAGTCTGTCACGACCCGATCTAGAACAGCTCGGATCGCACAAGGGACAGATACAGGAAGGGATTAGGTGAGGGGAGCAGAGCGGGGTGAGAGACTTGCAGAAGAAGAAGATGAGGAACACAATCACGTTTTACTTCATCGATACCAGTACAAGGTTCAGGGATGAGCTTATAACAACGCTCCAGGTTACACGGCCCAAGCGGCCCACTGGCTTACGGCCCACGGCAAGCACACATAGCTATCACACATGTATCGACTACTCAGGAGGTACAGGTGTGACAATCGCCTCTCCTTGAAAACGAGCCTCTTCCCAGATTGGAGCTTCAGGATAACGAGCACGAAGAACTTCAAAGTCTTCCCAGATTGCACTGTCCGGAGATTGATTGGACCACTGCACCAGAATTTGAATCACTGGTATGTTACCTTTCTTCATCATGCCTCGTTCCAGGATCACTGCTGGTATCAGGTCAGCAGTTGTAATGTCAGGAGCTTTTGGCAACTCTTGAAACACTGGTGAGTAATTAGCAGTGAAGGGCTTCAACTGCGACACATGGAACACTGGGTGAATGCGAGCTTTTGCGGCAGCTCCAGCTTGCAGGCCAACAAGCCGTACTTCTGAATCACTTGAAAGGGCCCAAAGTACTTGCATGCTAGCTTGCGGCAATGTCTGTTTGCTACTGTTGTTTGTGCATATGGCTGTAGTTGCAAGAAAACTTGATCGCCAATCTCAAAACTCCTCTCGGACCGATGTTTGTCAGCTTTCTTTTTTAATCGGTCCCGGGTACGCAGTAATTGTGCCCGCAACCGGGCTGTGTGCTCCACCCAGTTTAGGTCTTGCTCCCCCACATTCAAGGAGTCCCATTCCAGCATTGCTCCAAGGTTAGGCTTGCGGCCATCCATCGCTTTGAAGGGAGAGTCATGTACCACTGTGCGCATGTACATCTCAAGACACTGGTTCACGCGCTCCCTCTGGCCGTCCGTTTGTGGATGATATGTCGTGGAGTACAGCAATTTGGTACCCGCTGTCGACAGCAACTCTCTCCAAATGCCACTTGTAAAAATCCGGTGTCTATCCGAGACAATGGTCAGGGGTACACCAAGATGTTTGATCACATTATCCCACAGAATCACCTCAAATCCGTCTGATTTAGGCAACCCTTCCACAAAATCCATCGAAATGTGTTGCCAAGGTGCCGCTAGTACTGGTAATGACTGAAGCTTGCCTGCTGGACTTGTATTCTCATGCTTTGATTGTTGATAAATCAGACATTGCTTGACAAATTCTTCCACTGCTGCCTTCATTCCCCTCCATGCAAATCGGCTGCAGAGAGCTAGCTGAGCGAGTAATTCCTGAGCTGCCCCGTCAGTTTCGTAGGAATTAAACACCTCCAGCGTCCACTTGGGTTGACACAGGGACATAGCATTAGCAGTGAGCAGATGCATCAGCTCTTGCATGTTCAATGCTGACAGTGGTGGTGGTGCACCCGGCTTCACCCCGTGCAGTGTAACCAGGTTGCCAGCGTGAGTGAAGGAAATAGATTTGTTGAGCCAATCACATAGCATAGGACTGAAAGAGGACAACCAATCCATGCCCAACACTCCATCGTACGCTCCCAAGTCCAACACACCTAAATCAGTACGAAAATGATGTCCCTGACAGTGCCATTCCAACTGTTTCACCATCTTGTTGCAGTTGAGCATCTGTCCATTTGCCACCTTCACAGGTACTGCTGCAGTTGGTATTGACTCCACACCAATGCTGTCGGCAAAATTAGTGTTGATGAAGCTGTGACTGCTACCTGAATCAAGGAGAAGCAGCATCACCTGATTCCCAACTTGAACTGTCAACTGGATAGTATGAGCTGAATCAATTCCTGACAATGCTTGAGCTGATAACATACAACAATTTGCTTGCGGCACCGGTTCATCTAGCAGTTCCAACGCTCGGACGACATCGTCAGATAACATCTCTCCATACTCCCCGATTTGAATAGTTAACAGTTGCGCTGGTTGTTTACACTGATGCTCTCGAGAGTATTTGTCACCACATCGGAAACAAAGATTATTTGCCCGACGATAGTCCCTTAGCTGTCGTTCACGGCTGAAATCATCCTCGCCCACCCGGGGTACTGCTGGTAGCCGTGGTGGCGCAGCAGCAGGGGCTGGTGGTGGTCGCCCGGCAGGAAGAGGCCGTGCCCTTGGCCGTTGATTCTCAAGTTCCTCCTCCTGAATGCGAGCAAACACTGTTGCCCGAGTGATACTAGTTGGTTCTCTCAAACGAACAGCGGCTCGCAACTCGTCCTTCAGTCCAAGCACAAACTGACTCACGAAAAATCTCACACTCAATGAGGCATCCATTGCAAGCAAATGATACATATGAACTTCAAATTGCTGCTTGTACTCTGCCACTGAACCTGTCTGACGGAGCTGCAACAAGGCGTTCATCTGAATATTAAATTCTTCTGGACCAAACTCCTCCTGAATTGCCTTACTAAACCCTTCCCAATTGAACTGACGGTGCTGTCGCACGGATTGCCACCAGAGTGCTGCGTGCCCCTCCAAGTACAGGGACGCTGTGGTGACCCAGTTGTGCAGAGGAGTGCGGTACAACTCGAAGTAAGTCAGGCAGCGATCTATCCACAAACTCGGAAGGTTACCGTCGAATTTGGGGAAATCGTGCCTGGGTGGCTTCACGAATCCGCCGTCCTCAATGTGTCCCCCTTGTCGAGGCTGCTGTGGTTGTTGCAGATGAACTCGTTGCGGCTGTGGGAGCATCTGCGTTGCCGGCGGCTCAGGCATCAGTGGCGCGCCCTCGTTGGTGAGACGCGCGGGCGGCGGCGCACCGCCAGCTCCTGCAGGCCGCAGATCGGGCAGCACGGTGAGGGAAACCGAGGGCGACGAGGCCGCTTCCTTGCGCGACGCGTCCACCTCCTTCTGCGTCAGATCCAGCTGCTTCTGGAACCCTTGGAGCTCCTTGGTGACGTTGTTGTTGAACGCCACTTGCTCCTCATGCCGCTTGTTTCCGATCACAGCCTGACCATCGAGACGCTTGAGGATGTCCTCGAGCATGGATTTGACTTGATCGGTGTTCAGCGCCATGGCAGACAGCACTTGTTGTGTCTGCGCGGATGGCTTCGTCGGCGCCGTCGTGGCTCGCCCCGAACAGATCCAACCCGGCTAGGGATTATGAGTGGTGACGGTGGCGAAGAAAAATTCTCCCAGAATTCGTGGCTCTAGATACCAAATTGTCACGACCCGATCTAGAACAGCTCGGATCGCACAAGGGACAGATACAGGAAGGGATTAGGTGAGGGGAGCAGAGCGGGGTGAGAGACTTGCAGAAGAAGAAGATGAGGAACACAATCACGTTTTACTTCATCGATACCAGTACAAGGTTCAGGGATGAGCTTATAACAACGCTCCAGGTTACACGGCCCAAGCGGCCCACTGGCTTACGGCCCACGGCAAGCACACATAGCTATCACACATGTATCGACTACTCAGGAGGTACAGGTGTGACACAGTCGCTAGCAAGGGTCGTCTTGTTATTCTGTGGTATTGAGTCTAAGTTTCTTGAGTATGGTTTGTGGGTCGCGCTAAGCTTGCTTTTTCTGTTTAGTTGTCACGGGTCGTTTTCTTGTACAATTAACACCTTTGGAGTATGACCACAATTAACACCTCACTTTTTCATAACTCTCTCATCCATATAGGCAAAATTTCCATGTGGGTGGACTATAAACCACTTATTGTACATGCTCTAAGACAACCAAAATCCTACCACTTTCCGAAATCACCAAGCTCTGTAGGAATTCAGGATTATTGTCCTTCCACAAACTTCGGAAAATGAACAAGCCATAATTCGGAAAGTAGAGAAGATTTATTGGATTAAATTTATGGGGCAACATATATAGAATGTTAAAACACTTCACTCTCTACATACTTCACTTATACTCGGACATGGAATTATGAAGACATAAGGGGATTGACCACATGACCCTCGAAAAGCACCACGCCGGTGATATCTTCTGCGATAAGGAAGAGGAAAGGGTGATCCGCGATGAAATCTATCGTCTGGGGCATCATTAATGGTGTCGCCTCTATAGTAGTTGTTGCAGCAGCCTCAGTTCCTTGTTCATTTACTTCGACAAACGACTTGTGGTGAACAGATGAAATGTACAAGTTATGTGCCACTCGTGAATCCACCATCTCCGAAAGATCTGCTTCTGTGCTGAATGGAAGCTGGAGACCCAAGAATTTGAGCAAATCGGACGCTTCAAATCCAAATGATATCTTGAACTTAGGGAGTTTGAACTGTCCCATTTGAACCTTCTGCGTTGGGATATGGTTTTTGATGAACCCTGGTTTACTGATCAACATTTTGGCCAAGGTCCAGAGACCATCTCGTGCTTCTGGAAGAAGAATGTACATGGAGAACTGCCTCTTGTCCTCTCCTAGGTGGTAAGGAAGCTTAAGTATCTTCAGGTTCTCTGAAGACGAAATGTATTGCTTTTTTGTGGTTGACATGAATGGTGTATGAACTGAGCTCCCATCAAGAAGGTGGAACAAGTCGTCATGTGTCTTAGATGCGTCAAACCTCTCATGCCAAGCTCCTTTGAAATAAAGAGCATTACCAAGAACCAATCTAGTGGTATTGTCAACAGATCCTTGAGGGAGGATATCTTGGATGAGACCTGTAGTGACTTTCTCTACCCATGAGTTCACTTGAGCAGCAGCTTCAGCAGGCTGAACCAACGCAATGTACAACAATACTTAGCATCATGGGCAGCTCATAATACAAGCTAGTTGTAGTTTCTACAATGACCATTACCTTAGTTTGGAAGTCCACGGACTGGACGTTGGCCTTGTACCCGCCAACGGCGAGCTCCTGGAAGGAAGGCCTCAGCGAGAGCGACCGGTCGACGAAGACGCCGTTGGCGAAGGCGATGCGTGGGCCACCGGCGTCGGACACGTCGGCGAGCACGAGCTGCAACACCTGCTCGGCAAACGCATGCAGGCCCTCGGCCTCCTCGCCTGCCTCTCCGGACCCGAGCAACGCGATGAGCTGTTTACGGGTGGCACCGGCCGCGCCGGCGGCGACGAGGCTGAGCCCGACGTGCAGGGAAATCGGGGAGTAAACGGCATTGACGGCTGCAAACTTCGGGTTGAAGGAGATGGCAGTAGCGAGGCTGCGGGTGAAGCGGATTTCGTGCGTGAGGGAGAGGCGGACGTCGGTGGCGAGGGTGGTTGCCATTGCCGGGCCTGAGAGATGGTAGTTCTTCGTTGGACTTTGGTTATTCACTGAAGAAGAGAACTGAAGTGCAAATTTTATGAATGTTTTGTGGCTATTTAAAGGCTGCATGATAGGAACTTAACAGCATTTGACTTCTGGTCAGCAAAACCTGTACGTAAAAGCAAACTGGGAGCACTATCCATCGCATCACAAAGTGAGATAAACCGGTATTTTTGGCGTCTTAATTAGTCACAATTAGTCACCGTCGCGTCAGTTGGTTCGTGGATTGATCTTATCTCGAGAGAGCGTGCGGCTTCCGATTTAATTTACCCCCACGTCTCAGTTGTGTAGAACGTCGGATTTGTATGGAAATTAGTTCACGTCTCAGGGCCTTTTAGGTACTGTCTTTACACGCATATGGTGCTTTCTTAAAATCAAATTTCTCATTAGCACTAAATTCCAAGCTTGGGATTAAGATGCTGATGTGTAAAGTGTTATCTAGTTAGAAGATTTGCCCGACGTTGCATCACAAGATATGTGGATTTTGCATCAGTGTCATGGGGGGTGTGGGCGTAGCGCCGTAGCTTGTGATCTATATATGTTTGACGCTGTTTATAGATGATGTCTCGGGCTTTGATTATGAAGTGTTTTCTTCTCGAGGCCACACCATACATTACAGAGCCATCAATCGGCTAAGGTTTAATTACATTTATGACTCCAACTTGTGACATAAACAACACAACCCTAGGTGGGAACTTCCCCTTTCCCCTCCCTCTCGTGTACAGTGCTGAGAGGCGACAGGAAAGGCGACAAGTCCCAGCGCGCCGCCGACGGCCGGATCGCCGGTCTCCTCCCTCTCCAGCTGCCCTTGTGGTGGCGGGAGGGTGGAGGGGCTGTCGATCTGTGCCCGAGGCCTGTAGGTAGTAGGTTTAGTGTCCTCTCCGGCGCTGGCAGGGTGGTGGTGGCGGCGGCGGAGTGGAATAAGGTGGCCAGTGCTTCTTCCCCTTCACGGCGAGGCCATGGCGGGCGGAGCCGTGAAGCATCTGGCGTTTGGTGCCCCCAGATCCGTCGATCTGGTGGGAGTTCGTGCTCTGGGCGAGGTCGCCGTGGCGGAGGTGGTGGCCTTTCTCCTGAGCTTTTGTCCCCCGTCCTCGTCTTCGTCTTGGTAAGGTGGCTCCTGGCCTTGCTGTGGAGGCGCTGGGGTGCGGCGGGGAGCTGGTGGCTGGCGCTGGTCTCCTCTTCCGCTTGTACAGGAGGATCTCATCTGGGATATCGGAGTTCGTCGTCTTCTTTTGCTCTGCTGCTCTGGCTTCGCCGGCTGGCCCTCGTGGAGTGGGTTCGGCTGCTTCTGTCAGCAGGCTCGGTTTCTTCGTCGCCTTGCTCCTCCCTTCTCCGGCCGGCCGTGGTGGCGAGGGGATAAGGGGTGCTCAAGGTGGCCTTCCGGCGGCGTCTCCGGCATGCCGTGTTCGTGCTCAGCGCAGGGTGAGTTGGAAGGAAGGTGGTTGCAGGGTGGACACGCCGTGGCCGTGCTCGTTCAGTGTTCTTCGGTTCCGTCGCCTGCGACGGGCGGCTTCTGCGGCCTTCTTCTCCATGAGTGGGGTGTGTCCTCTCCTGCGGTTGGTGGTGGCCTGGGCTCTGCTTCTTCTCCGGCGAAGGTCGGCGACGAAGCTCTTCGCCAGGCTCTGCGGCGGTTCAGCGTCGGGCTCTTCGGTCGTCGCTGTTGTGCTGAGTTTTGCGGCGTGTTCGTCTGCGAGTTCTTGCTCTTTCACTTGTATTTCGTGTTGATCTTGCAGTGTGTATCCTTTCAAAAAAAAAAAAAAAAAAAACAACACAACCCTAGAGATCGACTTGGTCGTTAGGGAAAAAATGAATATCCAAAAGCTCGTTCAAAACACGTTCCGGACTAATTGATAGTCTATTTCAACATTTTTCGTCTCAGCATGCATGGCAATCTAGATTCACTAATATATATGTGACACCCCATCGCATAAAAGCAACACCCAAATCTATACCTCTTATAAATCAAAAACCCCACTAAGTGCATTTACTATTTTTCTATCTCAACATGCAAACTATCCACATCATCCATGCTATTAGCCAATCAATTGTCCATGTCATTTCCACTAATACTTATTAATAAACACATCATACATTCCTCCAACCATCTAATAGTTCACATTAACAATATATAATACACACGCAATTCATGTCTATGAAAATTTAGTATATCGATTACCATTTTTGGATATATCATACCTTTTATATCATTTTATTTACACGATATAGTTTTTAAAGTGATACCCGCTGCAACGCGCGGGGTATCTTCTAGTTATTGCAACATACGCAGGCCAATTAAGACATAGTGTGGCATCTGGCATGCCCAGTTCACCTAGAACGGACAATACACATATAATCCCGTCAGTTGCATCGGCCAACAGATATATAATGGCATGTTTCCTTTCACTCCAACAGATAAGACAAGGACCTAAGTACAAATCAATACCTCTTATAGATCTCGTGTCATTTATAAAACCGTCGTAGTCGACATTACAAAATCACCAAAAATGGGTGGAGAGAAACTTTATTATTTTGAGTGTAGTATTGGTTGCATACTTGAGATCCGTGACGTTATTCTTTCGACAACTAACCAATGCCCAGTTGTTTGTGACTGCAAAAATTTACATACTTCGTTAAATGATAAAAAAAGTTGTGGCTTGCCATGGTAAGATAGTGCAAGGCCGAATTATACTTTGATATTTTGGTGTGTTGTCTGGCTTAGAGGATCTCCTCCTGTCACCTGGCTTAGAGGATCTCCTCCCGTCACTGATAAGTTTTTTGAAGTTGATATGGAAGTCAATGCCGGTTCACACTACTCCATCTCTTGTCTACAGTTTCCTTGTGACAAAAATATCTTCTGAAGTGAGCTACACTTCAATTTCCAGAAAATGACTAACATCATCAAGGTCCTTTAGACTAACTCATAGTGGGAGTAACATAAGTAGTAACGTGCATTTTCATACAATGCCAACAAGGAAACTTGGTGACATGGCATATACAATATTTATGAGAAAAGAGATGATTGCGGTAACTTATTATGTTACCATCACATAGCGGTTTCGAAAAGGAAATGAGTCTACAAGCTAAAAAAAGAAGCTATCTATGATAATTTGGACTATGGAGCTAGTAAATAGACTAGTGCCATGTGCATGAAACTATTCTAACTTACTTTCCACTATGACTAGACTCGGTGCAAATTCATTTGTCAAATCCTAAAGCAAAGTTAGAACTGCATTAATTTGTCTTAGGAGCTTGTCACAATAGCTGAGAAGAACTAACTTGTCACAATAGTGTTATACATAGACGAGAGAAAACTAACTTGTCACAATAATGTCTTCCATATATATCCGAACAAACCTATAATAAAACATAAATTATATAAAATGAATAAGCACCTATCCGACTATAAAAAGGGAAAACCCAACAAGTGCAGTTTTGTGGTGAGTTTACACTAACGTGCTCTGGTGGCTTGTTGCAAGCCATAGATTGCATTATCAAGCATATAGTTTGGTTACATTTAGTATTAAAGCCCAATGGCATGCGTGGATGTAACCTGATGTGGGTGGGTGTATTGACAATGGGTGTGTTGTGATTCGGGCCTAGCAAATACAGTTGATCGGACTAGACATCACCCTTCCCTAACTATTGGTTTATCAAACCAAAAGTTTGTGGGCTCTCCCATTGTGGGCTCTCCCAAGAACTATGCATGGCACTATTCCTTGTCATGCGATATTGGCAGATCGACATATAAAAGTTAGTGGACAATGCCCTATTTGCTCAGCAGGAGAGGAATATATTAAGCATCTTTTGTTTTTGTGTCCGCGAGCTAAAAGTGTGTGGAAGTTTTTGGGACTTGATCTGATGATTGATGAAGCATGCCAAGTAGATAGAGCTGGACCGGCAGTTTATGATTTTCTCTTATTCTCCCAACCGCAGTCCAGCTCAGTGCTTGGGACGCAATCATCGCCGGAAATATTTGCCATTACCGGTTGGTATTTATGGTGGGAGAGACTCAGACAGTTCATGGTAAGCAAGTACAAACTCCAGAGCGGACTGCCATGGCGATCTCTGTTCTTATGTCAAATTATAAAGCTTCATATTCGGTGAAACCAAAGATGAGGAAGGAAGGGTGGTCGAAACCACCAAAATATTATGTTAAAATTAATGTTGATGCTGGATTTGATATAGATAATCTGAAAGGGACGACCGGGGCAGTGGCCAGGAATCACAAGGGTCAGTTTATTGCTGCATGTAACTCAAAAATCGAGTATGTTCATGATGCATTATTAGCTGAAGTGCATGCATTGAAGCAAGGGCTTTAATTGGCGGAATCCTTGGGTTGCAATAGAGTTATAATCAATTCGGATAACCATGATGTGGTTGTAACCATGAAGGAAGGAGGTAATTCTCAAGGTGTAGCTGCAGCCATTTTTGATGATTGCTATTACATGGCGAAGGAACTAGTGAGTGTGAGGTATGAGCATTCTAGCAGGGATACTAATCAGTTGGCACATGAGCTAGCTCAGATGGCGAAGTATTCTGATCCTAATGTTTGGTTAGAAAATCCTCCTCCTGAAATTGTACCTATTTTAATCAACGATGTAACCCTTATTATTAGTTAATAAAGAGTATCATTTTGTCAAAAAAAAAAGTCATCAAATAAATCCTTGGTCTTTAACGAACTCTTTGTTGTTCTCGAACAAACGTGCAAGCCAAATAAGTCGACAAGCAAGAGAAAACTCAAAAAACTTAAACAATTAGGGTTGAGAAGCATGGTAATTACAAATCCTAGTTATGGTCTCAACCACTTGCTTGCTTTCATAGTAGACCTTTGCTTTCAAAGTAAATCCACTTCAATCAAGTGAGCTAAGATCACTTTCCCAACTTAAAATTTAAGAGAAAACTTCCCGACCTCAGAGTTTTTTAAGCACAAGTACCAGTATTTTAATCTTGATTATGCATAAAGCCTAGTTCTCAAGGATAATTGTATTTTTGATCTTTACCGTGTGTTTGCACATGGCAAAGAGTGACCAAAATACTAGATTCTTCAAACACACGGTAAAGAACACCTCTTTGCCGTGTGCAAACACGCGGCAAAGAGCTGACAGTTGGGTCCCGCCGGACCGCTCTTTACCGTGTGCAAACACCGTCCGTAGACGTCAAGTGGCGGTGGGGGCAACTCAACAATATTGCCGTGTATCACAATTTTCGGCACAGGGGAAAGAGGGCGTCGTTCCCATGCATTTTTTTCGCCGTGTGCTATTTGCCGTGTGTCACACGGCAAAGACTTTGCAGTGTGTTTTGCGGTCTTCGGCACACGGCAAAGAGACGCTCTCCCGTAGTGCAATAAGGAACGACCGATCCTCAAAGATAATTGTATGAGTACACATGATTCTCAAGTATAATTATGAAACAAAATTTGCATGTGGAGATTTGAACCTAGATGTTGTGTATTTACTTCCTCCCTCCGAACCAAGTGCACTAGCCTCTATTATTTGCCCGCCTGTTGTAGTACCATGTGCTTTAGTACTTGTTTTTTTTTTGTCCTTAATATATTTCTCCTGACCTTATTCTTGTTGTCTTGTAAAAAGGCGATGGTGACAAGCTATCTTCAATGTGCAAACTGGGTGCACAGACAGGGTCCATGTGACCGGTGGTATAGTTGAGGGAAAGGTCCAACGTTTAACCCTTTTTCTCCTGCGGGTCAGTTTTAGTGGATAGTGTACTTTCACGAAATATAGATACCCACTAGTAGATAACGGCCCATCCGTCCCGGTTCCAGAGGGCCTTTCGTCCCGGTTTTCCAACCGCGACTAAAGGGTCGGGACTAAAGGGGGGCCCTTTCGTCCCGGGTGTCCACGAACCGCGATGGATGGGCATCCACGTGGCAAAGGAGGGCGCGCATGGCGGAGACCCTTTCGTCCCGGTTGGTGTTACCAACCGGGACGAAAGAGTTCTGATTTTTGTTTTCTATTTATTTATTTTTTAGGGGTTTCGATTTTGTATTTTCCATTTAATTCTTTTTGTATGGAGATCACGTTACGCAAAAAACAAGTCGTATACATCAAGTTTTACTACATCGAGATCACGTTTGATGCATATATACATACACACATACAAGTTGCTTTAATGTGATTCTCATGTCGAGATCACGTCAATTACATTGGAGGCAAATAATAATTACTAGGGTGATAAAATTCTCCGGTTTTCTTCAGAACCTCCGAGTTTAAAAATCCCGCCAATTCTTCTTGAATTGCTTTTAGGCGCTTCGTTGGTATGAGCTGGTCCCGCATTCTTTCCATATAAATCAATATGAATATGTGAGTTTTGTGTAATATATATGAAATCATCATAAAATAAATTATGAATGGAACTCAACACAATATGGTAATTAAAAAAATTGCGAATAGTGTATACGTACTTCAGTTGTTCTGATTTCTCTATTCCGTTCAGTGACAAAAGAGCGTATGTACTCGCAAACGTAGTATGCACATAAATTAGTCCCTTGTGTCTGCCTCAGACACCACTTTACAAAGAATAGAATTTAATCAAAATAATAATCAAGCATGATAATGGTATTGAAACTAGAATTAAATAGTTGCGCAGACCTAAATATATAGTACTACTTACATTGGTTTCATAAAAATACAGCTCCTCTTTCCATTTCCCTGGAACCTTCACGATGAATCGTTTTCAAACCCTGTCCGGTAAAAGAAAATGATTAAAAGAGTTATTAATTACTTGATATCGGAAAATAAACGAAAGATGTCGATATAGAGCGATAATGATTGAAATTACCTCTGAAGCATTTCTTGCAAGTCAAGGTACTCATTCATATCTTTCCTTAACGAGTCCAAGACTTGAACGACTCCTTGGTCAACTCTAATGACTAGCAGAATCCAGTGGAAACTGCGCACGTTTATATGTCCATGACTCACGATTATACTAAATATCGAGTAAGCAAAATAGAATGTGTAGAAGGTACAAGAACACTCACTGGTAGTTGTAAGAAAAAAGTATTTCCCCGAAGGTATTTTGTTTTAATAAAAACTGGAGCATGTTGTTCTCTGTGTCCTCGGGATGGTTCTTTACGGTAACTTCATGAATGTAATATGGGTCAATGAACCCAGTGCCATAGATGCGACGTTCTCTGGATTCGACAATCTTCATTCCGCATAATAGCGTACGAAAGAATAAAGTGAGATAATTACAGACAATGAACGAGCTGAGCTAGAGACTTAATTAAATTGCAGAAATAAATCACTTACAAACAATAGGTACTGATGAGGGCTTTGTCGAGGGCGTCTTGATTGAATAGCTGAAAAATTTCAGAAAACGGAACATACATCGCGTCATGCGTGAAGTAATGCTCTTTCCTATATTTTACCCAGAAAACATAATGCCCGGCCTTTGCGGCTTTCTCGTACCACTGATGCAATCGACGCAATTGTGTTGTTAGAGACTCGACCTGATCAGGTCTGACCAGGGACCTCCCGTAGACATATTTCCATGCATACTGATACTCTGTGGGGTCGTCTATGCGAAAAGTGTCGTGGTGTACTTCCTTATCGGACATCACCTTGAGCGGGGCGATTTGCCTGTTCTCCGAGCTGGGCCACTTGTTTCCCGGATTTTGCCGTACGCATCTGATAACCCCCAAGAGCAGGGGATCACTGTAGCACCTCTCAATGTGAAAATAAGGTATCGATCCGCAGGAGCAACAAGGAAAAGTTATCTATTCCCTACAACTAAAGTGCCACAAGTTTTAGTTGATTATGCACTAAACAAGTTTAAAGAACAAGATGGTTGATTTAATGATGGAAGTTTAACGTAACAAAACAAGAATGTAAAAGTGTCCCAATCCTCTTCAATGCAAGAGGACAAGACAAAGGTTTTCTCTTATAGGAACAATGGACATGGGTTCATGGGTTCACTCAATCCTCTCTCCCATCTATGGTGATTATCATGTTATAGATAAAGTACACACAATTGTCATGTTTAATGGTAAACTTTATGACGGCTACATGTCCTAAAACACATAGTTGAAAGAAGTACTCATTTGTGTTGCTAGGTCACCCTCGTAAGGCTAGCGTGGTTGCTGTCACTCCCACATCATACTCTTCCTTTTTACCCCCAGATAAAGGATGTTGGGCTGTATTTCACATGTCACTCAATACATATGCCGTTCACATCGGCCATCCCGTACCTACATACATCATACTTCATAATGGACAATATTCTAAACACTAGTGCAATGATTCATAATTCGTGTGCATGACCACATCTCTCTCATCTATCCACACTTGGTGGTGTCAATCACCTCATGACAAGGATAAACAAGGCATTATGCATAAATCAAACCATCACATGTATCATAGAATATCTCCAAAGTATGACAAACATAAAATCACAACATGACGGTAAATGCATAACAAATATCATCTCATACCACAATATCCACCATAGAATTACATAGATAGATCCATAATCATGCAAGGCACATCATATGGACTCAACAATGATCATACATAGAGAGATTGATCAAGTTACCACCACAAACCCAAGGTCCAGGGGGTGGACTACTCCCCCTTCATCATGGAGACGGTGGAGAAGTCGTTGGAGAAGATGGAGACCACCCCGGCAGCGCCCGCCGGAGTTTTCCCCCTCCAATCTGCAGCTCCAGGTCTCTGTTTCGTGGTTTCTGTGTTTCGGCGGCGCTCCTTCCAGAGAACGTCGGGGGGCTATTTTTATAGACGTTTTTAGGTCAAGACGAAGCCACGGAGACGAAAACGGACGGCATCGGAGCCACGAGGAATAAAAGAGGTGGTCCCACACGGCCATGTACTGGCCGCGTGGGACCATCTAATTTCTTCCTCGGACTTCCTTTTTCGCGGATCCTTGGCTGGTACGTCTTCTTATTTCCAAATATTGGGCCCCGTAAAATATTAGGTCATTTGGACGTCGTTTGGTCCCTGAAAGTCAAAAACATGGAAAAAGGGGTTTTCTGTTCTGCAGGGTTAATTCCAAAAAATGAAAAAAAATATTCCCAAAATCATTATAAAACATATATAACCCTTATATGATGCAAATAATGGAATATAAGTAAAATAATGCAAAGTTCATGTATGCATTTTACATGCATCAACATCCCCAAGCTTAACCTATACTCGTCCTCGAGTATGAAGGTGATAAAACTAACATGGACTTTGCAATTTAATACTATCAATGGATATCAAAGATGATTACTATTGCTACATAGAGTCAAATGATTCATTCTTAAAAGGAGTAGCAATATGCAAGATAGTTTATGAAGTGATATCAAGTATTCAATGCAAGGATGTTCAATGATAATTCACAAAGTGTAACATAAGAAAAAGTACTATGGACCACAAGTATGCATAATGATAAGTAAGAACATCCTACAATGGTCATAGAGTATTGATGAAAATCTGAATATAAAAGGTGGACACTTTGGAAAGATATATATGAGTAGAGGTAAAGCATGAATAAGTTTCATCTAACTTCTGAACTTCTCTACTTAAGTTAATGATTGTAATGTGGTAATCCTTGGTGTCAAGCTCTCATTCCCCTATCATAGCATCTTGAATGATTAAGTTTAAAGTGAAAGCAAATATGAGTAGTGTGCTTGACAAAGTACAGGTTGAAAGTCTCATGCCCCTTGAATACAAGTACCTACTCCATGTGTTACTCAACTTGGAAACAAAGCAAGTTCAAGTTAAATATCATTGTAAGTAATAATAGTATCATTAAGAGCGTCAACTGGGGTACCTCTTGTCCCAGGATATGGAACAAGCCCATATCAAAATGACAAGACAAACAAACATAATGAACAATCTCAACACCCTTTTTATTTACCATTAGATAGCTTTTTATTGTAAGGTGTATCACAGAAGGTTCACCATAGCATGTAAGTAAATTTCCACCATGAATGATGCATGGCTTAGATTAGCGGCCCAGGCGTCTCTCTAACCATTTATACAAACTCATTTAAACTCACTTCATTTCCACATTTATTTCACCCATGGTAAGCATCCATAAACAAAAGTACATGATATCAACTAAATGAAATGAAGTGCATGTTGAAAGCTTGCCATGTGACAGCACATATGAGCTAACTCTCAACCAAAGACATTTGTCAAGCCCACAACATCATAATTTTAATCACAATGGGTCATGTTTTATTATGCAATGAAAGTAAAGTGTGCATCAAGTTCGAGAGAGCTCTATAACCAACTTTTCCCATAACAATCAACAACATAAGCATTTTCATTCAGAGGTATAGATAACACAAATATCATGATAAACATACTCGGAATAGCATAAAGCTAATAGGTAGATATGGTGGACTCACTGGAAAAACTTTGGTTGAAGGTGTTGGAAACAAGTTTTTGCTTGTTGGAATTTTTGGGCTAGCAAGAGGGAGAAAGTTGACCATCTAAATGCATGCATGAGTGTCCATAGAACTAACTAATCCATGTTAAACAAGGTAAAATAACATTTAGCATCAAAACATGAATAAAAGATAGCTCTTGATAAAATACTTGCAAATTATTACTCATTAACAAGCTCATGAATCATGCAATATATGTATCTTTTAAAATCAACTCCAACATCCCTTTTCCCAATCTATAATAGCATCCAACATAATTCAACCCAAATTTCCAGTAGCTCTCTCATATATAAATGATAGTGTGGTGGTCTCACAAAATAAAAATCAAACCAAACAAACAAAAAGACGCTCCAAGTTTATGCGATAAAGTGTTTCGATCGAAAAACAGAAGTTAGACGTGTGCAAACCGAGAGTGTGTAGGTCCAGTGGGGTTGTCTTCACATCCCCAAGCTTATGGTCTTCACCATCCTTGGATAGCTCTTGGTGCATCTCCTCTAATCCCTGTGAAAAAACTTCAAAACACCGTTTCTCCCATTTCTTTTTCTGTGGGGTGCATTAGTAGTGATAAACAAATAGATTTCTTGCTGCATATAATCCTTAGACAAAAATTCATATGAATGTCCAGAAATGTATAATGTTGTATGCCTACTCATAAACTCAATTGGATCAAAAAGATTCAAGTTAAAAGTTCAAAGCATGCATCAAACAAAATGGGACAGAATCTGTCCAGAAAAACAGCAGCAGCAAAACGTATTTTTCTACCCTACTTAACTTTGTGAAAAATTCCGAAAAATTCATGCATACAGAGGATGAAAAGTTGCAATACAGTTCAAATATGAGCTCATTCGGAGTTACAGAATAAGAATTAAAAATCATACCGTGCACAGATTCGTGCAGGAATAAAATCTCCGAACGCTATAAGCAACTTTTTCAAACCAAAATGAGTAAAACTTGGCACTTTATTAAAAATTCCAGAAACTAAACTAAACACAAAGTCTCTTGTTACAGCAAGAGGACACAAAGAAAATCACAAATAAAAACAACCGGGTTGCCTCCCGTAAAGCGCTTTCTTTATAGCCATATAGCTAGGCTTCTTACTTGATGTTTATTATAGATGCTCATGAGGGAGCTTGAACTTTGATGTCCCCTTCCTTGGAAAGTGTTCATGCATAATACCAGGATCCCATGGTGTCTCAAACCAATCAAAATAATAGTCAAGTTGAACCCTAGTTGAGAGAAAAACAAAACACAAAAGTAATAACAACGAAGTCTAACTTTCTTTCTATGCATTGGCATTTTGTATATGAATGAATCACCATAAATAGAAGTTTCCCAATGCATATTAACAATATTTACTTGCAGCATATAATTATTAGTAACATAAAGAGGGTTCTTATCACCTCCTCTTTCATAATAGTTGCAAGTAGTAGAAATAAATTCAACCATATAACCACAAGAATCATTCAACTTAGATAATTTAGGCACATAAAGAGGATTATTAAATTTATTATGGAATTCATTAGCATGCTTCCCTCTTTCAAAATAGTTATTAAGATCAATATCAAGTTTAATATCATGGTTGCAACAAAGATTTGGAACTAAAGATAATTGCAAACCACATAAGTATTTCTCAACATAAGCAAATTTCTCCTCTATGGTGTAGCTAGGAGAATTCAAGAACATAGCAGGACTCTCATGAGTAAGAGTACTATCATAAACAGCAAGTATATCATTTTTATCCTCACATAATTTAGTAACAACTTCCAAACATGTAGGATTATCAATAAGCATAGGACCATCATCTAAAGCGTTATCATATAGCACCATAGAATTTTCAGTTTCACACTCATCATAACATGGGTTTTCATAAATAACAAAAGATTTTTGAGTTTGAGTGCTACTATCAAATGTCGATGGTGAAGATGGGAGATCCAACTCTTCCCCAAGCTTAGGTTGGAACACATCCATTTCAATCTCCTCTTCACATACTTCCGCTTCTAAGCTTATGTTTTCATCATCCTCTTGGGGTTGCACGGGCATCCCCAAGCTTAGGTTCTTATCCTCCTCTTCCTGCAAAATGTTAGTGCTTTCCGTGGCAGCAAGAATTCTTTCTTTAAAATAAACATTATCACTAAATTCTTTTTTGCAAATTTGGAGAATAATAGAAACTTGCCCTTTCATTTCACGAGCTACATGACTAGTTGCAAGAAATTTATCAAGAAGAGAGTCTATCTCATGGGCTCCAACATAAGCAATATATTTCTCAACTTGTTCTATATCAGGGCATAAACATTCATCTTCACAATAACAAGCAATTATAGGATCACTATTATACTTGCATTGATAGTGGGAATGTTTAACAACTCTTATATTGCAACAAGTTATACCATGTAACTCACAAAACTGATTAGCTATTTTGTGAAGAGCTTTAAGCAATTTACCCACTCTATTTCCCTCTTTGGTTGATTGATATTCAGAGTAGGCATCATACTTTTTAAAATAATCATTACCCATAGACATTCCAGAAAGTTTCTCCATTTTTTAATTTTTATGTGTTTTGATATATATAACTAAAAATAAAACTATTGAGAAACTCACAACCAAACAAGTTTAAAGGAACCTCCCCAAGCTTAGATGATTGCAAGATATAAAACAAGATAAAATAAATCTAAAGTCTAGTGCACACAAGAATAGAAACTTTAGCGATACGCTCTCCGGCAACGGCGCTAGAAAAGTACTTGATAACCCCCAATAGCAGGGGATCCCTGTAGCACCTCTCAATGTGGAAGTAAGGTATCGATCCGCAGGAGTAAGAAGGAAAAGTTATCTATTCCCTACAACTAAAGTGTCACAAGTTTTAGTTAATTATGCACTAAACAAGTTTAGAGAACAAGATGGTTGATTTAATGGATGGAAGTTTAACGTAACAAAACAAGAATGTAAAAGTGTCCCAATCCTTTTCAATGCAAGAGGACAAGACAAAGATTTTCTCTTATAGGAACAATGGACATGGGTTCATGGGTTCACTCAATCCTCTCTCCCATCTATGGTGATTATCATGTTATAGATAAAAAGTACACACAATTGTCATGCTTTAATGGTAAACTTCTATGACGGCTACATGTCCTAAAACACATAGTTGAAAGAAGTACTCATTTGTGTTGCTCGGTCACCCTCGTAAGGCTAGCGTGGTTGCTGTCACTCCCACATCATACTCTTCCTTTTTACCCCCAGATAAAGGATGTTGGGCTGTATTTCACATGTCACTCAATACATATGCCGTTATCACATCGGCCATCCCATACCTACATACATCATACTTCATAATGGACAATATTCTAAACACTAGTGCAATGATTCATATTTCGTGTGCATGACCACATCTCTCTCATCTATCCACACTTGGTGGTGTCAAACACCTCATGACAAGGATAAACAAGGCATTATGCATAAATCAAACCATCACATGTATCATAGAATATCTCCAAAGTATGACAAACCATAGAAATCCCAACATAACGGTAAATGCATAACATAATATCATCTCATACCACAATATCCACCATAGGAATTACAAAGATAGTTCCATAATCATGCAAGGCACATCATATGGACTTCAACAATGATCATACATAGAGAGATTGGATCAAGTTATCACCGCAAACCCAAAGTCCAGGGGTGGACTACTCCCCCTTCATCATGGAGACGGTGGAGAAGTCGTTGGAGAAGATGGAGACCACCCCGACAGCGCCCCGCCGGAGTTTCCCCCCTCCAATCTGTAGCTCTAGGTCTCTGTTTCGTGGTTTCTGTGTTTTTGGCGGCGTTCCTTCCAGAGAACGTCGGGGGGCTATTTTTATAGACGTTTTTAGGTCAAGACGAATCCACGGAGACGAAAACGGACGGCATCGGAGCCACGAGGAATAAAAGAGGTGGTCCCTCACGGCCAAGGAATCTGGCCGTGTGGGACCATCTAATTTCTTCCTCGGACTTCCTTTTTCGCGGATCCTTGGCTGGTACGTCTTCTTATTTCCAAATATTGGGCCCCGTAAAATATTAGGTCATTTGGACGTCGTTTGGTCCCTGAAAGTAAAAAACATGGAAAAAGGGGTTTTCTGGTTCTGCAGGGTTAATTCCAAAAAAATAGGGAAACTGTGAATTATCCCCTAAATCATTATAAAACATAAATATAACCCATATATGACGCAAATAAGTAGGAATATCAAGTAAAATAATGCAAAGTTCATGTATACATTTTACATGCATCAGCATCTGCTCCCTCTTTAGGCGATATGCCGCCTCCTTCTCCTGCTTCTCTTGACTAATTGTCTTCTCAAGAACACGATCATAGTCATCTGGCAAAACAGGCGGCTGTGGCGGTCCCCTCGATAGATTTTTCAAACATCTCTCAAGTTTTTCCGCTGGTATTATCTCCTTTGGCAGGGGCCTTTTCGGTCCTAATTGTCTTTTCACTTCTGCTTGCACCGACGCGTCGAGTTCCTCTTGAGTCAAGTCGTAACTTCTCATTGGAAGAGGCTTTAGCAACTCACGTTCCTCTCGAGTTTCCTTATTTTCACGTCTCCTCTGTGTATATGTCGACGGGTAGTTCAGTTTCCTCTTAGCAGTGCGCACAATCGACGGACGGGACATCGCGTGCGATGGACTCATGCTGGGCTTCCAACCGGCGTCGGGGGATGGATCTTGAGGTGGGGGATGGATCTTGACGTGAGGGGGATGGCTCTTGAGGTGGGGGATGGCTCTTGAGGTGGGGGTCTGCTACTCGGAGGAGTCGGTGGCCTTGGCGCCAAGTTTGGCAACACGATGTGTTTCTTCTTCTAGAGAATGATGGCCTTCTTGGCTTCTCCCAGTGTCTTCTCATCGTCACCTCCAGGAATATCAAGATTCAGATCTGCATATAATGGCACAACTTCATCCACCCCGACACGAGCATAGCCAGCTGGAATCCCGCCGAGATGGTACCTTGCTCCAGATTCATTTGGTAAAGCATAGCCGGCCGCCACCTTGAAGGAAATGTTCTTCATTGCCATATGTAGCTCACAGTCTATCTTCTCCGTGATATCATCCACGGGTAGTGAGCCGCCGACGGTTTGAGTTCAGAATGTTCTAGCTGCGTGGAACCCACGCTGCTTTTCCGATGATCAGATGGGGCGGCTTCGACTTCAGGACCTTCTAGCTGCTGCTGAGATGCCCTTAGCTGACTAATTGAGTCTAGTTGGTCCTGCTGCGGCTGCACCTTGCGTTCCAATGCAGATAAGCGGTCTGAATCCTGTTTCTTCTTTCTCTGATGGCTTCTATAAGTATGAGCGTCTTCTGAAAAACCTTGCTTCAACGAAACTCCGGCTCCATAGCCTCGTAATCGTCCAACGTGTTCAGGATTCCCGAGTGCGAGTGTCAGCTCATCTTTCTCTCTGTCGACCACGTACACTCCTCATCGAGCTTTATCTATTGCGTCCACAAGTTCTTTGGTTATATACTCAATTTTTTCCTTCCATCTTCCCTGAGCAACAATCAGCCCTGTCATTGGGTCCAACCCTGCCCCATGCGTGAACAACCAAAACTTGGACCTCTCGGGCTAGTCCGCTATCTGTGGAATGATCCCTTGATCAAGCAGTTTTGCTTCAAAGGCTTCTCACTTAGGCACGACTGCCTTGTAGCCACCTGCCCCCAAAGTGTGGTGATATTCCTTCTTCGCAGCATTTAACTTATTTGTTTTCGATCAGGCCACAACGGCCTCCGATTTTCTTTGCTTCACAAATGTGGGCCACTACTGTTGTATCTTCACTAGTGGTCCAGTGAATTCTGGATCTTGTTCCTCCACCTCTACATTAGCTTTCCATAAGTTTTTCTCCAGGTCCGGAATTGTTCGGCCATCTTTATAAGAGTCCACTGCTTGACTTTCTCCTTCAACGGCAGGGGTAGACCTGGCGGTAGGTTGACCTTTGTCAAGAGCGTGTCCCAACACAAATTTTTTATTCTCACGTCGACATAAGTAGTTGGCTTGTTGTCGTCCTTCGGCTGATACCATTCTTGAAGGGTGATCGGGACCAAGTCCCTAACAACAACTCCGCATTGATTTATAAATTTACGGCGGCACTCTAAGGGTTCCAGAGGTTCGCCACTATCACTAACTCTGTCGATCACTATCCTTTGACCCTCCTTCAACGGCTTCGTCAGGCCTCGTTTCGACACTGCTTTCGACCCTTTCGACCCTTTAGCTGCGGATGATTTGCTTGATCCGGAGGGCTAAAAGAAAAAATGATTCGTTAATAACTGCAATACAACTCAAATAATACATCTAGTGTGATCGATCAACAGAGGCTTAATATACCTCGCCGGAGTTTGTTAAGGGCACTTCCTCCTCTCTGCAAATTTCTTCTTGCTCAACTCCATCACCGGAGTCGTTCAGAAATTGGGAGCCGTAATCTTCTCCAGTTACCCCATCTTCTTCACCGACAGGCACGGATGCACGTCCAGCTATAATCTGAAGCATTCGCATTTCACGCTCCTCGTCTCTGGCGGCGACGTCCGGACAAATTGGATCCATTTGCTCTTCACGCTCCTCGTCCATAGCTCAATGTCCCTGCAATCAATTTTGTAAAAAGAATATGAATATCAAAATTTGCATCTTAGCAAAATGTGAATGCAAATTTATAGCAACTACTTAGCAAATTTAAATTCAGGAACTACAATTTAAAATTTATAGCAACTACAATTTGATTTTACTTCTATTTGCTCTAACAAATTTACCTAACACTACACATGCATTTAAATTTACCTAACACTACTTTAAACTATAATAGATGGCATAATTTAAATGGTCGCCGGTGGCTGCAACTGACGCGGAGGAAGAGGAAACGGACGAGCGGCAGAGGTAAAATGCAACTAATAGCCTAATTTAAAATGGTGTAATTCATAGCTAATATCTAATAGCAACTACAATAGCAAAAATAGTACTGATTTTCATAGCAACTACAATAGCAAAAATGGTACTGATTTTCATAGTTAATAGCAATTTTAAAATTCATAGCACTAATTTAAAATTCCCTAAGTTTTAACAAAAAACTTCTACCACTAACAAAAAAATGGTACTGAATTCTACCACTAACTATTAACAGTACAACTAACACTAACAAAAAAATTCTACTAACAAAAAAAATGGTACTAAAAAATCTACTAACAAAAAAAATTCTACCATTCACCATAATTTACATAAGTAATTTTTTGCACCAATTTTTTGCCTTGAACATAATATTGCACACCAAAAAAATTCTACTAACACGGGAGGCGGCGGCGTTGCGGCAGACCTCGGGCCGCGACCTGGGCGCGTGGGGGCGGACGTCGGAGGCGCGGCGGAGGGCGGAGCAGTGCGGCGGCTCCGGCCAGTCGATCCACGCAGCGACGGAGCGTGCGGGGGCAGAGGAGGAAGACGACGGAAGGGGGCGCAGCGGGCGCGCGGACCTGGCTCGGAGAAGACGGAGGAGGCGTGGCGGAGGGCGGAGCAGGGCTTCGCCGAGAGATGATGGCGGCAGGGAGGGCGGCAGCGTCGGGGAGAAAAGAGAGGACTTGTGAATTTTTTTGGCCGGAACCACCTCATATTGCGCGAAACAGACCTTTCGTCCCGGTTCCAGCCACGAACCGGAACGAAAGACCCTTTAGTCGTGGTTCCAGCCACGAACCGCGACTAAAGGTTCGTCTGGGCCGCGAAATGTTTGCGCGCGAAGCCCAGCGGCCACAGCGGCCCTTTAGTCGCGGTTCCAGCCACGAACCGCGACTAAAGGCTTTTTAATTTTTTTTCCTAGTTTCTTTTTCTGTTTTCTTTTTCTGTTTCTTTTATATACTTTGATTTACATGCCTTTTGAATTTTTTTGCACTATTTTCTTTTTTATATATATTTAATTTAAATGTTTCAATATTTCTTATTTCTTTTTTGCTCTATTGTCTAAAAATGTATCTAAAAATATATCCATTGATTTAATTGTCTAAAAATCATATCTTTTTCTTATTTCTTTTATATCCTATTTATCCATTGATTTAATTGTCTAAAAAATTGCAATAATTATCTCTTTATTTTAAAAACATCCTTAACAACATCCCCACGCAGTTACATAAAAGGTTTAATACATTATTACACATCACTAACAGTTTTCATAACATAGTTACATTTCTACATAAATGGACTTGCTGGTTTGGAGGCCGTAGGATTAGGGGGAATGGCAGGAGGAGCCAGCCCCGTTCGTGGCCGCCCGGTTCTCGCGCGCACGTTTGCGGCGGAGGGCAAGATCCATGGAGATGAGTCTTTCAGCGCCCAATCCAGTTCGGAAGCCTCCTTCGCCTTGAGCTGGCAGGCAGTTCTGCCTCGCTGTACACGGTCGTCATGGACGGACTGGAAGGAGGCTTCAATGGCCTCCTGCATCTGTGGCCCGCCACGCTCTTCCCCATGGTCGCTCCAGTCGATGTCATCGTCGTCGTGATCCTCCTCGTCGGGAGGGGCGGCGGCGACTGGTGGAGGTACCGCCGCGGATCCCCACGCCACCCTGCGGCGTACGCATCCTCGTCGAGGTTGGGGACGTCGGACCACGCGCGCTCGTACGCCCTCCGCTCCTCCTTCGGCACCGCAGCAGGAGGCCGGTAGTTGGGCATTCCTCTCCACGCCGGGCTCGTGGGCATACGACGGGATAGGCTCCCGCGGTAGCGCCCAAGTGCGCTCTGCCGAGCATGCTCGACCTCGTCCAGAAGGCGCTGCGGCGGGCGTGGTGGATCCATCTCGTGGATACGATGGGTTCGTTGCTAGGAATGATGGATTAGGGTTTACCCCGTCGACGACAATACATATAGACCTCCAGGGCAGCGCTGAGAGAGGACACGTGACCACAAAGCGCGCCTTTAGTCCCGGTTGGTAACCGGGACTAAAAAGAAGCACACGGATCATGTGTTTCTTTCAGTCGCTTGTGAGCCATTGGATCAGGGGTGTGTTTCTTTCAAGCGCTTGTGAGCCGTTGGATCAGGGGTATTTGAGGGCAAAATCAGTGTTGGATCAGTCACATGACCCTATATATAGCCCCCTCTCGAAAATGTTCGGCACTCAGTGTAGTTCATTTGATATACAAACATTCGGATTCCCTGCATACGTCCAACGGTGCATTTGATATGCGAGCACTCAAGAGCCACCGTTGTGCTGTATGCAGGGGAAACCGTGTGTTTTGTTCTATCTACAAAATACTTCAGTTCATCGATCGAATACAAATCATTCGGATTCCCTGCATACGTCCGACGGTGCATTTGATATGCGGGCACTCACGAGCCACCATCGGGCTGTATGCAGGGAAAACCGTGTGTTTTGTTCCAACTTTTCGAGCGCTTGTAAGCCGTTGGAGTTTTTAGAACCAAAAATCAGTGTTTAGAGTTTTGTTCTGAGTTTTCAGAACACAGTTACATCAAAGATTTCATACATTATTACACATCACCAACAACATCCCTATCTAGTGTTCACTTTTTCTTCGTGTCTGTCCCTTTCTTCTGATTGCGCCATAACCATGGACAATCTTCATCATTTAACTTGATGCTTGGGTCAGTGTTCACTTTGAAGGGCGGAATTTAATGAAACTTATTGTAATCTTCTGACATGTCTGTCTTGTCCTCCACTCCCACGATGTTCCTTTTCCCCGAAAGAACTATGTGGCGCTTTGGCTCATCGTATGATATATTCGCTTGCTTATCTTTTCTTTTTTTCGGTCGGGTAGACATGTCCTTCACATAGAAAACCTGAGCCATGTCATTGGCTAGGACGAATGGTTCGGTGTCGTACCCAAGATTCTTGAAATCCACTGTTGTCATTCCATACTGCGGGTCTACATGTACCCCGCCTTGCAGGTTGAACCAATTGCACCAGAACAAAGGTATCTTGAAAGAAGGTCCATAGTCAAGTTCGCATATCTGCTCTATGTAACCATAATATGTGTCCTTTTTTTCCATTATAATTTGTTGCATCAAAGCGGACACCACTGTTTTGGTTGGTGCGCTTTTTATCTTGGTCGGCCGTATAAAATGTATTCCCATTTATCCCGTACCCTTGAAAAGTCAATATAGTCGAAGATGGTGCTTTGGCCAACAAGTATAGCTGTTCTTCAACAGTGGTGTAATTAATGAGACGTGTTTGCTACCACCCGCAGAAAGTCTTCACGTGTTTTCCTTCAATCCCTTCAGGCTTCTCCGGTTATTTGGAGCGTAAACTATTCTTGTGTTCCTTGATATACGGAGCCACCAAGATGGAATTATGTAGAACTGTGTAGTGTCCTTGATTGAAAGAATCTGAGTTCTTACATATTACTACTTTCTTTCGTAGTGTGCCTTTTCCACGCAGTCTCCCTCATGCCGCGATTGAGGAACACCGATCGGTTAAGGTCAGAATAAAGTCAACACAAAACTCAATGACCTCCTCTGTTCCATAGCCCTTGGATATGCTTCCTTCTGGCCTAGCACGGTTATGAACGTATTTCTTTAAGACTCCCATGAACCTCTCAAAGGGGAACATGTTGTGTAGAAATACAGAACCGAGAACCTGAATCTCTTCGACTAGGTGAACTATGAGGTGCGTCATAATATTGAAGAAGGATGGTGGGAACACCAACTCGAAGCTGACAAGACATTGGACCACATCCTTCTGTAAACTTGGTAGAGTTTCTTGATTGATCACCTTCTGAGAAATTGCATTGAGAATGCACATAGCTTCACAATGGGTACTCGAACATTTTCGGCAGAAGCCCCTCAATGCAACCAGAATAATTGTGTCATAATCATATGGCAGTCATGAGACTTTAGGTTGTGAAACATTTGCTCTGTCATGTTTATTATTCCCTTTATGACGAGAAGCCAGACGGGACCTTGATACTGCTCAGGACTTCAAAAAAGATCTCTTCTCTTCTTTGGTAAGAGCGTAGCTGGCAGGAGCTTGATACTTCTCTGGATTCAGGTGGTTGTCTCATTCGTGCATACGTTGCTGGTCCTGCCGTGATTCCGTTGTATCTTTCGTCTTACCATACACGCCCAATAAGTTTAGCAGGTTCACGCAAATTTTTTTTGTCACGTGCATCACGTCGATTGCAGAGTGAACCTCTAAGATTTTCCAATAGGGTAGCTCCCAAAATATAGAGCACTTATTCCACATGGGTACGTGTCCGTCAGCGTCATTCGGAACAGATTGTCCGCCAAGACTCTTTCCAAAGATTACTTTTAAATCGTTGACCATATCATATATAACATCCCCAGTATGACGGGTAGGCTTTGTCTGGTGATCTGCCTCACCTTTGAAATGCTTGCTTTTTTTTTACGGGATGCTGTTTTGGAAGAAATCGACGATGCCCCGGGTACACATTCTTGTTTCCCAAATATATACTTTCAGTCTCACCTAAACAGTGCGTGCATGCATTGTATCCCTTATTTGACTGTACTGAAATTTTACTAAGAGCAGGCCAATCATTGATGGTTACAAACAGCAATGCTCGTAGTCAAATTCCTTTTGTTCGTGCTCAACCCACACAGGTACACCTTCGTCACGCCACAACTATAAAAGTTATTCAACCAATGGCATCAGGTACACATCAATGTCGTTGCCGTGTTGCTTCGGGCTTGGATGAGCACTGGCATCATAATGAACTTCCGCTTCATGCACAACCAAGGAGGAAGGATATAAATACATAGAGTCACAGGCCAGGTGCTATGACTGGAGCTCTGCTCTCCGAAAAGATAAAACCATCTGTATTTAGACCAAATCTTAAGTTCCTTGCGTCAGCTGAAAATGTCGGGAACTCTCTGCCGATTTTTCTCCACTGCGACCCATCAGCAGGGTGTCTCAGCATCAGGTCTTTCTTACGATCTTCTTTGTGCCATCGCAACAACTTGGCATGATCTTTGTTTTGGAACAAACATTTCAACCGTGGTATTATAGGAGCATACCACATCACCTTGGCTGGAACCCTCTTCCTGGGGCGCGGCTCGCCCTCAACATCACCAGGGTCATCTCGCCTGATCTTATACCGCAATGCACCGCATACCGGGCATGCATTCAAATTCTCGTACTCCTCACCGCGGTAGAGGATGCAGTCATTGATGCATGCATGTATCTTCTGCACCTCCAATCCTAGAGGGCAGACAACCTTATTTGCTTCGTACGTACTGGGGGCAATATGTTATCCCTTGTAAGCATCTTTTTATTATTTTCAGCAAATTTTCAAATCCCCTGTCAGATGTACCATTCTCTGCCTTCCATTGCAGCAATTCCAGTGTGGTACCAAACTTTTTCTGGCCATCTTCGCAAGTTGGGTACAACAATTTTTTGTGATCCTCTAACATGCTCTCCAAATTCAACCTCTCATTTTCACTTCAGCTGTTTATCTGTGCATCAAGAATGGCCCGACCAAAATCATCATCGGGCTCATAAACAATGGGCTCTTCTTCAGCTTCGTCTTCCCCCATTGTAGTATCACCGTCTTCAGTGAACGTAGGATAATTGTCATTATCCTCTTCTTCTTCATTTTCTTCCATTATAACCCTTTTTTCTCCGTGCTTGGTCCAACAATTATAACCGGACATGAAACCGGACTGCAACAGGTGGACGTGAATGGTTTTTGAGGTAGAGTAATCCTGGGTATTTTGCAGACACTACATGGATAAGAAATAAAACCATTCGGCGGCTTGTTTTTATCAGCCACACGGAGAAAACTATGCATGCCATTAATATAGTCGGGACAGCGCCGATCACTGTACATCCATTGTCGGCTCATCTGCATTATATAAATATATCAAAAACCATTACGCTACATCATGAATATATAATAGTGACCAAATTAATTAATGCAAGTTCGTCACATTAAAACCAAAATAAAGTAGTGCCCAAATGTAATACAGAGTTCTCATAAAGCATAAATTAATTAAAACTAACATACAGCTATCTAAATTATTTAAATCTAACAACAAATGCGATCAAAATCGCAACTAAGCTAATTATTGAATCAACAACATAATGATACCAAGCCTCTTGACTAATGGCATTTTTTCTAATCTTTTTAATCTTCAAGCGCATTGCATCCATCTCGATCTCGTGAGCATCGACGACGTCGGCAAGCTTGAACTCGTGTTCATCGACGATGTCGCAAGCTTCAACTCCAATTTCATCTTCTCTTCTAGGCATTGGAGACGAAGATCTTCACTTCTTTTCAATTTTGTTTTCAAATCATTGTTTTCTTTTACAAAAACTCGACAATAGGGTCGGTTGGAATTTCCGGTTCAACTACCTCCTAGATAAAAGCGTCTATGTCAAGTTGGTAGGTGTAATTGTTATAAACACGAAATGAAACAAATAGTTATAAAAATATACCACATCCGAATCATAGACCGGACGAGGGCGACGGGGGCGGATATCAAAACCATGACACTATACATATAAAAAAACATAAGAAAAATATACAAGAAATAACTATGCATTTAAATCATACAAGTAATTTTTTTTAAAATAAAAGATAAAAAAAGAGGCTCACCGAGGTGGTGCCGGTGACGGGACAGTGCGGGCTATCGACGGCGTGAGGACGGGGACGGAACGACACTAAAACCCACAAATCATAAATTAATTTGAGCTCAAAATGCATAAAAAAAAATAAACTTCCTAACTTAGTCATTTCATCAAACACCTAGCACTACAAAATTGAAATGAGCTAAACTAGCAATGGAATGAGCTAAAGTAACAATGCCGGAAGAAATGATGAAGTTGCTAACCCTTGAATAGATGGGGTGCCTTCAATCTTCAGAAATGGTGAAAAAAAATGGGGATTAACTTGAGTGAGGGAGAAGAAATGGAGGAGAAAAATAGTGAAGTTTGGAGCAATGAAAAATAGAGAGGAGCCGGGGTGGAAAAAGATGTGATATGGCAGGCGGCTCACCGCGTTCCAGGATGCACGCGACCTGCGCACCGCTCTCCAGGGGCTCACTGCTCCAGATGGTACGCGCCGCTGCTGCTCGAACGCCAGACGTGAGATCGAGAGAGAAAATAGAGATCGAATATTGTATGATACGTTGGCCATAGATGTCAGTGTGAGACATATGAGAGGCTGCAGCCACGTCGGCATTCCCGCTGTTTGGGAACGACCTAAATGCCACTTTTTTTTTGCGAGGAACCTAAATGCCACTTTAGACCGGGAAACAGGAGTTCAGGGTGCTGATTTACATGATTAGGACTTTAGGGTTGGATCCTGACACTGTCTATGAGTTTAAGGTTTATTTCAGACTTTACTCTTACAACATCTCCGGCAGAACCTCGGAAACACGAAATTTAGCTCCTCCCCATCCACGAAAAAGTGAGCCTATTTTGCCGAACGTCCTTCCGGCCCACAACCATTCAGGGCCGGTAATGGGTGCCTAAACTCGTTCGCCAGTTAGAACTCAGACAAGTTCTCAAAAAAAAAAATAGGACTCAGACCGACCCCACTTGCGATCAACCTGGCCATTTGTTTTCACCCCTCCACTTCCAACTCCCCAATTTCTCTCTCCACGTCGAATTGTCGCCGCCGCTGCTCCAATTCATCGACGCGTCCGCAACCACACATTTCCGACGCCGTTAGCCTAGGGCGCGATGGATTTTCATGGTTCACGCCGCCGATGACGCCATGTGGACCGCGGTTTGAACTTGCCCCCTTCTTGCCAGTCGCAACTAGTATTTCTCGCATGGAGTATGTCCTCGCCAACCGCAGCTAGTCACTGACACATGTGTCTTCCTCGGACTTGCCCGCACGTAAGGTGTGTTCGTCCATTTGACCGAACAAGCTCGTAGGTATTTTTGCGGCTAAATTTCTTTTGGATGCCCAACATTAATTTCACAATGGCTTCAACGGCCAACGGTTTACAAGAAAGAGAAGATGCTGAAAGACCATCTTACAAATAATGCACAACACTAGGGTGCTGGGAAGAACAGGGGAAGAAATAACAAAGACAACAATAGGAAGTAAACATGAAAAAGAAGCGCAACCTGTAGATGCCAAAGTCTTCATCCGCCAAAATCGTTGACCTAGGATGAGCAATGTCGTACCAACCAGTGAGAAAGACACACCAGCGAGAGAAATCTTCGTCTACCTCGAATAGGACGACCGTCGTCCTGCTACCATATGTCCATTGCCGAAGAGAGCACTCTGCTCCCTCGCCCTGGCTCGAATGGTGTCGCACCGTCGAGCGATAGGTAGCTCACACTGAGCACGAATGGCAACAGGAAACCAAACCAGCACAAAAGAAGCGACTTTCGGCTCGGCCACCATCGGAGGCAACCCACCTCGCGGACAACACCACAAACATCCACGAAAATAAACCCACGACCATCATCAGAGAAAGATGTGATATAGGGGAACCTTTGGTCGACCCTTTCGTCCCGGTTCGTAACACGAACCGGGACCAAAGGTCCCTCTACCGTCCCTGCACTACCCCATTTGTCTCGGTTCATAATTTGATCGGGACAAAAGGATCGAACCGATGCTGGTTTTTCTACTAGTGACCACGGTGACCCGTGAGCTTGCGGCCATCAGAAATATGCAAAGATATACGCGGTTGTTGTTATAGGATCGCGGGTATAGAATTTACGAAACAGTTCATGTTAAACTTTATCACATGGAAATCTTACAACAAGTCAACAACACATCTGATGTTTGACTTCGAGTTTTATTTTACTCCGTCGAAGGCTTGTATTTCATGAAACATCTCCCACGAGCCACAACTCGAAAACAGAAAGACGTAAATCAAAACCATAATTTGGAAACAGAAACAGTTATTACTCCATAGATTTATTTTATGGGCAACAGGATCGAGGTAAAAACCAAAGCTTGCATTCGACGGAAGCAGTCCCTTGCCTTGCCCCAAGGCAACTCCAGTCTTGGGGATGCGCTATGCTCCAAGTAGTGGGTTGAGCACGTGACCTACAAACAGCACCACGCCAGTCAAGTCTTCTCGGATCAAGAAAAGGAAAGGATGGTCCGCGACAAAATCCATCTCCGTCGGCGGGTCTAATGGCATGCACATCAGCATTATCGTTACTGCAGTCGCGGCAGCAGCCTCAGTTCCTTCTTCATTAACTTCGGCAAAGGACCTGTGGAAAACTGACGAGACGCATAAATTCTGTTCCCTTGGCGAATCCACCATTTCTGAAAGATGGGCTTCTGCGCTGAATGGAAGATGGAGCCCCAAACCCTTGAGCAAATGGGACGCCTCGAAACCAAACGATATCTTGAACTTGGGAAGCTTGAACTGTCCGACTGGAACCTTCTTTGATGGGGTATGCTTCTCCAGGAACTCTGGTTCTGAGCTCATCTTCTCGGCCAAGTTCCAGAGACCATCATGTGCATCTGGCAGCAGTATGTACATGGAAAACTGTCGAAAGTCCCTGCCTTACCGGTAAGGAAGCTTAAGTACTTTCAAATTGTCGTAAGCAGAAATATACTGCTCATTCGTGCTAGACATGAATTGTGCTTGCACTGAGCTCCCGTCAAGAAGGTTGAACTCGCCGTCTTTCGTCTTGGATGCATCGAATTCCTCGGTCCAGGCTCCTTTGAAATAGAGGGCATTACCAAGAACAAGTCTGGTGCTACTGTCGACAGATCCTTGGGGGAGTATTTCTTTGATCAGACCTGATGTGAGTTTCTCTACCCATGTGTTCACTTGACCTGCAACTTCAGCAGCCTGGACCAATGAAAGAAGAAACGCATCAATATATACTTTGTACGACATTCACAATCCAGTCGGCAATTTCCATAATGGCCAAAACAGCAGTACCAACATTTTTGTATAGTGTCTCTGCTGTAAAAAATGACATACGTTCAACTGGACAGACAGATTAATCAACAGCACCGGGACAGATCACCTTAGTTTGGAAGTCGACCGAGTTTGTTTCGGCCTTGTACTTCCCGACGGCGACGTCCTTGAAGGAAGGCCTGAGCGGCAGCGACTTGTCGACAAAGACGCCGTCAGCGAACGCGACGCGCGGGCCGCCATCCCCGGACGCATCGGCGACAACGAGCTGCACGACCCGCTCCGCCAGAGCGTGGAGGTTCTCTGCCTCGCCTGGCCCTTCGGCACCGAGTACGGCGACGAGCTGGTCGCAGGTGGCGGCGCCCGCGCCGGCGGCGACGAGGCTGAGCGCGACGTGGAGCGAGAGAGGGGAGGAGGCTACGTTGCCAGCAGCACCGTCGGCGTTGGAAGGGGAGGAGAGGGCCGAGGCGAGGCGGAGGGCGAAACGCGTCTGGTGGGCGATGGAGAGGCGGATGCCAGTGGTCGCCATGACAGGGATCGTGCCGGAGTGATGGTTTTCTTGGATATTTGAAAGAGAAATCTGGACCGTCGGATCTGGCCATCCGACGGCCAGGAATCACCGTTGATTTTTCGCTGGGTCAACAGTGAATCCTGGCCGTCGGATGACCGGATCCGACGGCCCCAGATTTAGCATGCGCGCGCTTGCGCATGCGCGAAATTCGCGTTCACGAACACGCGGCCGGTTTCCCGCTGTTCGACTTCGTCCCGCCTTCGCCTCTAAATTCATCGAGCCCTCTAGACAGTCTAGACGAGGTATTATTCGCTCGTTCAGCGTCCAGCGATGAGGTATCGCGTGTTCAGCGAGCGTCAAGGATGGTCTTTTTTATTGCAGGTAGACGATGAAGCTTTCAGGAGAATAGTCTTCTCTCTTTCAAAAAACCACAGAAAAAACGTTATAAACTACTACGTGGCCAGAAGGTACAGGAAGCGAGGACACGTCCTTTTTTTTTTGAGGGGCAAGCGAGGACACGTCCGAGAACATTACAACATGAATAAAGTTTGTTTTAAACCCTGAGTTTATAGAGGAGGTCGGAACTGAACCCTCAACTCTCAATCCCTGAAATCAGCACCCAAACTTTTAATCGCGGTCATTATTTGCCCTACGCTCATTTCCGGCCGGGATTTGATGACGTGGCAGAAGTCAACGCTAGGATTGTCTAACTCAACAAATCTGAACACGACTCATCTCTGAAAAAAAAGATGAACAGTGCACAGGTGTCCCTGTGCCCGTCGTCATCTAGCCGTCGCAGCTGTCCACGGTTTGGTCGCCGCCCGCCGCCGTGGTCACCGCACCCTACTAGCATCAGCGTTGCATGACAATTGACAAGTGCTTCATCTCCTTCCCCAAGAGCTTGCATACCCTCCCAATCGTGGAAATCGTCCCTGCGCCTCGTGGACAGTTTGAAGGACATGGCGGGGGCCGCTCAGTTCTCTACAAGAGATGCGTCTCCATGACATTGAGGTGCTGCTCGTGGACCCAGTTGATCAAATATCAGAAATTTGATGAAGTGTTGTTTGGGGGGAGAGATTGTCTCGTGAATCTCATATGCAATTTCCCTACAAACTCAATCATCTGCGATCTGGACAATCTAGCTGAATTTGGAAGAACACAAAGGCCGGTCAAGAGAAAATGGCATATCTCCTGCACTGGTGAGGTCGTGTACTCGTGTTCGCCGACCTCGCCACGTTGGGCGCTGCGTGTAGACACCACCTCGTGCTCTGGCGGCTGCTACTCGCCTACTCCTGCTGAGGGTCAAAGGATATGATTGTGCTGCAGCCACGAGAGTCGCGCTCGTGCAGCACGTCGGCCTCGACAACCCTCTCGCGCCGACCGGCAGGCGGCTCGCCAATTCTACGATCCATACCCGCGCTGCACCCCACGGGAACGACCTCGTGCTCCGCCGTCTGCTCCTTCGTATACGTAGACGGAGACGACTGTGCCGCATCCGTGAGGGACGCGCTCACGTCCGCCTGCAACCCGCTCTCGCCGGCGGGCAGGCGGCTCACCGCGTTCCAGGATGCACGCGACCTGCGCACCGCTCTCCAGGGGCTCACTGCTCCAGATGGTACGCGCCGCTGCTGCTCGAACGCCGGACGTGAGATCGAGAGAGAAAAATAGAGATCGAATATTGTATGATACGTTGGCCATAGATGTCAGTGTGAGACATATGAGAGGCTGCAGCCACGTCGGCATTCCCGCTGTTTGGGAACGACCTAAATGCCACTCTTTTTTTTGCGAGGAACCTAAATGCCACTTTAGACCGGGAAACAGGAGTTCAGGGTGCTGATTTACATGATTAGGACTTTAGGGTTGGATCCTGACACTGTCTATGAGTTTAAGGTTTATTTCAGACTTTACTCTTACAACATCTCCGGCAGAACCTCAGAAACACGAAATTTAGCTCCTCCCCATCCACGAAAAAGTGAGCCTATTTTGCCGAACGTCCTTCCGGCCCACAACCATTCAGGGCCGGTAATGGGTGCCTAAACTCGTTCGCCAGTTAGGACTCAGACAAGTTCTCAAAAAAAAAAAATAGGACTCAGACCGACCCCACTTGCGATCAACCTGGCCATTTGTTTTCACCCCTCCACTTCCAACTCCCCAATTTCTCTCTCCACGTCGAATTGTCGCCGCCGTTGCTCCAATTCATCGACGCGTCCGCAACCACACATTTCCGACGCCGTTAGCCTAGGGCGCGATGGATTTTCATGGTTCACGCCGCCGATGACGCCATGTGGACCGCGGTTTGAACTTGCCCCCTTCTTGCCAGTCGCAACTAGTATTTCTCGCATGGAGTATGTCCTCGCCAACCGCAGCTGGTCACTGACACATGTGTCTTCCTCGGACTTGCCCGCACGTAAGGTGTGTTCGTCCATTTGACCGAACAAGCTCGTAGGTATTTTTGCGGCTAAATTTCTTTTGGATGCCCAACATTAATTTCACAATGGCTTCAACGGCCAACGGTTTACAAGCAAGAGAAGATGCTGAAAGACCATCTTACAAATAAAGCACAACACTAGGGTGCTGGGAAGAACAGGGGAAGAAATAACAAAGACAACAATAGGAAGTAAACATGAAAAAGAAGCGCAACCTGTAGATGCCAAAGTCTTCATCCGCCAAAATCGTTGACCTAGGATGAGCAATGTCGTACCAACCAGTGAGAAAGACACACCAGCGAGAGAAATCTTCGTCTACCTCGAATAGGACGACCGTCGTCCTGCTACCATATGTCCATTGCCGAAGAGAGCACTCTGCTCCCTCGCCCTGGCTCGAATGGTGTCGCACCGTCGAGCGATAGGTAGCTCACACTGAGCACGAATGGCAACAGGAAACCTAACCAGCACAAAAGAAGCGACTTTCGGCTCGGCCACCATCGGAGGCAACCCACCTCGCGGACAACACCACAAACATCCACGAAAATAAACCCACGACCATCATCAGACGAGATCCAAGGATCCTAGGGCGGCGCCTTGAGGTAGGGAACAATGCCGAAGCGTCACCACCGCCGCCCAGCTCGGTAGACCGAACCAAGGTTTTCACCCGGAGCCAAGGTGCGAGTACAGACCCATGAAAACGCCTCCGAGGGGGGAAATGATGCTCGGGAGCGTCGTCGGAACCGAAAAACGTCGGTATTTACTTTCGTCCGAGACTAGCTGGCACCTACAACAAGAAATCCCATCAACCACCACACCTCTTGAATACCAGTTGCGTCGCGACACACCTCGACAACCTCCAATCTAGACAAGGAAGCTGGAGACGGGCCGACAGAGCAGAAGCAGTGCACTGGTGAACAGACCAGGGGTTCCCTGGAGAGGCTAGGTTGAAATCGACGTCAGCTAGATCTGCGCAGGGGCAGCCGCACCGACGACACCTGCACCAGGACCGTCTTCCAGGAAACCACCTCACCATGCTGACGGTCGAGGTAGTTGATCAGCACCTGCACAATGCCACCCACCGAAAAAGCGACATCGTGCTAACCGCCCGGAGCCGCCGCTCTAGATCTAGAGAATCAACCTCACCGAATACCGCCAGGGCGACGACTAAAGGTGCGCAGCCAGTCGTCTAGCTGCCGCACCGGCACACCTTTACCACCTACAACCAATACTGATGCCAATGGTGGACATCACACAGAGACAAAGACGGTGCCTTCAGATAAGAGCAGTCTGGGGACGCTCAAGATCTGGTCGAAGGAGACGAGGGCCATACTCGAGGGAATCCATCCATGGCTGCGCAGCGACCACTCTGGTCACATCCGTGAAACGACGGCGCCAATAGCCCGAGGACGCGCGGGATCCACCCAGGAGCAGCACCGGCGCCAACCGAGGAAGGGGTCCCAGCTTCGACGCCCGACGAGCAAGACAACGACGGGAGGCGAGTCACCATGGAGCCGACCACGAGGGCCTCGCGAACAAGTGAAGGAAATGCCACACCAACCTTGCTGCAGCGCTCCCAACCTAGCCGAGAGGAGCAGGGGTGGGGGAGGAGGGGGCTACGAGGCCGCCGATGACGGAGGCGAGGGAGGAGCGTAGGGGAGGTGGCGGCGGAGAAGCGGAACCCTAGTTTCCCCTAGTCACCTTCAAGAGACGGCGCGGGGGTCGGACTCACAACCGTCGGTGGCCAAATTTCTTCGGATGAAACTTGATGGATTTCTCATTGTTTGATGATGTGTAGAATATGGATAGTGCGGATGAGTTCTTCTATCATCAATATATGGAAACATCGTCCTAGGATGACGAGATGAACGGAGCACATAATTCTTCTCACGGCTCTTCTATATTTGAATGACGCATCGAATGCACTGCCTCGCCGCCGAGGTTCCACACGGGGGAGGGTGTCGGTCGGTCATGCTATGATATACAAGGTTGTTAGATAAAATGGTGGATATCATAACTGTGTGTGTCAGCATGTACAACATGATTGTGATGCTCATAAAAGTGTTTGACCAGGAGCGGGATTACGGGCCTCTTGTCGAGACAAATCATAGTGTCCCGTCTCCCGACTGAGTTCGCCGACCCTTGCCATGCATCAGGAAATTCACGGTGAGCGGCAACTATATGATGATCTAGTTCAACACATATAAACACTCAACGGAAATGATAATTTATTATCACTTGTTTTGAACTTTCTATTTTTTTCCATCTTTAAGTATCTTCCTAAAAGTTAGACTATTATGTAAATTTTAAGGTAAATGCTTGCTAGCGCAGCTGCGCTAATTGGATGAATCGAGCGCTCAGGCTAGCGACAGCGACAGCTACGCACTTTATCCCCAACCTGAGCGTCGTCTCCAAATCACACACCAACCCGGCCGTCTCTCCGCCCCGCCTCCACCTCCGGCCACCGGTGCGCGTACATCTTCAGCCGCCAGCATGCTCCGCTCCATCTCCGGTCGTCAAGCACTCCGTCGGCACCCATCTTTGGCGACCACGGCGCGTCGTCCCTGCCCCTTGCTCCGGCCACCATGACGCGCCGTCTCCCTGAATTATGGTCATAGATCGGCTTCCCTGTCCCTCTCCATGCTCCATGGCTCCCTCGCTGCCAGACAACACCACCGCGCCGCACTCCCCATCTTCAGGCGCGCTGCTGCCGGCTACCATCACAGGTCGCGCCGCCGTCCCATCGGCGACGACCCATATCCCCTCGCTGGTGGCCTCCCTCCCATTCTCACAGGCCACCACCGTCTGCAGGGTGGCTCCCCCGAGCGCTCCCCCCGGTCCCGCTCCTCCATGGTTTGCTCCCACGCCGTTGAACGCTTCCCCCGACGTACCGTCTGCACCAGGACACGTGATAGGGCATGCGGCAGCAAGAGCGGCACTAGCTGGGGCCGATGGTTGGGTCCTGCAGAGAGCACCGCTGTCTTGGACCCCACCGGCAGGTCGAGGTTCTGGCCAGGGCCATTCTCTGGCAGAGGCGGCACGAACTGGAGCAAGCATTGCTCTTTTGCATTTGAGTGTGTTACCACGTGGTGTGCCTGCACCCAGTGGCGGTGATCTTTTGTGCACAATGCACTTGAGCTCAATTCTACCCATTTGTCAAATTTGTTGCCTAACAACACATAATAGTCGCTCAATTCTACCAATTTGTTGTCTAACTACACATTGAGATTATAGCCTTCTCCTCCACCACCATTGCGTCTTTCGGCCTAACATTGTTGTGATGTTGCCTCAAACAAACCAAAATTGCTTACCATTGTTGTGAAGTTGCCTCAGCGCACACTAAAATTTGCTCCGCTTCATACCAAAGTTCCTGTTAATTTTGTGGAGCTGCTTACCGTTGGCCCGTCGCCCACAAAACTTATTTCGTCACCCACATTTGTCACCTACAAAAGTTGCTTCGTCCCCTACAGAAGTTGCTTCGGCACCCACAAAAATTGTTTCGTCACCCACAAATGTTGCTTCCTCAACCATAAAAATTGTTTCATCGCCCACAAAAGTTGTTTCCTCATCCACAAAAGTTACTTGGCACCGACAAATGTTGCTTCCTCACCCACAAAAGTTGCTTCGTCGCCCACAAAAGTTGCTTTCTCACCCACAAAAGTTGCTTTGGCACCGACACATGTTGCCTTGGCGCCCACAAAAGTTGCTTCAGCTCCCACAAATGTTGCTTCCTCACTCACAAAAGTTGTTTCGTCGCTTACAAATGTTACTTCGGCGCCCACAAAAGTTGCTTCCTCAACCACAAAAGTTGTTTTGGCGTCCAGAAAAGTTGCTTCGTCGCCTACAAAAGTTGCTCCGTCGCCCACAAAAGTTGCTTGGCACCGACAAATGTTGCTTCCTCACCCACAAAAGTTGCTTCGTCGCCCCCAAAATTTGCTTCCTCACCCACAAAAGTTGCTTCGGCACCGACACATGTTGCTTTGGCACCCACAAAAGTTGCTTCAGCGCCCACAAATATTGCTTCCTCACTCACAAAAGTTGCTTCGTCGCTTACAAATGTTACTTCGATGCCCACAAGAGTTGCTTCGGCGTCCACAAAAGTTGCTTCGGCGCCTACAAAAGTTGCTTTGGCACCCACAAATGTTGCTTCGGCGCCGTCAAATGTTAGCAACTACAACGCCCTAACGGGGGTGACTGGTTAGTGTGTTGCTAACGCCGTTCTGAATCTAGTTTCTTCGTCGCGCGCAAATTTGCCTCGTAGAACACTAAAGTTGCTTCGTCGCCCACAATAGTTGCTCCAAATAAAAGTTTGTCGAAACATATCCAAATGGGGTCTACTTTGGAAGAACTCGTCGAGAGAGACCTAACGGTGAAAACGGATTTTAATTTCAATGCTTTGTTCAAAAGTTACGACTTTAAAAAAATCAAATAACGAAACAAAAGGAGAGATTGACTGGGTTCTCCTTTCCCTTTTTAGGTGAGCGCCAGGTTCTACCGTCGGGCGCCTGAGCGCTCGCTAGACTCGTCCAAATTTTAAATACACATTTTTATTTTTTTTAAGTATCGGGCCACATGACTCCATATCGTCGTGTCGGAACATGTGTCCGCTTCTTATACCTTCTTGCCACGTACTAGTTTTTGTACCGTTTTTCTGAAGTTTTTTTGTTTAACACAGAAGACTATTTCTGAAAGCTTCGTCGTCTACCTCACTAGTAGAGAACAAGGCAACAGTACCGGTCTTATTGGGCCTTTATTACCGGTTGTGCAACCGGTACTAAAAGGTCAGGACTAAAGGGGTACCCCTTTAGTACCGGCTGTATATACAACCGGTGCTAAAGGCCCTCCACGTGGGCGAACCTGCGCGCGCGCAGCTGAGGACTTTTAGTACTGGTTGGTAATACCAACCGGTACTAAAGGTTCCTACTTTTTTTTACACCCCGCTTATTTTTTCAGGGGGTTTAGGTTTTCGGTTTTTTTTTATTTTCGCTTATTTTTCGGGGTTTCGGAGGAGATCACGTATAAAGTAATCACTACACATATAGAGTACTCATTACACATATAAAGTACTCTCGTTACATATAAAGTACTCATAATTACAATGGAGATCACCGCTAGCTAGTACATGCATGGAGGGAGTCTATTTTTCGACATAGTGGAATTCACCGAATTCATCTACGACATGCGTCAGAATGAATCCCGCCAATTCCTCCGCAATAGCTTTTACGCGGTTTTTTGGTAGGAGCTGGTTCCACTTCCTTGACATCTTTTAAAGAAGGAGATCAAATCAGTTATGATCGAAACTAAACACAATTGATGGTAGCAAAATAAAAGTTGTGTATGATGTTTACGTACCTCTCGATTTATTACACTATTGACTCTCTCATTGACCCTCATGTGAATAAACTCGCAAACGTAGTATCCACATAGTTCCGTCCCCTGTGGTTGTCGCAGACACCACTATACAAGAATTTAATTTAATCAAATAATAATCAAGAGAATGATAATGGTATTAGAAAGATACACAGACCTAGATACGTAGTAGTACTTACGTTGTTAGCCTTGAACTGCAGCTTATTTTTCTATTCACCGCGTTCTTCCGCGATGAACTTTTTCCAAATCCTGCCCGGAAAAGAAAATGAATTGAGGAGTTATTACTTATACTTTTGATATCTGGAAATGAACGAAAGAGGCTGATATAGTGCGATTGAAATTACCTCTTGAGCATTAGACGCACGCTTTTGTACTCATCTTGATCTCTCCTTAATGAGTCCCAGACTTCAACTTCTCCTTCCTCGAGTCTAATGATTAGCAGAATGAAGTGGTACCTGCGCATATTTATATACGCAGGTATTCAGAACTCATCAATTACACTTAATATCGGGAAAGCAAAATAAAATGTGTACAAGACAGTAACACTCACCCGAAGTTGTAAGGAAAAAGTATTTCCTTTTTGGTACTTTGTCGCTTAAAAAACGTTAGCAAAACGTCCTCTGTGTCCTCGGGATGGTCAGCTATGGTCCGGACATGAACTTTATCCGGGTCAATGAACCCAATGTCCCAGATTCCTCCCATTCGGCATTCACGAATCTTCATTCTTCATAATAGCGTACAAAAGAATGTTGAGGATAATTACAAGCAATGAACGAGCTTAACTATAAATAATTAAATTACACGAATAAATTACTTACAGACAATAGCAGCTGATGATAGATTTGTCGAGAGCAAGTTGATTGTACATCTGAAAAAGTTCGGAGAACTCAACCTGCACACCATATTGTCGGAAGTAGTGTTGTTCCATAACTCCCGCCATGAGATAGATTTTCCCTTCTTTTGCGGCGGCCATGTACCAGTTATGCAATTTATATAACTGTGTTGTTAGAGCACTCGGATTTTCGACCAGAGGCAGCCCAAGTTCAAATTTATATTGAATTGTTATCTGCGCTATGGGGTAACCTGTGTCGTCAATGACAACTTCTCCATGCTCGATTTCCCGAGCTTCAGAAGGCACAATGAGCGGGGCGATCGATTGTGCTTCTTGTTCTCCGAGCTGGGCAACTCTTTTCCCGCACGCTTTATCTTGCTCCATCTGTGAGGAAAGTACCTTGTCAATACCTCGCTCATAGTCTGAAAGGGGCGGTGGTGGAGGGTCATATAGGTTGTCAACGGTGTGATCTTTTACCTCAGTTGGTATAGTCTTCAGAAGTTCATTTATGGGGTCCAGTCTTGCCTCCAGTCTTTCCTTTTTTTCTGTTCAAAAAAGGCTCTCGCCTCTTCACGTGTGCTCACTTCTAATTCCTCCTGAGTTATCTCACAAGCTAACTTCTCAGGAGCCTTGACTTCCTTGGGTTTTTTGCACGTTTCTTGATAGGGGACGACGTGAACAGCTTCCGCTTTGTCAAATTACTAGTGGGCGCAGCAGTCGGCTGACGGGACGACGCGAGCGATGGACTCGCGGTGGGCTCCCAATCGTCGGGGGAGGAGGGTGGACTTTGCTATGGTGAATTTCTAACCGGAGTAGTCGGTGGCCTTGGCGCCGAGTATGGAAACTTGATGTATTTCTTCTTTCATAGAACGATACCAAGTTCGACTTATCCCAATGTCTTCTCGCCTTCAGCTCCGGGAATGTCAAGATGCATTGAGTTGAATCCCGACATAACTTTCGTGACCCCGACACGAGCAAATCCAGCCGGAATCTCACCAAAATGGAAGGTTGATCCAAGTTGATGTGGTAAAGCATAGCCATTCGCCACCGGAAAACTAATGTTCTTCATTGGCGCATGTAACTCACAATTTGTCTTCTCCGTGATATCATCCACGGGGTAGCGCGCCGCCGACGGTTCATCAACTGGTTCATCAACTGCAGGATCTTGTAGCTGCGTGGAACCCACGCTGCTTTTCCGCTGAGATGGGCAGACATCGACTGCATGATCTTCTACTCGCGGCTGAGATTCCCTTTGCTGGGTAATTAAGGCCAGTTGCTCCTTCACATCATGCATCTGGCGTTCTAATGCAGTAAACCTCTCCGCCTCCCTCTTCTTACCTCAGCAATGTTTTCTATAAGTTGCAGCGTCCTCCGGAAACCCTTCAAGAAAACCAACCCCGCCTCCTCTGCCTCGACATCGTCCCCAGTGTTCTTTATTCCCGAGGGCGAGTGAAAGCTCGTCGTCCTCTCTATCGGGAACATATTCTTTTCTTCCATTTTCCCTGTGCAACAATCAGCCCTGTGTCTGGATCCAACACTGCCCCATGCGCGAACAACCATAACTTGGACCTGTCGGGCCAGTCATCTGTCTGTGGAGTGATCCCTTTTTGACGCAGCTCGTTTTCATAGGCTTCCCACTTAGGCACGGCGGTCTTGTAGCCACCTGAGCCCAAACGATGGAAATATTTCTTCTTCTTAGCATTCAACTTATTTTGGGTCGATCGGGCCACAGTGACGGCCGATTTCTTATACGCCACAAATTCAGGCCAGTCATCTTTTAGCTTCTCTAGATGTCCAGTGAAATCTGGAGTTTTGTTCCCATATTTTCTCCACAATGTTTTCTTCAGTTGTTGAATTGCTCGGCCATCTCGCTAAGAGTCCACTCCTTGATTTTATCCTTCCTCCTCTGTGGGAGATCTGCCGATAGGCTGAAAGAACCCAATATCGACTCCCAAAGGGTTTCTTTAATTCTTTGCTCGACATATTTTGCGCCAATGTTTTTTTTCTTCGGCTCATTCCATTCTGCAACGGTGATCGGGACCATGTCCCTTACAAGAAATCCGCATTGAGCTATATATTTAGTGGAGATTCCATCGGGTTTCTCCGGTTTGCCTTTTATGCTAACTTCATCGATCGACAACTTTGCACCATCCGGCAGCTTTAACCCTTGGGTCGGGCCTCGTTTACGGATTGACGTAGATCCAGAGGGCTGAAAGAAAAATGTTTCGTTAATAAGTGCGCATATAAATCAATTAATGCATCTAGCTAGTGATCAACAAGACTTAATATATACCTTGACGGAGTTCTCTACGGAGTTTTCTAACGGCACTTCTTCTTCGTCGTCGTCGTCGTCTCTGAAGTTTTGTAACTCAAGTCCCTCACCGGAGTCGTTCAAACATTTCGCGCTGAAATCTCCGTCGTCTTCTTCGTCGGTCTCTTCTCCATCGGAATTGGGTCCAAGGGTCTTATCAAATATAATTGCTTGAAAGCGTTCTTCTTTCTCCAAGTCTCGGATGAAGGCCGGGGCATCGATGATGGGGACATCGTCCTCCATAGCTCAATGTCACTGCAAATTTGTAATTCATAGCAAACAACTTTAATATTCTTATACACAATAATATTGCATCTAAAATTTTGAAACTTTGCTACTAGAATTTTCATACTTAGCAAAATTCACATATTTACTAGAATAAAAAAAATGACAATGCACATATTTACTTATTTACTAGAATAAATTTTCACATATTTAATTACTAGACATAAAATTTACTCACCTATTTACACTACTAAAAAAAGATGAACACTAAAATTTACTCAACTACTATTTCTAACTTAGCAATATTTCAAATTTAGCAATATTTCAAACTTTACAATGTTATTTTTAGTAACGTTATTTTCAAACTTTAGCAATATTTCTACACTAAAAATATTGCTAAATATTGATTAAAAAAATGACAATGCACATATTTACTCACTATATTTGCATAAAATTTACTCACTATATTTACATAAAAAAATTACTCACTATATTTACATAAAATTTACTCACTATATTTACATTAAAAAAATGACAATGCACATAAAATTTACTCACCTAAACAGTACTAAAAACAAAAAAAATGAACAACTACTAAAAAAAGAACAGTACTGAAAAATAAATAAATAAACTTACCTCTCTTCTTCGATCGGCCAGAGCAGGGCCGGAGCAGGGCCGGGCGTCGACGGGGGCGCGGCGGAGGGCGCGCAGCGTCGTGGCGCGCGGCCGGAGTACGTGCGCGGCGGAGAGGGCGCGGCGGCCGGAGTACGTGCGCGCGGCGGAGAGGGTGCGGTGGCCGTAGTACGTGCGCGCGGCGGCGTCGACGGCGGGGCACGCGGAGCGGCGGAGTCGACGACGGCGGAACAGGAGCAGGGGCACGCGCGGCGACGGAGCAGGAGCAGGAGCAGGACCAGGGCTTCGCCGGAGCTTCGTCGTCGAGGAGAAGAACGAGGACTTGGTGAAATTTGGGGATCGATCCGTCGATCCCCACTTAAAACTGCCATCAAACACCCTTTAGTACCGGTTTTTCTCTGCAACCGGTACTAAAGGGTCTTTAGTACCGGTTGTCAAGAACAACCGGTACTAAAGGTCCATTTTGGGCCGCGCAAATTTTCGCGCGCGAAGCCCAACCCTTTAGTACCGGTTGGCTTATACAACCGGTACTAATGGGCCTTTTTTTTGTTTTTTATTTTCTGTTTTTTCTATTTGGTTTCTGTTTTGTTTTTTCTATTTGGTTTCTGTTTTGTTTTTTTCTCTAGTTTCTTTTTATTTTATATCTATGTAATTTAATTGTCTTAAAATTTATAATAATTATCTATTTATTTTAGAAACATCGTTAACACCAACGACGTCAATACGTAGGGGGGGTGATAACCCCCAAGAGTAAGGGATCACTGTAGCACCTCTCAATGTGGAAGTAAGGTATCGATCCGCAGGAGCAAGAAGGAAAAGTTATCTATTCCCTACAACTAAAGTGTCACAAGTTTTAGTTGATTATGCACTAAACAAGTTTAGAGAACAAGATGGTTGGTTTGATGGATGTAAAAGTGTCCCAATCCTCTTCTTTGCAAGAGGACAAGACAAAGGTAGTAGCAAGTGAAAGCTCTCAAAGAGAGAAAGCCCAATCCTCTATGTAGCAAGAGGACAAGCTCAAGTGTGTGTTTCTTATAGGAACAATGGACATGGTTCATGGGTTCACTTAATCCTCTCTCTCTCTCATCTACGGTGATCATCATGTTATAGATAAAGTACACACAATTGTCATGTTTTAATGGTAGCTTTTTATGACGGCTATATGTCCTAAAACACATAGTTGAAAGAAATACTCATTTGTGTTGCTAGGTCACCCCTCGTAAGGCTAGCGTGGTTTCTCTCACTCCCACATCATACTCTTTCTTTTTACCCCCAGATAAAGGACGTTGGGCGGTACTGTGTCACTCAATACCTATGCCGTGTCACATCGGCCATCCCGTACCCACATACATCATACTTCAAAGTATGACAAATCACAAAAGCTCCAACACAACGGTAAATGCATAACAAATCATCTCACACCACAATATTCACCACAAAGGTATTACATAGATGACCGTAATCATGTTCAGCAGCTCATACGGTACTAATTAGTGAAGCTCAAGAGAGAGGAGAGATACAAAAGTTACCACCACAAACCCTAGTCCAGGGGTGGACTACTCCCCCTTCATCATGGTGATGATGGTGAAGAAGTTCTTGCTGTAGATGTTGATGATGAACACGCCGGAGGGGGGTGGAGCCCTCCGGAGGTGATTCCGGCGGCGTTTCCCCCCCCGATCTTCTCCGGCGGCAGCCTTCTGACTCTCTGTTTCGTGGTTTTGTGTTTCTCCGCCGCCTCCTTTCGCGAAACGCCAGGGGACCTTTTTTATAGGCGTTTTTAGGTCAAGACGGAGTCGGTGGACGAAAGATCGACGGCCACGGAGCTCCGAGGGGAAAAGAGCTGGGCCCACGCGGCCAGGTATTTTAGGCCGCGTGGGACCCTCCCATTTCCAGCCTGTTGGGCTTCTGGTCTTCAATTTAAGCCCATTGCGTTCGTCTCGAAAATTCTGAACCGTGCTCTTTGGCCTTGCCCTTTTTGGAGTCCCGAAGCTCCCGGAAAGTCTGAAACACTAAAAAAGACGTTTTCTGGAAAAACAGGGTTAATTCCAAATAAATGGGAAAACTATGAAATATTCCCAAAATCATTATAAAACATTGATATAACCCTTATATGATGCAAATATGATTGGAATATAAGCAATTAAAGTGCAAAGTTCATGTATGCATTTTACATGCATCAACATCCCCAAGCTTAATCCATGCTCGTCCTCGAGTATGAAGATGATAAAACTAACATGGACTTTGCAATTTAATACTTAACAATGAATATCAAAGATGATTACTATTGCTACATATAGTCAAATGATTCATTCTTCAAAGGAGTAGCAATATGCAAATAGTTTATGAAGTGATATCAAGTATTCAAGACAAGGATGTTCATTGATAGTTCACAAAGTGTAACATGGTAGCAAGTAATATGGAACACATGTATGCATAATGATAAGTAGAACATCCTACAATGGTCATAGAGTGTAGATGAAAATCTGAATATGATAGGTGTACACTTTGGAAAGATGTATATGTGAGTAGAGGTAAAGCATGCATAAGTTTCATCCAACTTCCAAACTCTTCTACTTAAGTTAATGATTGCAATAAGGTATTCATTGGTGTCAAGCTCTCATTGCCCCTATCATAGCATCTTGAATGATTAAGTTAAAGTGAAAGCAAATATGAGTAGTGTGCTTGATAAAGAATGGGTTGAATGTCTCATGCCCCTTGAATACAAGTACTTACACCATGTGTTACTCAACTTGGGAAACAAAGCAAGTTCAATTAAATATCATTGTAAGCATAATAGTATCATCAAGAGCGTCAACTGGGGTACCTCTTGTCCCAAGATATGGAACAAGCCCATATCAAAATGACAAGACAAACAAACAAAATGAACAATCTCAACACCCTTTTTATTTACCATTTGGAATAGTTTTTTATTGCAAGGTGTATCACAGAAGGTTCACCATAGTATGTAAGTAAATTTCCACCATGAATGATGCATGGCTTAGATTAGCGGCCCAGGCGTCTCTCTAACCATTTACACAAACTCATTTAAACTCACTCTATTTCCACATTTATTTCAACATGATAAGCATCCATAGACAAAAGCACATGATATCAACTAAATGAGATGAAGAGCGTGTTGAAAGCTTGCCATGTGACAGCACATATGGGCTAACTTCCAACCCAAAACATTCATCAAGCCACAAACATCATAATCTTAATCACAATGGGTCAAGTTTTATTATGCAAATAAAAGAACATTGTGCATCAAGTTCGTGAGAGCTATATAACCAACTTTTTTCCATTGCAATCAATAACATAAACATTTTCATTCAGAGGTAAGATAACACAAACAACATGTTAAACATACTCGGAATAGCATAAAGCCAATAGGTAGATATGGTGGACTCACTGGAATAACTTTGGTTGAAGGTGTTGGAAACAAGTTTTTGCTTGTTGGAGTTTTTGGGCTAGCAAAAGGGAGAAAGTTGACCATCTAGATGCATGCATGAGTGTCCATAGAACTAACTAATCCATGTTAAACCAAGTAAAATAACAATCAGCACCAAAACATGAATAAGTGATAGCTCTACAAAAAGAATTTGCAAACTATTACTCATAAACAAGCTCATGAATCATGCAACTATATGTATCATTAAAAATCAAGTCAAACATCCCTTTTCCCAATCTTATAAAAGCATCCAACATATTTCAACCCATATTTCCAGTAGCTCTCTCATATATAATGATAGTGTGGTGGTCTCTCAAGACTCAAACAAAAACAAAAACGACGCTCCAAGTTTATGCGATAAAGTGTTTCGATCGAAAAACAGAAGTTGGACGTGTGCAAACCGAGAGTGTGTAGGTCCAGCGGGGTTGTCTTCACATCCCCAAGCTTATGGTCTTCACCATCCTTGGATAGCTCTTGGTGCATCTCCTCCAATCCCTGTGAAAAAACTTCAAAACACCGTTTCTCCCATTCTTTTCTGTGGGGTGCATTAATAGTGATAAACAAATAGGTTTCTTGCTGCATATAATCCTTGAACAAAAATTCATATGAATGTCCAGAAAGTGTATAATGTTGTATGCCTACTCATAAACTCAATTGGATCAAAAAGATTCAACTTAAAAGCTCAAAGCATGCATCAAACAAAATGGGACAGAATCTGTCCAGAAAAACAGCAGCAGCAAAACGTATTTTTCTACCCTACCAAACTTTCTCGAAAAATTCCGAAAAAATTCATGCATACAGAGGATGAAAAGTTGCAACTACAGTTCAAATATGAGCTCATTCGGAGTTACAGAATAAGAATTAAAAATCATACCGTGCACTGACTCGTGCAGGAATAAAATCTCCGAACTATAAGCAACTTTTCAAGACCAAAAGGGTAAAACTTGGCACTTTATTAAAACTCCAGAACTAAACTAGACACAAAGTCTCTTGTTACAGCAAGAGGACACAAAGAAAATCACACAAAAAATAACCGGGTTGCCTCCCGCAAAGCGCTTTCTTTATAGCCATATAGCTAGGCTTGATAGTTTTAATGATGCTCCCATAGGAATAAGAGTTGAATATAAAAGAGCATCAAGAAGCAAATATCAAACACATTTAAGTCTAACCCACTTCCTATGCATTGGGATCTTGTAAGAAAATAAATCAATAAAGCACAAAGTGACTAGCATAGGAAGGCAAAGCAAGTGCAACTTCAAAATTTTCAACAAAAAGAGAGAAGACTTAATATTTTTGAGATATATGAAATCATGTCTCCCTCTCTCATAAAAACTTTCAGTAGCATCATTGATAAACTCAACAATATAGCTATCACATGAAACATTCTTATCATGATCCATATGCATAAAAGTATCATTACTCTCCACATAAGCATAAACAGTTTCATTAGGAATAGTGGGAGTAAAACATTCATAATAATCATTGTAATCATCATATATAGGAGGCATATCATAATCACAATAAACTTTATACTCAATAGTGGGTGGACTGAAAATATCATATTCATCATCATAAATGGAGACATAGTATCATCAAACAAGTCAAAGAACCTCCCCAAGCTTAGATGATTGCAAGATAAAGAAACCTCCCCAAGCTTAGTCTAGTGCACACAAGAATAGAAACTTAAGCGCTACGCTCCCCGGCAACGGCGCCAGAAAAGTACTTGATAACCCCCAAGAGCAAGGGATCACTGTAGCACCTCTCAATGTGGAAGTAAGGTATCGATCCGCAGGAGCAAGAAGGAAAAGTTATCTATTCCCTACAACTAAAGTGTCACAAGTTTTAGTTGATTATGCACTAAACAAGTTTAGAGAACAAGATGGTTGGTTTGATGGATGTAAAAGTGTCCCAATCCTCTTCTTTGCAAGAGGACAAGACAAAGGTAGTAGCAAGTGAAAGCTCTCAAAGAGAGAAAGCCCAATCCTCTATGTAGCAAGAGGACAAGCTCAAGTGTGTGTTTCTTATAGGAACAATGGACATGGTTCATGGGTTCACTTAATCCTCTCTCTCTCTCATCTACGGTGATCATCATGTTATAGATAAAGTACACACAATTGTCATGTTTTAATGGTAGCTTTTTATGACGGCTATATGTCCTAAAACACATAGTTGAAAGAAATACTCATTTGTGTTGCTAGGTCACCCCTCGTAAGGCTAGCGTGGTTTCTCTCACTCCCACATCATACTCTTTCTTTTTACCCCCAGATAAAGGACGTTGGGCGGTACTGTGTCACTCAATACCTATGCCGTGTCACATCGGCCATCCCGTACCCACATACATCATACTTCAAAGTATGACAAATCACAAAAGCTCCAACACAACGGTAAATGCATAACAAATCATCTCACACCACAATATTCACCACAAAGGTATTACATAGATGACCGTAATCATGTTCAGCAGCTCATACGGTACTAATTAGTGAAGCTCAAGAGAGAGGAGAGATACAAAAGTTACCACCACAAACCCTAGTCCAGGGGTGGACTACTCCCCCTTCATCATGGTGATGATGGTGAAGAAGTTCTTGCTGTAGATGTTGATGATGAACACGCCGGAGGGGGGTGGAGCCCTCCGGAGGTGATTCCGGCGGCGTTTCCCCCCTCCGATCTTCTCCGGCGGCAGCCTTCTGACTCTCTGTTTCGTGGTTTTGTGTTTCTCCGCCGCCTCCTTTCGCGAAACGCCAGGGGACCTTTTTTATAGGCGTTTTTAGGTCAAGACGGAGTCGGTGGACGAAAGATCGACGGCCACGGAGCTCCGAGGGGGAAAAGAGCTGGGCCCACGCGGCCAGTATTTTAGGCCGCGTGGGACCCTCCCATTTCCAGCCTGTTGGGCTTCTGGTCTTCAATTTAAGCCCATTGCGTTCGTCTCGAAAATTCTGAACCGTGCTCTTTGGCCTTGCCCTTTTTGGAGTCCCGAAGCTCCCGGAAAGTCTGAAACACTAAAAAAGACGTTTTCTGGAAAAACAGGGTTAATTCCAAATAAATGGGAAAACTATGAAATATTCCCAAAATCATTATAAAACATTGATATAACCCTTATATGATGCAAATATGATTGGAATATAAGCAATTAAAGTGCAAAGTTCATGTATGCATTTTACATGCATCAGGTGGACACGTGTCGCTCCAGTCGAAGTCGTCGTCATCCTCCTCGTCGGGAGGGGCGGCGGTGACTGGTTGAGGTATGGCTAACACGAGTCGTGACCGCAAAGCCCGACTTTTGGTGTTGCCAACCAGGACTAAAGAAGCACACGGATCGTGTGTTTCTTTCAAGCGCTTATAAGACGTTGGATCAGGGGTGTGTTTCTTTTGAGGGATTGTGAGCTGTTGGATCAGCAGTATCACGACCACTTCATGAGCCACATGACCCGGTTGGTGTTACCAACCGGGACTAAAGAAGCACACGTTCCCTATATATAGCCCCCCTCCCGGACATGTTCAGCACTCAGTGTCTACTCATTGTAGTTCATTTTGGCAGTACACAGGTAGCAGAGAGCAAGATTTCTGAGAGGCAGGAGTTCCTAGAGCGGACGCTGAAGGTGAACCCTCCCCTCGGTCGGATCCAAGCAGCTGCAAGGATCTCTGATGATTAGCAACATCCCCAACACTTCTTCGGATGGTTGCAAATCATCAGAGACGTCTTGCCGCTGTTTGGATCGAAGGCCGATTTGCCGTCTCATGACCACGCGATGATTTGCCGATTTGCCGGTCAGAGTGGCCACTGGAGAAGGTAGGCAGGCGAAACCGTATGTTTAATACATTCCATAGAATGCATTACATAAAAGGTTTAATACATTATTACTGTGAAGGGCGGAATTTCATTAAACTTATTATAATCTTCTGACATGTCTGTTGCATCAAAGCCTGAACTTGTGAGCCGTTGGATCAGGGAGTTCCTAGAGCGGAGGCTGAAGGGGAAGCCGTGTGTTTTGATCCAACTTTTTCGAGCGCTTGTAAGCCGTTGGAGTTTTTAGAACCAAAAATTAGTGTTTAGATCTCTCTTCTGAGTTTTCAGGACATAGTTACATAAAAGGTTTAATACATTATTACACATCAGCAACAACATCCCTATCTAGTGTTCACTTTTTCTTCTTGTGTCTCCCTTTCTTCTGATTGCGCCGTAGCCATGGACATTCTTCATCATTTAACACGATGTTTGGGTCAGTTTTCACTTTGAAGGGCGGAATTTCATCAAACTTATTGTAATCTTCTGACATGTCTGTCTTGTCCTCCACTCCCACAATATTTCTCTTTCCTGAAAGAACTATGTGGCGCTTTGGCTCATCGTATGATGTACCGGCTTGCTTATCTTTTCTTTTTTTGGTCTGGAAGACATGTCCTTCACATAGAAAATCTGAGCCACATCATTGGCTAGGACGAATGGCTCGGTGCGGTACGCAAGATTCTTGAGATCCACTGTAGTCATTACGTACCGCCGGTCTATCTCTACCCGCTTGACAGGTTGACCCATTTGCACTGAAACAAAGGGATCTTAAAAGAAGGTCCATAGTCAAGTTCCCATATCTGCTGTATGCAACCATAATATGTGTCCTTTGTCCCATCGTCGTTTGTTGCATCAAAGCGGACACCACTGTTTTGGTTAGTGCTCTTTTTGTCTTGGGTTTCCGTGTAAAATGTATTCCCATTTTTCTCGTACCCTTGGAAAGTCAATATAGTCGAAGATGGTGACTTGGCCAACAAGTATAGCTCTTGTCCAACAGTGCTGTTATTAATGAGATGTGTACGCAACCAACTGCCGAAAGTATTCACGTGTTTCCCATTAATCCAGAACTTAGTCTCCTCCAGGTATTGGGAGCGTAAAATATCCATGTGTTTCACGATATACGGAGCCACCAATCTGGAATTTTGTAGAACTGTGTAGTGTGCTTGAGTGAAAGAATGCCCGTCCATACATCTTGTTGCTTTCTTTCCTAGCGTGCCTTTTCCACGCAGTCTCCCCTCATGGCGCGATTGAGGAACACCGATCGGCTTAAGATCAGGAATAAAGTCAACACAAAACTCAATGACCTCCTCTGTTCCATAGCCCTTGGACATGCTTCCTTCTGGCCTAGCACGGTTATGAACGTATTTCTTTAATACTCCCATGAACCTCTCAAAAGGGAACATGTTGTGTAGAAATACAGGACCGAGAATAGAAATCTCTTCGACGAGGTGAACTATGAGGTGCGTCATAATATTAAAGAAGGACGGTGGAAACACCAACTCGAAACTGACAAGACATTGGACCACACCCGTCTGTAAACTTGGTAGAGTTGCTGGATCGATTACCTTCTAAGAAATTGCATTCAGGAATGCACATAGCTTCACGTGGCAGTCATGAGACTTCAGGTTTTGGAACTTTTTCTCTGCCATATTTATTATTCCCTTTATATTCGATGAGTAGCCAGACGGGACCATGATACTGCTCAGGACTTGAAAAAAGATCTCCTTCTCTTCTTTGGTAAGAGCGTAGCTGGCAGTACCTTGGTACTTCTCTGGATTCAGGTTGTCTCGTTCGTGCGTACTTTGCTGGTCCTGCCGTGCATCCGATGTATCTTTCGTCTTCCCATACACGCCTAAGAAGTTTAGCAGGTTCACGCAAAGATTTTTTGTCACGTGCATCACGTCGATTGCAGAGCGAACCTCTACGATTTTCCAATAGGGTAAATCCCAAAATATAGATTTCTTTTTCCACAAGGGTACGCGCTTGTTAGCGTCTTTCGGAACATTTAGATTACCAGGACCCTTTCCAAATATTACTTCCAAATCCTTGACCATGCCATACATAACATCACCATCAGGGCGTGTAGGCTTCGTTCGGTTATCTGACTCACCTTTGAAATGCTTGCCTGGCTTTCTTACGGGATGCCTGTTTGGAAGAAATCGACGATGACCAAGGTACACATTCTTGTTACCTAAATATATACTGTCAGTCTTATCTAAACAGTGCATGCATGCATTGTATCACTTGTTTGACTGTTCTGAAATGTTACTAAGAGCAGACCAATCATTGATGGTTACAAACAGCAACGCTCGTAGGCCAAATTCCTCCTGTTTGTACTCATCCCACACACGTACGCATTCGTCAGACCACAACTGTAAAAGTTCGTCAACTAATGGTCTCAGATACACATCAATGTCGTTGCCGAGTTGCTTCGGGCCTTGGATAAGCACTGGCATCATAATATACTTTTGCTTCATGCACAACCAAGGAGGAAGGTTATAGATACATATAGTCACGGGCCAGGTGCTATGACTGCTGCTCTGCTCCCCAAACGGATTCAAGCCATCTGTACTTAGACCAAATCTTAAGTTCCTTGCGTCAGCTGCAAATTCCCCAAACGCACTGTCGATGTTTCTCCACTGAGACCCATCAGCGTGGTGTCTCAGCATCTCGTCTTCCTTACGGTCTTCTTTGTGCCATCGTAACAATTTGGCATGCTCTTTATTTCGGAACAAACGTTTCAACCGTGGTATTATAGGAGCATACTACATCACCTTCGCGGGAACCCTCTTCCTTGGGCTCGGCTCGCCCTCAACATCACCTGGGTCATCTCGCCCGATCTTATACCGCAATGCACCGCATATCGGGCATGCATTCAAATTCTCGTACTTCTCACCGCGGTAGAGGATGCAGTCATTGATGCATGCATGTATCTTCTCCACCTCTAATCCTAGAGGGCAGACAATCTTCTTTGCTTCCTATGTATTGTGCGGCAATTCATTATTCCTTGGAAGACTCTTCTTAAATATTTGTAGCAACTCCTGAAATACCTTGTCAGATATTCCATTCTTTGCCTTCCACTGCAGCAATTCCAGGGAGGTACCCAGCTTTTTCTGGCCATCTTCACAATTTGGGTACAACAATTTTTTGTGATCCTCTAACATGCGCTCCAACTTCGACCACTCGTTTTCACTTCCGCACTTCATCTGTTCATCAAGAATGACCCGACGAAGATCATCATCATCGGACTGATCAACAATGACCTCGAGCTCAATTTCGTCTTCCCCCATTGTAGTATCACCGTGTTCAGAGAACACATGATAGTTGTCATCATCCTCTTCTTCAGGGTTTTCCATTATTACCCCTCTTTCTCCATGCTTGGTCCAACAAAAATAATTGGGCATGAAGACTTGTCGCAACAAGTGGGAGTGTATGGTTCTTACGCTCGGGTAATTCCTCGTATTCCGACATTCATCACATGGACAAATCATAAAACCATTCTTCAGCTTGTTTAACTTAACCACATCGAGAAAACGATGCATGCCATCAATGAACTCGGGACAGCGTCGATCACCGTACATCCATTCTCGGCTCATCTGCATTACATAAATATATCAAAAACCATTACACCAGCTAAATAATGAAAAGAGATACGTGACCAAATTAATTAATACAAGTTCATCACATTAAAACCAAAGTAGAGTAGTGTCCAAATGTAATACATAGTTCTCACGAAACATACATCAATCGAAACTAACATATAACCATCTAAAGAATTTAAATCCAACAACAAATGCGATCAGAATCGCAACCAAGGTAACTATTGAACCAACATCATAATGATACCAAGCCTCTTGACTAATGACATATTTTCTAATCTTTTTAAGCTTGAAGCGCATTGCATCCATCTTCATCTCGTGAGCAGCGACGACGTCGGCAAGCTCGACCCCGTGAGCATCAACGATGTCGGCAATCTTCAAGTCCAATACCATCTTCTCTTCCAGGCATTGGAGACGAAGATCTTCACTTATCTTCAATTTTGCTTTCAAATCGTTGTTTTCTTTTTTAAAAAACTCGACAATAGGGTCGGCTGGAATTTCCGGTTCAACTACCTTCTAAATAAAAATATATCTATGTCAAGTTGGTCGTCATGATTGTTATAAACACGAAACAAAATAAATAGTTATAAAAATATACCACATCCGAATCATAGACCGGACGAGGGCCGACGGGGACGGATATCAAAAACATGACACTATACATATAAAAAACATAAGAAAATTATACAAGAAATAATTATGCATTTAAATCATATAACTAACATTTTTTAAAATAAAAGATAGAAAAAGAGGCTCACCGAGGTGGTGTCGGTGACGGAGCGGCGCGGGCGATCGACGGCGGTGAGGAAGGGGACGAGACGACACTATATAAACCACAAATTATACTTTAATTTGAGCTCAAAATGCATATAAAACAAATGAAATCACTAACTTAAACATTTCATCAAACATCTTGCAAGTACCACCAAAATCAAACTTGCTAAACTTGCACGAAAATGAGCTAAACTTGAAATGCCGGAAGAGAAGATGAAGTTACTAACCCTTATATATGTAGGTGCCACCAATCTTGTAAGTTGTTGGAGAAAAAAGGGTGAATTTGAACTTGGGAGAGCAAAGAGAGAGGAAAACTGGAGTTGAATTCGAGCTTAAAATGGAGCTGGCTCGGGGTGGAAGAAGGGTTATAGTGCCCGAAACCTTTAGTACCGGTTGTTATTAGGTCTCGCCGTGGGGCCACCAACCGCGGCCGCATGTGCCGCGGGGCTTCCAACTCTTTAGTACCGGTTGTTAGCCTTTAGTACCGGTTGCTAAGACCAACCGGTACTAAAGGTTCTCGCCGCGGTGCCCCTGCTGGCACACGAACGCAACCGATGCTAATGCCCCCTTTAGTACCGGTTTTTATACAACCGGTACTAAAGGGGGCGCACCGTTGCCCCCTTTTCTACTAGTGGCTTATATATACACTCTAATAAAAAAGACTATCCTTGACGCTCGCTGAACACGCGATGCCTGATCGCTGGAGGCTGGACGAAGCCTGTGCCGCCAGCCACCTCCACGAGACCCCGAACACGCGGCCGGTTCCTGCTGTTCGACACCATCACTACGGCACGATCCCGGCCATGGCGACCACCGGCATCTGGCTCTCCATCGCCCACGAGACGCGTTTCAGGCGTCCGCCGAGGGCGGTCCGCGCGTCGCGTTCGCTGATGGCTCAAGCCTTCCTTCAAGGAGGTCGCCGTGGGGAAGTACAAGGCCGAGACTCACTCCGTCGACTTCCAAACTAAGGTGATGCGTCCGATATAATCATATAAATGCTATTAATTATTCCGTCTGTCCGTCATCTGTTGCACGTATGTCAACTTTCTTACACAAATATATTTCATCTAGGCTGCTGAAGTTGCAAGTCATGTGAACACGTGGGTAGACAAACTCACATCAGGTCTCATCAAAGAGATACTCCCCGAAGGATCCGTCGATAGTTGCACTAGACTTGTTCTTGGTAACGCCCTTTATTTCAAGGGAGCCTGGACCGAGGAATTCGATGCATCCGAGACGAAAGACAGCGAGTTCCACCTTCTTGACGGGAGCTCAGTACAAGCACCATTCATGTCTAGCACAAATGAGCAGTATATTTCTTCTTACGACGACTTCAAGATACTTAAGCTTTCTTACCGGCAAGGCGGGGACTTGAGACAGTTTTCCATGTACATACTGCTGCCAGATGCACACGATGGTCTCTGGAACTTGCTCCAAAAGGTGAGCTCTAAACCATAGTTCCTAGAGGAGCATACCCCAACCCGGAAGGTTCCGGTCGGACAGTTCAAGGTTCCTAAGTTCAAGATATAGTTTGGATTTGAGGCGTCCAATTTGCTCAAAGACTTGGGACTCCAGCTTCCATTGAGCTTAGAAGCCGATCTTTCGGAGATGGTGGATTCGCCAATGGAGCAGAAGTTGTATGTCTCATCAGTTTTCCACAAGTCCTTTGTCGAAGTGAATGAAGAAGGAACAGAGGCTGCTGCGGCAACTATGGCCACGATTACGCTAAGGTCACTGCCATCAGACCCGCCGATGCAGATGGATTTTGTGGCGGACCACCCTTTCCTTTTCATGATCCGAGAAGAGATGACTGGCTTGCTGCTGTTTATCGGTCACGTGCTCAACCCTCTACTTGGAGCATAGCGCATCCATTCTGAGTTGCGAGTTAAAGTGTTTTTACTTTGGAATCAGATGGCCCCTGAAATAAATAAAAGAGTAGTAAACATTTCATCTTTCCCAACCGTGACTTATTTTATGTATCTCCGTTTTTGAATAAAGCTGGATTTGTTTCCGAATTGTGGCTTGTCGGATACCCTTGTAATTTCTTTGTTTTCTGGACTTTTCTGTAAGAATCTTGGCTGGATGTAACTGCAACTTTCCCCGCAAAAAAAAAAGAATTATGGCTTACCGGATGTATGTAGTTTCCTTTTTTACTTTTTGCGATGAACGTTTCTCAAAATAATAGCCCTCGGTATCTATAAGTGTGCAAACATGATCCCATATGACAAAACCAGTAATTCGTCTACTAATTAGAGAACTTGGTGTCGCCTGTGCTCAGAGCATCTCTAGCAGAACCCGCAAAAGGCGAAACCGCAAAAGCATTTTGTAGGTCACGTTTTTCGTGTTTTTGCTCTAGTTTTCGTGCAGCGAAGAACAGAACCCGCAAACGCAAACTACAATTCCGCGATTTAGACATTTCAGATTTCATGGGAACAAAGAGTTCATATTTCGACAGTACCAGCAGATGATTTCTACACAAAATAATATAGGCGATCTAACCCTATATCACTACACCAGCCTAGGTCGCCGCCGATCAAACCCTAGTGAGCAAAATGTGTCTCCTAACCGGAGCCATGGGCGCGGCGGCGACGCAGCGGCGGAGGAGCTTCATTCCTCGTCGGAGTCGGTGACGAGGTCGATGGTGGGCGGGAGCGTGCTGATGACCAGCGCCTGCTGCAGGAGCCCCTCGTTGACCACCGCGTTGAGCTTGGCGGTGGCGGCCTTCTCCTCCGCTTCGTATTGGGACCGCAGCAACGCCGCGGCCATCATGTGCTCCATCTGCTCGTCGGAGACGAAGTACTCCCGCCCGAGCGTGACCCCGAAATGCTCGGGGTTGTAGCCCTCCGGCGGCGGAGCACCTGGAGCGGCGGAGGAGCTGCTGGCGCCCGCGGAGGAGCTGCCCTCGCCGTGGAGGCGCAGCTGCTGGCGGCGGCGGATCTCGCGCTCGCGCTCGCGTCGGAGCCGGTCGAACTCCGGCAAATCGCGGCGGTGCCACGCGGCCGGCACCGGCTCCCCGTGCTTGTACTTGAGGGAGCCGCGCTTCCGTGCGCCGTCGCTGCGGGAGACCTGGCGCCACTTTTCGTCGGAGTAGTCTCCGCCGAATTTGTCGTCGCCGGGGAGCGGCTCCGCTTCCCTCTTCGGCGCCATGGCGGCTCGGAGTCGCCGGATCTGCGGTAGGGGTGGCGAGATTGCTCGTCGGAGACGGCGGAGTGGGGGGTGGATTGCTCACCGGAGCGGCGGAGCGTGCGAGGAGAAGCGGGGGTTTCGACCTGCATCCGCGGTCGCAATCCGGCTAAATAGAGGCTCGCCGCTTCGCTTCACGGGCCCCCGCAAAACGTTTGTGGGCTGGGCTAATTTTGCAGGCTCTGTTCTGGCCAAAAAACAGCACCAAACCCGTAAACTCGCCGGTGTTTTGCGGGTTTGAGTCTTTTGCGGGTTCTGCTAGAGATGCTCTCAGGGGTAGAAACCGTAAATCGTCGTCACCTCCACCCCTCCCTCCCCCTCTCCTCATCTTGCCGCCGTCGAAGGACGCCTTCCGGCGAAGCTCGGCCGGCCCCAAGGAAGGCGGCAGCAGGGACACTTGTTTTCCTCCGGCGCGCAATTCACCTCGAGATCCGCTTCTCGATCTGGCAGCTACATGGTTTCCGTTTGTTGGGCTGCGGCCCCCAGCAGACTTGGCGCGGTGCATGCTGCTCGTCGTGGCGGCGCGAAACGGCCGTATGGTGGCAGATCTTTCTGATTTGTCGTCACCCCAGGGTCATGGGTATGCTCGGCTTGGCATGTCGTTTTGCTGGCCATGATCCACGAATCGTTCTGGTTTGGGATGGCAAAATGCATGGCCGACAAACCCTATGCTCAGAAGCAATCTGAGCCGACAACCGAGGCGTCTCTAGGCCCTGCTACCTTGCTGGAAGAGTTGGCATCGAGGTTGTTCTTGTATCCCTTCCATACACACTCCGAAAGAAATTCTTGATCCAGTTGCCCTGGATCGGACAATGACGTCACTCGTGGTCGTGTTCCCCTCTCATGGGGGCATCGTTTTGGAGCTTCATGAGGGTCATGTCGGCGGTTCCGGCGTTCGCCGGCTACAAATAGCTGTTCCTCCTGCGTGGACGAACTCGATCGCTATCTCTGTCTGTGTACGTTTGCCCCGGTTCAATCGAATTTTATTTTGCACGAAAAGGAGGCCTGACTTTCGAAACAGAAAAGGTAGATCTGTTGATTCAACATATGTGCTTGCCTAGTTCGAATCGTATGTCAGCAACTCACCATGCACCGACGACCAGTCTCAAACGACGTGCTATTCCAAGTGCTACGCGCCACCATCAATTTATATATATATTTTAGAATATATGCCATCAATATATATTGTTGCTGCGTGTGGACCTTGTTCTATTACGTTCTCCAATGAGTCTAGTCTCAACACCCACACTCGTTTGCCAGGACATATAACAGGATAGACACGAACAAGGGAAAAGATTGTTAATAAAGTCGTTGCCGTGTTAACTTGATCACATCTAGAGATCGACCAGAATAAGGCATGCGTGTCAAGAGAGATATGCATGTAAGCCATGACATGTAAACGAACAAAGGAAACGGTGAGACTACACGTGCTGCCAGCCAAACAATCCAGGTTGTTTCCGTTCCGTTGCTATTTCTAGCTAGAAAAGGCCCTCTCTACGGAGTGTTGTGCGGCTCCCAAATGGAAAACCGTCGAATCGGACACGATTGCGCCAAATCGGGCGCAAGCTTTCGCTTCCTCTACCTTCCACGCGGCACCTGCACACACGTACAACAAAAAGAGCCGACGACTAGAGACCAACATACTCTCCAGTCTGCACTCACTTGCTTGTCACTTCCCCAGTGGATAGCAAATACTACGTACTAGGACGAAAAACACTTCAGCCAAACAAATACTCCCTCCGTTCGGATTTAATTGACACACATTTTGTTACACATGGATGTATTAGACATCAAACAAGTATAGATACATCCATATTTGGACAAAACTAAGTCAATTAATTTGGAACGGAGTGAGTACGTACTAGGACGAAAAATACTCCTACTAGGAGAGTTTCTTTACTAGGAGAGTTTCTTTAATTGATAGTAGTACAGGGTGGTTTTTTACATTCAGAATTGATGCCACCAGTGCTCTAGAGACTTCGCTCTCCTTTCCCCTCGCTACAGTTGAGAGAGGCGAAAAGGGAGGCGACTTCTTTTCCTCCGTCGTCGGCCGGCGATTCCTGGGGTTCTCCTTGCCTCCATCCGCCGCTCCGGCGGCGGGAGGTGGGGAGAACCTCGGGTCTTCGCGTCGGGCCTGTAGATAGCGGTAGGAGTAGTTTTTCTGGCGGCGGCGCTCGGGTGGTGGTGGTGCCGCGGCGGGGAATAAGGTATCCGGAGCTCCAACCCCACCTCGACGGCGGTTTCCCCGGCGTTGAGGAGCTCGCGGATGGTGTGGTCTACGGATCCTCGGATCCGGCAGATCTGGTGCTCCTCTGCCCTTTTGGGTCAGGGGATCTAGGGTTCCCTTGGTCTGTCGGCATGGTGTCGGGGCCGGCAGATCTTTTGGGATTTTTGTTCCTCCGGTTCCGTCTGCTCCTCTCAGTGTTCTTCTCCGGCGCCGAGAGGAAACCGGGTGGATTAGTTCTGGAGATCGAGATCGGTTTCAAGCTTCGGCAGCGCTTGTTGGTGGTTGATGCAGAGGGATGGTCGGCTCGCTGGTGGATGATCCGGCACGGCGGCGTCCGGCGCTGGATCTGGACGGAAGGGAGGCCTGGCAAGGTACGTTCATCGATCAAGGTCCTGCTGTTTGCAGCAGGCCACTCCTGGCTTCAAAATTGGTTCTGCCTCGTCCTGTTGCGGCTTGTTGGAGGATCTGTAGCAATCTTCGGCGTCCTGCCGTTTGTTTCTGTTTCCGTTCTTCGATTTGCTTGTAGTGTATTTGTCCTGCTGCTTGTAATCTCTCTATGTTGAATATATGCTACTTTCTCAAAAAAAAAGAATTGATGCCACCCCGTACAGCTGTGTTCGGCGAACTGAAAGTTTGTTCGATGGATCGAGTACTATTAAGATTAGCCATACAGGTGGATCATGAAAACCTTTCTGTTTTCAAAGCATCGTGGCCCAACCCACGCACATATGCTCCTCTCATCCCGTGAGTGACATCGCGAAGCTAGCCATCCAGTACTTGTCACACCGTCCCATTTCGTAATACCGTTAATAATTGATCCAAACCCAAGCCAAACTTACATTTCCTCCCACGCCTCCGTGGTGTGGTGTTGACTGGAGAACAAGTCCCGTCCCTCTTTACTCTCCCTCACTGATCTTGCACTCCATCTCGAACCTCATAGCCGAATCTGTTGCCAGAAGAAAAGAAGAAAATAAATGCCAAATCAAAGTCATCTGCCCCGGCCGTTCTTTTTCCACCACTTGGAAGCATCCACCACCCTGCTTTCTAGTTGACCAAATAAAACTCCTCTTTCATTGCTTAGTCCCAAAGAACCAACCACCACTCACTCAGTCCCTCTCTAACACGCACACTGACACACATACACACACACACCAACAATGAACAAACCACTACTACATCACCACCAACGACTTCTCTAATCCCTACCACCACTTCCTCACCTCTCTTCCTTGTATAAAACCACCACTGGTAGCCTGCTCTCTCTACTCGGTCAGCTGTCCAGTACGGCAGAGCACACACAACTCAACTCCCCTCACTTCCCATACCACTTAGATAACTACTGCTCTTCTCTTGTGCGAAGAACAAGAGACACGTATTCTTGCATCCAAAGTGTTGGATCGGCATACATGGCGGTAGAGAGGGTATTCGACGCGGCGGCGATCCCGTCGCTGGCGGCGAGCCAGGAGGAGTCGCAGCATGAGCTGCAGTGCGCCGAGGGGTGGGGAAAGAGGAAGCGCTCTAGACGACAGCAGCAGCGCGGGCCTAGCGAGGAGGAGCACCTCGCGCTCAGCCTCCTCATGCTGGCGCGCGGTCACCGCGACCAGCACAATTCCTCGTCGGTGCAGGAGCACAGGTGCTCCGTGTGCGGCAAGGCATTCGCCTCCTACCAGGCCCTCGGCGGCCACAAGGCCAGCCACCGCCCGAAGCCGCCGCCGCAAGCACCCGTAGCGCCCGCCGCAGTCCACGATGTGCCCGCTGCCACGGTGGCTGTCTCGCCCGCTGCATCGTCGTCCACGTCCAGCCGCGCAGGCGCGGGCAGCAAGGTGCACGAGTGCTCCGTGTGCAACAAGACGTTCCCGACGGGGCAGGCGCTGGGAGGACACAAGCGCTGCCACTACGAGGGGCCCATCGGAGCGGGCGGTGCCGCTGCGGTGGCCAACAGAGGGTTCGACCTGAACCTGCCGGCACTGCCGGACATCGCCACCGAGCGGTGCATGCAAGCTGCCGCCGATGAGGAGGAAGTGCTCAGCCCGCTGGCCTTCAAGAAACCGAGGCTAATGATCCTGGCATAGTTGTTGAATCAAAGAAATTCCAATTGATCATCAGTTTGATGACTGAATTGCAAGTCCCGTCCTGTCGGTGTGTATTCTTGGATTGGTCATCTGCTGGCTGGTGACACGTACATACCTTGCCAGCGGAGTGTCTTCGATTGGTGTAGTATCGTGTGTATTCATCTGTAGAAAGGTTCTTTCATTGATTAATTTGTTTGGGGTATCATAATTGAATGATTTGATATGGTATACGGAGCGACTATTACTAGTAGTTGGGTAATGACCAAGTGTGGAGTTGCTTGCCGTGTCGGCCACTCGTGTGTGCTCTGCCACAGGCTAAGTAGTTAAGTAGCTTTGTCAAACTACAGTCCCAGCTAGTAATGAAAACTCCATTTTAGCCACCAAATCCAGAGACCAATTCAGCTCGACCAATAGAGCATTTGCAAATGGAAGTACCAAGTAATTGGCAGTCTCTAGAACCGATTAATGCCCGATCATCGTCGGCCGCAGCGCGTGAGTGGACCAGGGCAATTGAGATAGTCACACAATGGCAATTCCTTGTTAAAAAAACGGGCGTACTGAGCGGCAGGTACAAGAAGATACGGAGATAGTCACAAAGAGAAGGAGAAATAGACAGCTCGAGGAAGGTGCCAATAGCGCGGTGATCAGGGTGACCGGCCATGCATCAAGCATGGAACATATTCTGGAGGATGCAGCGATTTGATAAACTGAAAGGGAAGTCGTGCCTTATCATGGCCGACATGAGATCGATCACATATTCACATGCATGCGGCTGGAGTGTAGAGAGTCCGCGCAAAGTTGGGAGTTCCAGGAGATCCAGGGCATGCATGACCAGGAATTTCCAACAGTTGAGACCTCAGGCGACATATTCTAGACTATGCAATAAATAATTTAACACATATTTTTCGCAAAAAATGAGTGTGATTTACAAGGGCAAGCATAGTGAGATGCAGGTACTATCATAAGGCAGAACTGCGAGCAATTAACTGAATCTTGGGATATCACAAATAATTTTCTTAGGGTAATATCGATCAAAATTCCTATGTAGTCCCAGTTTCAACATCAAACGGGCACAAAAGAATTACAGCAAAAATAAGGGGTCTAGTAAATGCTTTTTTACAGTAGGGGCCTAAATGAATGTTGATACGGCAGCATGCGTTCAAGGGTAATGGAATTGCAGGTAACAGCTTGTGAGTTCTGTCATCATTGGCAGTTAAGTGCTTTCCTAAAGCAGGGTACACAGGTGGTATAAAACCTACCCAACGAGAGTGGCTAAGGTAACACAATATATTTCTCCGCATAAGTTCAGGTAAATCCAAGATGTAAGTCACAATATCTATTCCCTTACACTTTTGATATTATAGTAGCATATGAAAAAACGGAATTGCTAACGCTCGGTTGCCTGAGTTTTAGCTTATCGCTCGGTCGACATGCTAGGCAGTGTGATCGATCCGTCAGGGTTAGCGATTCTTTCCGCGCGAGATGGTGGGTTCGGCCCTTTTTGCGATCCCTTTTGTGGCCCATTATTTTCTTTGCTGTTTTGGGCCTTGTTGGGCTTTTTGTTGGGCTCTTTTTTATTCATAGCTGGATTTTCCTTTTGTGTTTGGGCTTTTTGTTTTTTTTTTGCTAGTTGAGATTAATTTGTATGTGTCATCTCGGATGTGTCTCTCCAAATGCAAAATGTGTGGTGCGACACAGAGGTAAACGGCATGGTGAGTCGGTGAGGAGGTGGTTGTGTGTGGTTGGTGCGTAAATGTGTTTTTTTATATATTTCTGTGCAATTGCTCATGAATCCCGTTTGGCGTGGAATTGCACAAGATTTTTTGTGCATTTGCATATTTTTTATTCAAATGTGTAATTGCACATGATTTTAGTTAAGGCGCAATTGCACACGATCTCATTGTTACTGCGCAGTTGCACATGATTCTTGTTAGCGTGTAATCACACACAATTTTTTATCATTAGTGTGCAATTGCAAATGATTGTTGTTGGTGTGCAACCACATGTTTTTTTTATTCAAATGTGTAATTACAGATGATTCTCGATAGTATGCAATCGCACATAACTCTTGGGTAGCGTGCAATTGCACATGATTGTTTTTAGTGTGCAACTGCACATGTTTTTTCTTCAAATGTGTAATTGCACATGATTCTCGGTAGCGTGCAATTGCACGTGAATCTTGGTTAGCGTGCAATCGCACATGATCTTATGGTTACTGTGAAATTGCACATGATTATTTTACCGTGTAATCGCACATGATTTTTTCTATCATTAGTTTGTAAGTGCACATGATTATTGCTGGTGTGCAATCGCACATTGTTTTTATAGTTACTGCGCGCACATGAACTTTCTTTTTTTGGTGTGCCAATTGTTTTATATAATTTTGTGCTCTTGTTGGCTTGCGGAAATTTTGAGACCATTTGCCGTTTCTCCAGACGCACACTAGGCCCAAGTAGTGTAGGTGGAAACGGTCTCTCCTCTAGCGAAGACAGTTGCATGTGTATTTTCTTGTCTTACCGTGCAGTTACATAAGAACTTGATTAAAACGCGCACTTGCGTATGACTATTCAAACTTTTGGTTCCAGAGTAGCTAGCCAGAAAGTTTGAGAAGATAGGGGACCATCTATTTTCTTTTTTTTATTCTCGTTAGCGTGCATTTGCACAAGATTCTCGTAAGCGTGCAATTGCTCATGAATCTCTTATAGCGTGCAATTACACACGATTCTTTGTTTTTTTGTATGCAACTGCACATATTTTTTCCTCAAATGTTTAATTGCACACGATTCTTGTTAGCGTGCAATTGAACATGAATCTCGGTCAGCGTGCAATTGCACACAATCTTTTCATTAGTGCGCAATTGAAAATGACTATTGTTAGCGTGTAATTGTAAACGATTTTTTTATCGTTAGTGTGCAGTTGCATATGATCATTTTTGGTTTTAAATTTCTTTTTTTGGGTATAGGATGCAATTGCACGCTCATTTTTTTTTGTTAAGTAGTAGCTAATTCAAGTAGTACAACTTCATTTTAGGGAGGGCAATATTACTGGTTAACATCACGGGTGTGCTTTCTATTTTTAAATTTTACTGTGTTTTTAATGGGCTTTTTTATTGTTCTTTTTAAAACATTGCTAATCTTGTATTTCCTTGAAAAATGTGAAATTCCACACTGTTATTTTTCATAAGCGCGCAATTGCACGTGACTGTTTTATTAGTGTGCAATTGCACAAACTATGTTTTTTTGTTTTTCAACTATTATTTCACTCTTCTTTTAATCCAAAGCATGTATTTTAATTTCGCTTTTGCTAACGCTTGGCTGCCCAAGATTTAGCTTGTCGCTCGGTCGACGATTTAATCCATGCGATCGATCGATCAGGTTTCCTGTTTCCGATTGTTAACGCACTGAATGGGTGTTTCGGTCCGTTATGCTCGGTTTATGGCCCATTTGCAGATTGTACGTTTCTGTTGCTCTTTTTTTTTCGTTCTTGCTTTTCTGTTGGGCCTTTTCTTTCCTGGTTTTAGCAGAGTTTTTGTCTTTGCGCTGCCGTTTAAAATAGCATTGCGTGGGATTTTTTGGTGGGCCGTTTTTTGCGTAGCTTGTGTTTTTTTTTTGTGTGGTTTTGGGCTTTTTTGAATAACTATAGTGTGTAATTTTAATTAGATACTAATATGCATCTGTAAATTAATATTCTTGCACAAAAATGGTTATGAATGTGCAATTGCACTATGTCAAGTAATGCGCAGTTGCATTTGCATATTATGGCCAACAATGTGCAATTACATATTATGAACAATAATTGCACAATAGAAACCACAGTGTGAAATTACACACCAATTTAACTTTTTTTAATTTATTTTCCCTTGATTTTTTACCATTGGCAGTAATGCACAATTGCATATTATGGCCAATAATGTATAATTTCACATTAGTAGCCATAACGTGAAATTTCACATGTATTTATTTTTGCATGTTTTTCCTTTTTCTCCACTATGGCCAGTAATTTGCAATTGCACATTATGGCAAGTAATGTGTAACTGCATAATAATATAATGTGAATATTGCACATGTATTTAACTTTTGCATATTTTTCTCATGTTTTTATACTATGTCCAGTAATGCGCAATTGCATATTATGATAAATAATGAATAATTGCACCCTAGCAGCCATAATGTGTAATTACACACATAGTTAATTGTTGCGTATTTTTTCTCATGTTTTTTTACTATGGCCAGTAATGCGCAATTGGATATTATGACAAATAATATGTAATTACACACTAGTAGCCATAATGTGTAATTGCACACATATATAACTGTTGCGTATTTTTTCTCATCTTTTTTTACTATGACCAGTAATGCGCAATTGGATATTATGACAAATAATGTGTAATCGCACATTAGTAGCCATAATGTGTAATTGCACACATATTTAACTGTTGCGTATTTTTTCTCATGTTTTTTTTACTATTGCCAGTAATGTGCAATTGCATAATATTGATTATAATATGCAATTGCACACTAGTAGGCATAATGTTTAATTGCACACATATTTAAAGGTTGCTTAATTTTTCACATGTTCTTTTACTATTGCCAGTAATGTGCGATTGCATGTTACTTGTAACTGCATGCTTTTGGAAAAACAATGACCATGCAAATGCAACTGAACCCTCCATGTGCAATTGCATATTAAACACAACGGTAGTTTCCATGTTCAAAGCACATTAGTACGCAACTACAATTTAGTTTGTAGTTTTGTGCAGGCAACATACTATTTGAATTTGCAGGCAACATGAATTTGTGCAATTCCATAGTTAGTGGTCAAAAACTTCGCGCAAAAAAACTACTAAACAACTCTTAAAATAACATGATTTTTTGTACGAGTAAAAAATGAATATATATTTCAGAACGTAGCGCCAAAAAATACTAAAAAAATTGTTATAACATTTTTTTGCCACTCTAAGCGAAAATGGGCTAAAAGAAACAAAAACAAATACCTAAAGCATGCTTGCATGCTTGCTCGTGTTCGGTCCAATGAGGCCAGCAGCGAAATTATTCCCGCGCCCAGGCCATGCATGGCCCGTTTTGCCTGGGCCTGGATCCGTCCCTGCTAATAGGCAAAGGAAAACAACGCTAAAATAATCAACCGAGCGTTCTGTTAAATCAGCTGCTAACCTACGTCGACCGAGCGTTAACTCATTTCTCGATCAGCCGAGCGCTAGATGCGACTTTCAAATATTTGCACTCTAGTTTCCAAACAAAATTGCACCAGACAACCTTCATAAAGAAAATAGAATGAACATTCATCCATATTGGTGGGGTTGAGTTCAGAGAAAGATCCGAGGAGACTACGAAGTGGCACCTGCCAATCTGCCATAACCATTGTGAACAACTTAAGCAAGATTCACACAAATAACAACAGCACAACCCGGAGCACAGAAACAAGTAAATATTCAACTCAGGTTAACATGTGATTGCTTCTACTCAAGTGGTGCCTCCTTTATCGTAGGGATCTGCACCGGGTGAGCCGGATGCACATACGAGAACATGCTAAGGCACTGGCGAGGGCTTTCATACCTCATTGTGCCCTGCTCCATGGAATAGGCGGCCACCGTATTAGCCACGTCCACGTAGATGATATCTTTTGTCGGGTGGAAGCCAAGCAATGGGAAGAATGAATTTGAATTGATGAGACCCTGGATACTAGAGAACCAAAATCTTGCCGGCTTGCCGCCCAAGTTGCTGCTTCCAAGTTCCGTTGGGCTAGTTCCATGACACCAACTTGGTGAACCAGCCTCCAGGACATGCCATTTTCACCTTCTTGCAATAGATCCCACACCTCAAAAACCGACGAGTCGATATGTGCATAACGAAGACTTCCACCCTGTCGCTCCCCTATACACCGGTTGTGTGGACTGTCAGGGACACTGTTAGGCAATGGAAGGACCCGGATAGAGTAGCAATCGCAGTTGTATGCAACGACCTTGTCCATGCCACGGCCTGCGAAACAGTATGCAGTGCCACTCTGGCCAAGAAACAATGATCCGTACGGATATGCATCCACGCCTAGATGCGGAGATCGGATGGCCGTTGCCCTCCACTGACCGGTGTCTGAAGAGAATACCTTAAGATTCAGGCATCCACCTGTCTTATGCCAATCCACAAGGTGGTTAAAGAGGAAAACATGAAAGCTCCTGATGATGCCGTCTCCCGTATCAGTCACCGACAAGAGGCCATACAGAGAACAGTGATGCGGCCACGGCAGCTCCGGGAGACATACCCACTGCCAAGACACCGGGTTGCAGAATGAATGAAGTGGGAACAAAACAGGGCGTAGTTGAGTACAGGGCGTAGTTGAGTCTCCCTTATCCTCTCGCTACAGTTCTCAGGAGGCGAAAGGGAGGCGTTCTCGGTTTTCTGTTCCGTCGCCGGCCAGGGCGGTGGTTCCTCTCCTCTCTGTTCGCCGCTTCGACGGCGGGAGGGGGGCGGAACCTCGTCTCTGTGTCTCCGGCGTGTACATAGTAGTGTAGGAGTCCCTGGTGGTGCCGCCGTGAGGGGGAGGGAGGTGCTGCTGTTGGGGAATAATGGTGCCGGAGTTCGTTCTCCCTCCCGACGTTGTCTTAGGCGGTGTCGGCGAGCTGCGGCTGGTGCGTGCTCACGGATCTATCGATCCGGTGAGTCTAGGTGTTCTCTGGCCGGTTGCTGCAGCGAAGAAGGCGACCGGTGTACGGATCTTTTGTCCCCTGCTCTTCTCTTCGCCACGGTAAGGTGTGCTCTGATCTTGCTGTGGAAGATCTGGGGGTGGGGTAGCTGGGCATCGGCGTTCATCGCCGGAGGTTCCGGTTGCCTGTACAGGAGCATATGGGGTGGAGGAGTACGGCAGTGTTGGCTTGTGGCGTTCTTTTCTCTGGCCGGCCGTGGTGGCGAGGGGAGAGATGGATGCGGCAGGTTGAGCTGGTGCGTGGTTGCGGCTATTGGGAGGTGGGAGTTGATGGAGAGGGACCTGGCCACCTCTGTCGAGGTGAGGCGCCGCTGGGCCCAGGTCCGGCGCATGGGAAGCTTGGGGTGCGTCCCCGGCCGATGCTCCTTCGTCGTCGTCTGTTCTGGCTCTGGCGAGCTAGTTAGTGTTGCGGCTCTTCAACGCCTGTGGCGAGAAGCTTTTCCTGCGCCGTGGTGCGACCTTGGAAGTGACGGATTTGTCTCCGTCGGCGATTTCGTTTTGAGGATTTTGAGTTCCGTGGTTGTGTGGAGGACGAAGGACCACGAGGATCTATGTGCTTTCTTAGTTTTCTACGAGGTCCTTTCTCTAAGTTGGTTGCAGCTGTGTCTGCATCTGTATTCGTCATGTATTCTACTTGTATGTGTCCTTGTACGGTGTTGTGTCTAATATACAAGTAGTTTCTCAAAAAAAAAAGACACCGGGTTGCAGACATAGTACTGCACTACATTGCTGCGGCCCCTAGAACACAGTAGCAGGCCAGCCGCCGAGTGCACGATAAAGATCATCCTGGCGCTGCCCATAGTTTCAACATGCAACTGAGACTCGAGCAGGTGAGGCAAGAATCCGAGGTCTGAAGCCAATATGGACTCCGCTGTGGACGGGCGAGGGGAGCAGGCGAGGAAGCTAGGGAAGTGTCCCCACGGGCGAATCAGCGATTCGGTCTAGAGGAAGACGCCGGAGAGGTAGGGGGAATGCGATTGCCAGTAGCGAGCGACGAACCCAGGGCTAAGGACGATGTCGTTGTAGCGGTGGGAGACGGAGTGGACGCGGTGGAGGTACTTGGCCGGCAGGCGGCGGAGGATCTCCTCCACGATGTTGGCGCAAAGGAGATCCATCGAAACTCTTTTGCTGGTGCACACAGAAACGGGCAATGAATCAAGGGTAACAGGAGACGAATTGCGTTCTTGGCAAACTGAATCTTGTGTAGATTTAGAAACCGAATCGAATCTCTCTTTTTTTAGATGAAACCGAATCGAATCGAGAGCGAGCGAGAGAGATCGCAAATTCACTTGCCGGGTGTGGCGGCGACCACCGTAAAATCGAGTAGAATTAGGCGCGATAAACCATTAGAATTCATCGGGCAAAAGGGGAAAGCGAGCAGCTGCTTTGCGTTGGCCGGCGAATTGGGGGCAGAAACCCTCGAGTTGTCAACCGGTTGGCACATTCGTTTTTTCCTTTTAGAGCATTGTTAGGGTATAAGCACGCACGACGGAATGTCGTGTCTAGCAAGGACTCTACCCTGGTCCTATAAATACTTGTAAAACCCCCCTGTAAACCCTAGTCCGAAAAAGCAATAAGATAACCTGGTCCGACACGGACCAGTAGCAATCCAATCTGTGCCGCGTGCGTGAGTAGTGTTTGCGTGCTGTGATTTCTTTGTGAGTTTCATCTCTGCAGGGATCCGATCTAGGAGCTGTCAATTGGTATCAGAGCCTAGTGTTCCTGCCCGTGATCTTCAGAGAGAAGGAAGAGGATCATCTCGTTGGTGAAAAAGGAAGATCTCCCAGTGGCGGCTGGATCGCCGAAAGCAATGGCGACGGTGGGGGCAGCGCTATACCCCCGCCTGGATCGCGAGGACTACGCCCTGTGGGCGATGAACATGGAGGTAGCCATGGAGGCGCAAGAGAACTGGGAAGCAGTAGATCCCGGCGGCGCTGAATATCTGAAGGGAGGGGCAAAGTACACCAAGGATCGGCAGGCTCTGACCACTCTCTACTCCGTGGTACCAAAGGATGTTCTGCAACATCTCGCTGGAAAGAAAACAGCGAAGGAGGCCTGGGCTACGATCAAACTTCTGCATGAAGGCCATGACCGTGTTAAGGAGGCGATGCTCCAAACCCTAATGAAAGGCTATGAAAATCTGAGTATGGGTACAGATGAAACCCTAGATCAATTTGCATCTCGTGTGGTCACCATGGTGAACCAAATTCGTAGCTATGGAGAGAGGGTGGAGGATCTGTCTGTAGTAAGATGGTTTTTGCGTGCAGCGCCTACACGCTATCTACAAATCGTCACATCCATTGAGCAGTGTGTTGATCTGAAAACTGTCACGATTGAAGATCTGGTTGGTCGACTCAAGGCTCATGATGCTAGAGTTAGCATGGACAGCGGCAAGTCTGATGACAGCGAACAGTTGATGCTCACTAGACAGCAATGGGAAGCACTGTCAAAAGAACAGCAGGGCGGACCTAGTAAACCCTCGGGAGGCAATTGGAAGAAACAGTGGAAACCCAAGGCACCCAAGAAAGGCAATGCAGGGCAGGAAGACGGCGAAGCACAGCCGAAGAAAAAATTTGACATAAAAAAGGTGAGATGTCACAACTGTGGTCTCTACGGACACTTCAAATCCGATTGCCGCAAACCAGCCCAGGAAAAACCAGCTCAGAGAAGGCTTATATTGCGGTTGCACAAGAGGGAGATGAACCAGCTGATCTGATGATGTTGGAACTGTGTGAACTGCAAGAAGAGGGAGAAAAACCTCAGAAGGATTCAGCTACTGAAACTGTCACTCTTGTGGAAGAGAAAGTATATCTCCACGATAAGAATAGGGGGCAAACCAGCAGCAGTATTTGGTACCTAGATACCGGTGCCAGTAATCACATGACCGGGGACAAAGCTCAATTTGTCGAGCTATATACCACGGTAGAGGAACAGTGCGCTTCGAGATGGTACTACGGTGAAGATAGAAGGGCGTGGAACTGTTATGTTTCAGTCAAGCCGTGGAAACCATAAGGTGTTATCTGATGTGTACTATATACCCAAGCTCAAGAGCAACATAATCAGTCTTGGTCAGCTAGAGAGCGTGGGTGTAAGATTGTGCTAGAGGATGGATATTTGTGGGGTACGATAGACAGAAAAACTTGGTGATGAAAGTGAAGAGATCAAGCAATAGGATGTATATCCTGGATACAAATCGTGCAAACCCAATTTGTCTCATGGCTAGCATGAAGGAGGAGGCATGGATGTGGCATGCTCGATATGGGCATCTGAACTTTCGTGCTTTGGGCCAACTCGGCCAGAAGAACATGGTGAGAGGACTGCCGTGTGTGGATCATGCGCAGCAAGTGTGTGACGGATGTCTCATTGGAAAGCAAAGGAGAGCACCGTTTCCTCGAGAAGCCATATACAGGGCAAACAAGTGTTAGAACTTGTTCATGGTGATCTTTGTGGTCCAATCACACCCGCAACTCCAGCAGGAATAAGTACTTTCTACTTGTTGTTGATGACTACAGCAGATATATGTGGATTGTACTGATTAAAACAAAGGATCAAGCTCTTGATGCGTTCAAGAAAATTAGAGTTGCTGCGGAAGTCGAAGCAGAAGCAAAACTGAAGGCATTCCGTACAGATAGGGGGGGGGGGTGAATTCACCTCGAATGAGTTCAATTCATACTGTGAAGAACATGGCATAAGCGGTATTTGACTGCACCTTACTCTCCGCAGCAAAACGGAGTGGTGGAACGTAGGAACAGACCGTGGTAGCCATGGCTCGGAGCATGATGAAAAGTAAAGGGATTCCTGGAAAATTTTGGGGAGAAGCTGTGGTGACGGCAGTGTATCTCTCAATAGGGCGCCTACAAAAAGTGTTGAAGGCATGACTCCGTACGAGCATGGTGCGGACACAAGCCCAATGTATCTCACCTTCGCACATTTGGTTGCATAGCACACGTCAAGACGGTGGCAAGACATGTTGGCAAGTTAGCCGACCGCAGTACCCAATGGTCATGATCGGATATGAGCCTGGCACAAAAGCATACCGTGTGTACAATCCCTCTACCAAGCGGGCGTGTGTCACACGCGATGTGATCTTTGAGGAAGAGAAGTCATGGAGTTGGGATGCATTGAGTCTAATGATCCGTTATCTAATGAAATTTTTGATGTTGTGTATAGCTATGATAAGCAGGAAGAACGAGAAGGTGAACAAGATGATCCAGGGACACCTAGATCGTGGTGGTGACAGTGGTGGTACACATGGCGGCGAGGGAAATCTGCCCAGCACGCCTAGCAGCCCACTGCCATGAGTGTTGCCACGGCAGGAGAATCGGCGAAAACTCTGCCACGGCAGAAAGGCTCGCCAGAAGACGCTACGGCAGAAAATTCTGTCGCGGCAGGAGATCAGCCCGAGAGCGCAGATGATGGTGATGACGCCTCGGACACTCCTGGGATGGAGGGATCAGCAGCTCCTCCGGTGAAACACGGCCGCCTACGCCTGTGAAGCTACGGCCAGTGTTGGATTTATATCCAGAAGAAGCCCTACGCACGATAAATCCTGTTCGAGTGATTGGACGAGGAAGAGGTCAATGTCTTCTAACAGAAAATGAAGAACCGACCAAGTTTGAGGAAGCCAATACTATGATTAGTTGGCGTCGTGCAATGAATGATGAATTGGGATCTATAAGAGAAAATGAGACGTGGAGTCTTGTTGATCTTCCCAAAGGGCAGAAGGCTATTGGACTCAAGTGGATTTATAAATTGAAAAAAGATGCCGAGGGAAAATAGTGAAGCATAAAGCTAGATTGGTTGCAAAAGGCTATGTACAAGAACAAGGTGTTGACTTCGAGGAAGTGTTTGCTCCAGTTGCACGTATGCAATCAGTGAGGCTGCTTATAGCTCTCGCAGCACAGGAGGCATGGAAATTACATCACATGGATGTAAAGACTGCATTCCTTAATGGGGAGCTAAAGAGGAGGTATATGTGAAACAGCCACCTGGGTACGTTGAAGAAGGAGCTGAACATAAGGTGTTGAAGTTGAAAAAGGCATTGTATGGCCTAAAGCAAGCACCTCGGGCATGGAATATGAAGTTAGATAAAACTTTGTTATCACTTGGGTTTGAGAGGTGTCCACTTGAACATGCTATGTACAAGCGAGGAAAAGTGCTGATCATCTACTAGTTGGTGTCTATGTTGATGATTTGCTGATCACGGGTGCTAGTGAAGGAGAGGTTGCAAAATTCAAGCTACAAATGAAAGATCTTTTCAAGATGAGTGATTTGGGCCTGCTTAGCTATTATCTTGGCATAGAAGTACAGCAGAAACCAGGTGTTATCACATTGTGTCAGGAGGCTTATGCAAAGAAAATTCTTAAGAAGTGTGACTTGGAGGAGTGCAATATATCTCAGGTACCTATGGAACCTCGTTTGAAGTTGAGTAAGAAAAGTGGAGCACCAGAAGTTGATGCAACCGAATACAGAAGTGTAGTTGGGAGTTTGAGGTACTTGGTGAATACAAGACCTGACTTAGCATATTCGGTTGGAATTGTGAGTCGCTATATGGAGGCGCCCACAACTGAGCACTTGAGTGCAGTAAAGCATATACTCCGATATATTAAAGGTACCACAAATTTTGGTTGTGTGTATTCAAGGGATGAAGGAGGAAGAGTGAAGTTACATGGCTATAGTGACAGTGATATGGCTGGAGATATTGATGACCGTAAAAGTACTTCGGGTGTTGTATATTTCCATGGCAGAAATATAGTGAGTTGGCTATCACAGAAACAAAAGGTCGTGGCTCAATCATCCTGTGAGGCGGAGTATATTGCAGCAGCTACCGCAGCAAAGCAAGGCGTGTGGCTATCAAGGCTACTTGGTAATCTGATCAATCAAGAGCCAGAAGAAGTGGTGCTAAATATTGACAACAAGTCCGCAATTTCTCTATGCAAAAATCCAGTGCATCATGATAGAAGTAAGCACATTGATACTAAGTATCATTACATTCGAGAGTGTGTTGAGAAGAAGAGGATTGATGTCAAACATGTGTGCACCGATGATCAGCTTGCCGATATTCTGACTAAGTATTTGGGGAGGTTGAAGTTCCTGGAGATGAGAGACAGGATTGGTGTTCAAGCTGTGAGATAAGCGTTCGTGCTTAGGGGGGTGATTGTTAGGGTATAAGCACGCACGACGGTATGTCATGTCTAGCAAGGACTCTACCCTGGTCCTATAAATACTTGTAAAACCCCCTGTAAACCCTAGTCCGAAAAAGCAATAAGATAACCTGGTCCGACACGGACCAGTAGCAATCCAATCTGTGCCGCGTGCGTGAGTAGTGTTTGCGTGCTGTGATTTCTTCGTGAGTTTCATCTCTGCAGGGATCCGATCTAGGAGCTGTCAATCATCTCCACTCTCGGTGCTCAAATAACCGCCCAAAGGCCCTTTGGGGCGTGCCGGACCAAAATCGGCTCCCACTCGCGGCGCCAAATGCGATTTTGGTCCGGCGCAGCCCAAATTTTGGTCCGGCACACCCAGCCCGCGCCCTCCGCTTGGGGTGTCGTTGGGCTGCGCCGGACGAAACGAAGCGCGGCGCCACGTCAGACTCCGACGCGTGGGCCACGCCTGTCATTGGCACAGCATACCCAACAAACCCCAGCTCGGCATTTTCTCGTCTGATTCAGTCCAACCACCTGTCCTCATCACGACGGTTTGGAACGCCACTGCCTCCTCCCTCCCCGCCTCCCCCAACCCCCCACCTCGCACCTTTGGACGCCGCCGTGCTGCCCTCGAACTTCGCCGTGCTTTGGCTTCTTGCCGACGGTCGCCAACTTCGGCATAGGCCATATCGGCGACTTCCCGTGATCCTCCTTGCCTGCAAGGTGTTCGACGGAATTGCTAGTACAATTTACAGATGGATAGCCTAACCGAGATCGGGTGATTGATTGATTCCCTTCCCATTGCAGATGGATAGCGACGACGAGTTGATAGCCGCGATGCTGTTGGAAGAAGACGCCGCCATCGCCGAGAAGGAAGATGAGAATATGGCGATCCTCGCCTATCTTCTACAACTTCAAGCCGACGAGGCCGCCGCTGCCGCACCCAAACGAGGAGGTTCGTCGTTTGGGAGGAAGAAGACCAAGCCGAGGGGGAGAATGGAAGGACATTGCATGCTAGTCTCCGATTACTTTGCCGATGTTCCAATCGCCACCGCCAAGGATTTTCGTCGACGCTTTCGGATGAACCGTGGCTTGTTCACCGACATCGTGCAAGCTGTGAGGGAGTATGATCCATGGTTCAAGTTGAAGAAGGACGCCGTGGGAATGGTTGGTTTCTCATCCATCCAGAAGTGCACTGCTGCCATGAGAATGCTTGCATATGGAGCACCTGCAGATGATATAGATGACTACCTACCCATGTCCGAGTTCACAGCCATCAAGTCAATGTACAGTATCTGCAGGGCGATGGTTGCTATGTTTGGCCCCCACTATTTGAGAGGACCAAATGAAGAAGAAATAGCTCGGATCATGGAAGAGAATGCAGCAAGAGGATTTCCTGTGATGCTTGGAAGTATAGAATGCATGCATTAGAGCTAAAAGAACTGTCCACTTGGTTGGCAAGGATTGTACAAAGGAGGCCACAAAGGATATTGCAGTGTGATACTTGAATCTGTGGCCGATCATGAACTATGGATTTGGCACGCTTTCTTTGGCATGGCAAAATCACACAACGACATCAACGTGTTGCAGCGCTCTCCTGTGTTCGCAAAGCTCGTGGAAGGCCATGCTCCACCAGTCAACTATGAGATCAATGGCCATCAGTACGACAAAGGGTACTACCTAGCCGATGGCATCTACCCAAGGTGGGCAACATTTGTGAAGAGCATCACCAACCCTCGCGGCAACAAAGCTAGCCATTTTGCCGGAGAACAAGAGAGTACCAGGAAGGATGTCGAGCGGGCATTTGGAGTGCTTCAGCAAAGGTTTGCTATCGTTCGGTACCCTGCTCTGACATGGTCGAACGATCAGATGTGCAAGGTGATGAACGCGTGTGTGATCCTGCACAACATGATCATCGAGAGTGAACGTGCTAATCCAGTGCATGATCATATACCATATGACTTTCAAGGCCCTCTCGCTGATGTTGATCACGAAGTGCCGGCAGATTTCTCTGATTTTCTCTCAATGCATATGGAGATTCGTGATGAAAATACTCATCATCAACTCCAAACTGATCTAGTGGAGCATTTGTGGGCACGCCGGAGAATGACAACGACAGACCCGAAAAATGTTTGAGTTTTAATTTGTTTTTTGACGTGGTTTTAATTTGTTTTTAGTTAGTGTGAAACTTTATTTTATGTGTTTAAACTATAAAATATTGATGTATGTTTGATTTGTACTAGTCAAAATATTTGAATTTAGATAGGAAAATCTAATATAAGGCGACCCGTTCCCAGCCACGCTTTGCCAAGCCTGACTTTGGCAAATCTGGCAGCAACAAAAGTGTGGCCAAAAAATTGGACGCCACGAAGTGTGGCAAAAAATCACAAAAAAAATCACTCTATGACAAATGGACCATGTAGATGATAAAGTGTGGCAAGAATCTAACACATACCAACTTGCAAAATTTAGGCTTGGCAAATCGTGACCGAAAACCAAACAGCCATGCAAAATAGAACCAGCTGCACCTCGAGGCGGCGAACAGAACTTACGGCTTAACTCTTCTCTCCCTGGCCCCCTTCGCCTCCTCCCGAATCCGCAATGTATCTTTCCTCCATCTACCTCAGCTTGTTCTCCCAGATCCCCAATATCCCGGCGATCTTAGGTCGTGACAATCGAGTAGTACTAGACCACTACTACTGCTGCTGCAGTATGTAATGACTTGAGTATTTAAGTAAGTAGCTTAAACTACAGTCCCAGGTTACGACAACTCCATTTTACCTTGTTTCAAAAGAAAAAAATCTCCAGTTTAGCCACCGAATTCCAGGACTGATACAGCTCGACCAATCAGGCATATGTAAATTGAAGCACTGATTAATTGGCAGTGTCTAGAACCGATGAATGCCGGATCTTCCTCGGCACTGAGGAAAAGGATATGCACGCAGCACGCAGGTGTGTGCTCGGACCAGGGCAGCAAATGAGATAGTCACAAAGTGGCAATTCAATGACCACGCGTTGGCTTAAAAGGACGGAGACTAGGAATTGTTTCCACTGAAAAAATACGGGGATCTGGCATGCATGCAGCAAGGTACATATTCTGGAGGAGTTGGCGATTTCACAAAATAAATGAAAGGAAGTCATGTCATACCATGGCCGAGATGGACATAAGGTCGATCACATGCCATGTTCCAGGATTGCCTCAGTCCATATGTAATGGCACGCCGGTTTCACCTCAGGGGCTGCACTGCCGATCTTCGTTACATAGCATATGAAACTCTATCTTGATCATTGATCGACAGCCAACAGGCACCATCAATCAAGACCATGTTTGGCCGAAGTCCGGCACCATATTCTAGACTCAGCAATATGTTCTTCGGGGTTCTCACTTTCTAATGTACATTCCCATTTTGATTCTGGCTACATATTCTAGACTATAAATAAACAATTTCACACATATTTTCTGCAAAAAAAAATAGTGTGATTTATAAGGGCAAGCAGAGTGAGATGCAAGTATAATATCATAGGCAGAAATACGAGCAATTGACTGAATTTCTGGATATAAGAAATAATTTTCTTAGGGTCATATTATATCGATAAAAAATCCCATATGCCAGTTTCAACATCAAACAGACACTACACCATACAGCAAAAACAAGGGGTCTAGTTAATGCTTTTTTTACAGTAGGGGACTAGATGAATTTTTCTTATGCAGGATATGACTTTCAAAAATTTGCACTGTAGTTTCCAAACAAAATTGCACCATAGAACCTTCATCAAGCAATAGTATGAACACTCATGCATATTGATGGGGTTGGAGTTCAGAGAAACATCAGAGAGAGACCACGAAGTGGCACCTGCCAATCTGCCATAACCATTGTAAACAACTTAAGCAAGATTCACACAAATAACAATAGCACACCATGGGAGCACAGAATCAAATATTCAACTAAGATTTAACATGGGATTGCTTCTACTCAAGTGGTGCCTCCTTTATCGTAGGGATCTGCACTGGGTGAGCTGGATGCACATACGGAAATAAACCAGTACTAAAGCACTGGCGAGGGCTTTCGTACCTCATTGTGCCCTGCTCCATGGAATAGGCAGCCACCGTATTAGCCACGTCCATGTAGATGATATCTTCTGTCGGGTGGAAGCCAAGCAATGGGAAGAGTGAATTTGAGTTGATGAGACCCTGGATGGAAGAGAACCAAAATCTTGCCGCCCAAGTTGCTTCTTCCAAGTTCAGTTGGGCTAGTTCCATGACACCAACTTGGTGAACCAGCGTCCAGCACATGCCATTTTCACCTTCTTGCCACAGATCCCACACCTCAAAAACGGAGGAGTCAATATGCGCATACCGAAGACTCCCACCCTGTCGCTCCCCGTTGCGTGGACTCAGGGACACTGTCAGGCAAAGGAAGTAGCTGGATAGAGTAGCTATCGCAATTGTATGCAATGATCTTGTCCTTGTCATGGCCTCCGATACAGTATGCAGTGCCATTCTGGCCAAGAAACAGTGGTAGATATGCATCCACATCTAGATGCGGAGATCGGATGACCGTTGACCTCCACTGGCCGGTGTCCGAAGAGAATACCTTAAGATCCAGGCATCCACCTGCCTTATGCCAATACATAGGGCCGTTAAAGAGGAAAACTTGAAAGGACCTGATGATGCCGTCTCCATTATCGGTCACGGACAAGAGGCCACACAGACGATAGAAACGCCACGGCAGCTCCGGGAGAGACACCCACTGCCAAGACACCGGGCTGCACACGTAGTATTGCACTACATTGTTGAGGCCCCTACAACACAGAAGCAGTGGCGGATCTAGGATTTGATCAACGGGGGTGCCAACTGCCAAGCTTAAAAATCACAGCTCAAACGGCAGCATAAGGTTTAAACTTTGCAAAAAAATGACAATAGAAGTACTCCCTCCGATCCATATTAGTGGGCACAGCTTTGTCTAAATTCATACGTATCTAGTTAAGTATTTAGACTAGATACATGTGTATCTAGACAAAGTTGTGCCCACTAATATGGATCGGAGGTAGTAACTTAATTTGGTCTTATACCATAATAATATGAAATAGAAGGTCCAGAATGTGCCAAAAGAAATTACAAGGTTCTAATAAGATATTATACAATAAAAGACACCAAAATACGTCACAATTACCAATTTCAACCTTACACCACTCTACGTGTTCCCGCTGGCCGCTGCCATGAAAAGCAACACCAATTTGAGAGGCAAATACACCAACTTGTAAATCTTTGTTTCAACGAGCTTCATAGAAAGCTAACCAAGATTTTGTAGGTTTGTGAATCTGTCATCCTTTCTCATGTCAATAATAATATGTCAAGTTGGAAAAGCAAGACTATCATCCGCTTGCGAGAAATGATTGGGATAGAGGAAATTCAGTTACTGGCTTAGTACTACTACCTGTCGCTCTTGGTCTGTCAGAGCCTCAGAGGTGAAGCAGCTCACTAGCTCAGTAGCTCAGAGACTGAAGATTGAAGAAACTCGCGGATGGATGGATGGTGGACGGACCGCTGGTCGCCGGCTCGCCGCATTCCTTGCCGCGCCGTCGCGGCTCGCCAGCTCGCCGCGCACCCGGTCGCCCAGTCCCCGGCTTGCCGCGCACCCAGTCGCTTGTTGCCGTCTGTCTCCCCTGCGGACTGCGGTGCAGCCCGCTGGGCACTTGATGCCTGGTCTGCGCCGGCAGCTACAGCCTTCATCCCCACGCCGTCGATTTAGGTCAGCCCCGCCGCCGCGAGGTATGATTTTGGTCAGGTTTGGGTGGTGCCGTGGTGGAGTCTCGACTGGATGCGATGCGAGCTGGAATGCTGGATGCGAGCGAGGGGCTTGTTGGGCTGGAAGGAATAGATGGGCTGCTGTGCCTCTGGAGTTTTGACCACACTCTTTTATTAATTTCGTGTTTTTTCATCTAATGTACACATACAATTAGTCTGAATACAAGTAGTTAAAAATTCTGTATTTTTGGAGGGGTGCCATGGCACCCATGGCACCCCCACTGGATCCGCCCCTGCACAGAAGCAAGCCAGCCGTTGAGTGCACGATGAAGATCATCCTGGCGCTGCCAGTTTCACGGTGCAGCTGAGACTCGGGCAAGTGAGGCAAGAATCCGAGGTCTGAAGCCAATATGGACTCCATTGCAGACGGGCGAGGGGAGCCAGCGAGGAAGGAAGGGAAGTGTCCCCAGGGGCGAATCAGCGACTCTGTCTGGAGGAAGACGCCGGAGAGGTGCGGGGAATGCGACTGCCAGTAGCGCGCGACGAACCCAGGGCTAAGGGCGATGTCGTTATAGCGGTGGGAGACGGCGCGGACGCGGTGGAGGTACTTCGCCGGGAGGCGGCGGAGGATCTCCTCCACGATGTTGGCGCAAAGAAGATCCATCGAATTTCTTCTGCTGGCGCAACACAGAAACGGGCAATGAATCAATCGTAGAAGGAGACGAATTGCGTTCTTGGGAAACTGAATCTTGTGTAGATGTACGAATCGAATCGAGAAGGGCCGCGAATTCTTGGCACGAGTGAAATAATTAACTGAGAAAGTGCTGCGTACTTCACTTACCAGGGGTGGCGGCGACCAGTACAAAATCGAGTTGAATCAGGCGTGATAAACCATTAGAATTCGTCGGGCAAGAGGGTAGGGCGGGCGAGCAGCTGCTTGAGTTGGCGGGCGCATTGGGGAAGAAACCCTCGAGTGTGCAGAGGACGTAGCGCTGCAGCCACGGGGACGGGCCATTTCTTCGGCTAACCGGACAGGCCTGGGAGGCACGAGTAACTAAGCAATGGGAACAGAAAGATTCGGCCCACAATGCTTTGAGGATTGCCTTGTCCAGCTCCCAGAGGCCGGATCGCGCGGGCGGCGGCCGCGTGTCAACACCGCTGCTTCTCAGAACAGAGTAGGAGATCGCACGAGCCCATCGCTTTTTCTTTTTTTCCTTTCCGTTTTTCCCAACCTTTTCTTTTTTTTGGGCGGAAAAAGTGAGTTTATTCCTTAGAAATAGTGTTACAGTCTGCTAATACAAGTTCTGATGCCCAACCTTTTCAACAAAGAGTGCAAAGAAATTTCGAAGTTCCGAAGTACAAAACGTCGAAATATTAAATATTATAGTACACAGAAATCCCGAAAACAAAAATATTGAAAAACGAAGTATAAAACACTGAAAACCGAAATACAAAAAATCACTCACCACGAAATGGCGTCGGGAGGCGGTGTGCGCCGGCGCGTGTGCCCTGGTGTCAGCTTTTTTTCTCCGTGCTTGTCTCAAAGTTTTTTCTTCGTAGTAATTTTCACCAAAATGTTATCAATATTTTACTGGGTGATGCGTGCGATGCAAAAAAAGGCAGAAAATATCAACTGATACTTGGCACTGGGTTAATAGGTCAGTCCAATGAAAGCACTGTAAAATAATATAAAATCATGTATAAAGTATGTAGTCTGATTGAAAATAATAAATAATTTCCAATAAGCTGTAGTTATTTGTTTTCCTTTATAGTTAGCAAAGTATTATTATATTTTTATAACAAAAATAAAAAATACGAGTTTAGTAATCAGTAATCTTTCTTGAATTAGTCTTTGAGTTTCTACTTTTGTTTAGAATTTATGCATTATTTTTCCCCTTGCTTCCGAAAAAAGAGTCAAGAAACAATAATGGCAACCCTTCAAGTTTGACGAAACACATAAATTCTACGTGAACGTCCCTTTCCTGGTCTCGACCTCGAGCGTTGCGCTGGCCGCGGATGCTCGGTTGTGCCTCCCTTATGTTACTCTCTTTTGTGCATGGTCATCAGTGACAGTGGAATCATGTAGAGGTAGCTCTTTCATGTCACTTATGTTGTTGTTGCTAGATGTGGAGATGTATACTCCACTTTCGGGCGGCTTCATATATTTCAGTGGTGAAAGTAGTCTCGATTTTTTCCTTCCAATCTAAGTCTGTAAAGATCCTAGTACCCAAAGATTCAAGTCAATAGATAACTTTATACTAGTGCCTCATACCTAAAAGAGTAGTTTTCTAGGGCCTCCAAAAAATTCTGTTTTTGAATATGAGTCTTCAGAACATCATCCATCACTTGGAGGCTCCGTGAAGGCTTAGGCAGCATGGCAAACCTGCAAGGGAATGATATCTTTCATGTCAAAGCGATAATCATAGGAGCTTCCAAATCATCCACAAGAAAGAGGAAGTTTTCTATATTGAAGCATTAGGATATCCAGATTAAACAAAAACACCTATGCCTTTGTAAGAGGATCATAATGTGTCAAGTTTATGTCTCAGATCACATGAATCAAGGATCTTGCCCCTGCAACTGCGACAACAGTCTAGGCCTTATTGAAGAACATTCATAATCTACTTCTATTGACGTGATCGTCGGCAATCATGATACTCTACCTCAATGTAATGAGTCTTGTCTGATCCCTATAGTATGGTCCCCTTAGCTCTGTTTTTTTACTTGAGATTGTTTGACTTAAACTTGAGAAACTCAAAGGACCCAAACTTGCGGTGCCGAGATCTATCACATCTCCTCTTAAAAAAGGGGGAAGATCACAAGTATATATACATGACCTCGCGTACCACTTTAGGAAAATCAACACATTTTCATTGGGAAAATGGAGATTTGTCCCAAACTAAGAAATTGTAGTAAATATAATCCTTTTACCCCTAGCTAGCTGGCCACGCTCAATCAGCAAAAGGTGAACTTGTGCCCAGATGTTGCCAGAATCAGGATCACGCACGAAACACATCAAAATTGGTACTTGTTGGCGATTGTCAGGTTTGTAACTTGTCCAAGAATCAAACTTCTTATATGAGTATATGAAACTTAGATATGGTGGATTGCGGGTGGAGTTGGTAAAATCATGGTTTCCTTTGAAGATATGACGATTGAAAATGATTTTTCTTACATGAAGCTTACAGATGGATGGATTGCAGGTTGATTTTTGATATGTTATATAGGTTATTTTTTGGGACTAATACCAACCATTTGGTTCAAATTTTAGAATCAAAGGCTGCACTTCCGTAGCAGAGCCGGGCGTAGGCCCAGGTATAGTGGGGCTTAAGCTCATGTCCAGCCCAGGTGCGTAAGAGAGGATGTATGAACAATCTGACCCAAGGTTATTGAATGAACTTTAAACGACCTAGCACACTTTGGCCCAGCCCCGTCCGCTGTCAGTTCTGGGCCGCCCCTGCCAGCAAGTTGTAGCTCGGGTTAGTTTATCCCTAAAAAAACTCGGGTTAGTTGTTCTTAAGAAAAAACAAAAAACTAGTACTCCCTCTAGAGCCGGCAACCACGTTTAGCCAAGACGCTCTTTCCGGCCATTTTGCCTGCTGTGGGGGACAACACCTTCATTGTTTAACCCAAGCGCCACATGATGTCAACTAATCCAAACTCCCACAAAATTGCCATATTGGAGCTCAATGTATACAAGATAGAAATATGTACTTGTAGTACTGTCCACTACTTTAGATAATGTTGCACTCCCATTTTCTATTGCATTTGGATGCCGTGCATGCATTTGCCTTGTTTATTCAACTGCAACTAATTAACTGCTTGAGATTAGCGGCATCCTATGTGGATTCATCTAAAAAATGTATCTCTGACGTTCATGCATGGATGCACCATGTGGATCGATCATTGGATGTTCATGTATTGAAGAAAGGGATATTGGCAGGTAGTCCATATGATAAATGCATAGTTACTTCGACGGCCTTGTCAACGTTTTGTTTTCTTGTTGGAAATCTCAATGTACCTAGCATAGGGGAAATCCAATTCATACGAGCATATGCTCTCACTGTTCAAAAACACAATTCAAAATGTAAAAAAAATTCCAAACAAATCGAGTGTACATCCTGACATTTTATGGGATTTGGATGCCCCCTCCCTCCCCCCCCCCCCCCCATTCATATATTCTAGTTTGCCCTCAATTGTTGTTGGCCAGCTCCGCCACTATATATGATCGTGATATTAGAGCATCTGAAGCAGATCTACACCCGCGTTAATAACCATGGGTCTAGCTCTAAGATTCTCGATTTACCCATGCGGAAGGAGAAACTTAAGCTTTTCCTCGGAAACAACAGTTTGTTCAGGTTGGTAAGCTTGTATCCACGATGTTCGATCATGAACTGATCTAACTATGATTGGATTTCCAACCCCTATAAAATTACTACTTTCAATCTAATGAATAAGGCATATAAATTTACTCAAAAGTCAACACTTACTAAGTTTTAACAAATAAAAATGTTAAATAAATATATTATGAAAATATATTTTGTTGTGAATCAATTGGTAGTGATTTGGTATCGTAAAGATTCATATTTTTATCTATACCATTCGTCAAACTTTTAAGGCATTGACTTTTGACTCAATTTATGCGCTTATCAGTGGAACAAAGGGAGTATTTAACAATGTGTTACTGGTGTAACTACAGTTTTGTGTCCCCATTTATAATATATAATGTTGGCCCGTCATCCAGGGCTTATCATGAATACAAACTAACATAGTTTGTTCATGAAATTATGTACTCTTTCCATTGTGGTTTATATATAGGTGCTGCATGTATTTTTAAATCGCCAAATTAGCAATGTAATGCATAAAGGTTATACCATTTGAAAATATAACATCTAAAGTTGCTAATGGTATATTTTTTGCAGTATATACTCCCTCCGTTCACAATTACCTCGCATTATGAATTTAGTCAAAGTCAAACTTTGTAAAAGTGACCAGAAAAACACCTTTTATTCTCAGACTGAGTCTAGAAATTTTATCTTATACATAATTATAAAATCTAACAAAAGTGTTGTTGGAATTATTTTACATTTGAAACAAACCTTACTTATATTTCCGAAATATATAAAAACATTAACAAATATCTTTAATCAAAATTCTAAAAGTATTAAAACGTCATGTTTTTCCGTACCGGAGCGGTTTTACATACTATCAAGTCGTACATATACGTTAGTTGTCACTAATAAATTCCGCTAGGTCCACATTGGAATGGGCCGTACGTCTAGCTTAATTATACGCACCGGCAAGAAATCAGCCTGGCTATGTACAGAACCGTGCATGTATACATACGAATGTTAGATCAGATTTGGCCATCAAGCCGCAATATGCAGAGTGCTACATCCATACTTCGAATCTGACATTTTGCAATCATAATTAAACGACGTACATTTATGATTCTCAACCTAAGACGTACGGAATGCATCGATCTTTCCTTTTGTTCTGAACGTTGTTACATTTTCTGTCCGATAATGATCCGACGTTAAAATCAATCCGTCTGTCTTTTGATTGCTGGTCCATCTCACTGTTTTCAGAGGAAAAGTCTGACAGAAATCGGACTTAGACTGTCCTACGCACACCAATTTCATTTTGTTCTCAAACTAACAAACCGAGAGTTTCAGAAGCATATGGGCTCTCATCACTCGCTTGCGGCGCACATTCGCACTCCTACATACCCTAGTGTTGGGCATCCTACACGGCCAGCTGGTAGATCAAACTTAAAAGGCAAGATATGCTACTAGCTCAATGGCATTAGATCGAGTGATGGAGCGACAGCAACGCATTAGCAAAGCTGTGTGAAGTTGGTACGCCGTGATCTCCAAAGATTCCATGTCACTAACTCGAGACCAAATCAGGCCATGCATGAGGGATCCAGATTCGCTGACTTTGGAAAGCACCAAGTCAGGTGACTTTGAGTCACTGACACGTGAGACCCACCATGTGCGGGGTCCACATGTCATCGACTCAAAGTCAGCCAAAGTCAGCAAGCACAAAGTCAACGAATCCTAATCCATGCATGAGATACATGATTGGATTGATTACATTCCAAGCAGACAGGAATAGCAATCCAAATCTCTCCTTGACTTGAGCTCCTAGATGCCAAACCACAAACTGTTTTGTGATCTTATCTCTTCTCTATACCGGGCACGCACACTTAGATGACTCCGTGGTTTCGATCAAATTGTCTGGTTCAACTATAAAAATCGTGGCAACGAATATATGCGCACACACCTGCCAACACTTGTCATAGGCATTTGTCAAACCAGGTTGTTTGATCATGAAATGCTACATTTCATACAGTTTTTCAGAAAAAACATTGTACAAACACAAACGCCCATATACACATCACAAGCGGCTCGTTGTTGACAGGCATGTCGCCTGCTACTGAAAGACTACGGCCTCTTAAAATCCTGGAAGAAATCCAAAAATGAGAACACCCATGCTAACTTTAGGACTTGAACATGGGGTTGATTCCATCACAAGGAACCTAATGGAACCTAACCAGGTTTAGGTTAATAACATTGTTTTGTTGACACATTTCCTAGATCACTTCACTAACGGTAAAAGGGAATAAGTTGGGGGGGGGGGGGGGGGGGGGGAGGTATTTTTTACAAGGAGACAACCCCGACATGTGCGTCGATTAATATTTGGAGCCATAGGGTTTTGGGTGTCTAATTAATATGATTTTTTTATTCAGGGTTGAAACACCATAGTTCAGAGTGCACCAAATGATTTTCTCATTGTCATAATAATGGCGCACGAAGAATAATTAATGCATGAGTAAAAAAATGAACTATCAGAATAAGGGGTGCTCTGTCACGGGGTGAGGGAAGTCTGTACACTACAACAAAACAAGCATGTAGAGACGCCTAATTTATAGCTAGAGACACCAAATTTCATCTCTAAGTAGTTGTAAAGACGCTATTAGAAAGCGTCGTAAGAGCGTCTTCTTATCCACCGTCTCAAATACCATAAAGACGCATTGTTAGCATCTCAAAACACAAAACGAGACGTTTTTAAAAGCGTGTTTTTGCTAATAGAGGCGCTTTGTAGATGTACAACATATTGTCTCTACCCAACATTGAGTCGCTTTATTGCGTCCTTGAATGGAGATTGTTTTGAGGTATATAAAAATATATTTATTCTTGAAATCTTTGCATTCATCTAGCACACCAGTACACATCATATGACTAAAATCGGATTATTGTCGACAAAAGAACAAGCTTTAAGGATTATAAGAATACAGTGCACTGCAGAAAAATATCTATTATATAATTTGATGTTAACTGTACTTTGCAAGTGAAATGTACATGATTACAAAGATTTGCAGACACGGCTTAATAATTCATAGAATTTCTGTATGCAATCTCCTAACTAATGGAATTAATCTATTAGATCTTGAAATCATCAGCCATCCGGTTCACTGCTTGGTCTCCGTACTATGCTGCCTGAACAATCTTTGCAAAAAGTATCCTGCAAAGGGACAGCTAAACAAGAAAAAAATCAGTCGGTAAACTAATTAAGAATTTGACAAGAACTTACTGCTCATGACCTCGAAGTAACTACCGTGTGCAGCAGAAAAAAATTATCCTAGAGTTTCGACACATACCCAAATGTACTTAGATGAGTCCAGCCTGTCCAGCAAATCTGATCCTGTTTGCATCGAAATCCAACACGTAGCAGTTCCTGTAATCTGCATAAAACCCGGTACTGGATCGAGAAACGTATGTGAATTTAAAACCATTAGGAAATAAAATTTACTCTCTGCTCGTCGATGCAATTGGTGCCCTGCACTGAATAACACCTCCAAGTGTTTGCTCGTCTATTCTCCTCTGTGCAAAAAGTACAACAATATCCATGAACAGTAGTCAAGTGCAATTACAAACACTAATCTGTGACATGCAAGAAAAGGTTTCGGAAATCTTAGAGGGGAGTGACGGAAAAAGTATAGGCAAGGAATAGTAAATCGAATCCAGAGGCAAGGAATAGTAAATCGAGTCCAGCGGCCAGAAACTCACCAGTTTCAACATTCATCGAGTCCTGCGGCCGGATGGATCCGCCGGATGTGTCTTGGCATGGGTCCCGGCAAGACAAATAATTAGCACTTCTTGAGGCAGCCGTAGGGGAGAGTTCGCTGGAGAGGGCACGGCACAGTGATCGGATCTGGTGGCGCCATGGCGGCGGCCCTATGTTTTTTTTTGGGGCTGAGGAATATAACAACTTAATGTGGGTGGTCAGGGTAATTATTATTAGTTCCTTAATTTTTTTGTTACGTGTAAAGCCTGAAGTATAAGACGATATATGCAGCGTCTCAAGAAACGTCTCAACACACTGCTCGACTATGAATATAGGGACGAAAATAAAAGCGTCTAATAGACACCGTCTCTACGGGACTCTTTTCTTGTAGTGGTACTGTGTGGGAAGGAGGATCCATTGAGGTTAGCGAGGTGGGCGATGGAGGAGACCAAAGAGAGAAGAGATGGAGACATGAAGAATACAATTGTAAAAAAAGATAGCTTATAAATGGATTTGACATATAGGTCCATAGTAAGCTAACAAGTTACCCTCACTAGGTAGTGTGCAAAATCATCCGCAATATGAGTAAAACATCCTCCGAAATCTGCTGAAGGAGCTAAATAGACGGTTAGAGATAGCTCATGGAGTTGGTTGGGCGGGTTAGAGCGCACCGCAAATCGGGTGGTGACTTAGGTTTTACGTTGAAATTATAATACCTTTTTGGATCAATGGGAAAAACTTTACATGTCCATAAGTTTTAAGTTTTGCAAACCATCTTTTTTTATTAATATAAAAATATATGTATTCGAAAAAATCAAGACTTGTGTGCCGAGTTGTTAAATAGGCTAAAAGTAGCGGTGTGATCGGCGGAAATTCATTTCGGATCATATGTCCAGATGCTCTCATTCCCTAGTCCAATCACATTGTTGCTTGTTCCGTTTTGTCAGCGTATTTGGACATGTTTACCTCTCTGTATCTTTTATTTTGAACAGTGTCTAGCCCCATGGTTCAGATGTATTTATTGCACACAACTGTGGTTGGAACCGATCGTACATGACCGAAGGCAACTTTCATATACCGTTTGCTGCATGTGTTCTTTCATTAATTTAAAGTTGCTTGTGAAGAATCATTTTGGTGTACTAGAATTTGTCTTTTTACACATACCATAAAAATGTATTTTTTCACGGAACTTTGTGTGCGAAAATAGAATAGAATATCCGGATGTACACCCGAATTTTTCTTGGAATTTTTTTTAACATTTTCAAATGCTATTTTGGGTGTCAAAACGGTTGCCGCATACGTCTAAATTTACCCTTTGTGGAAAATGCTCTTAAAATGTATATTAAATTTCAAACAAAACTTTTAGTTGTACATCCGAACATTCGACATTCGTACACAAAACTTAACTGTAAATGCACCCAATACTCAAAACTTGTATTTTAAAATGTCAAAAAATTCAAATAAATTTTGGGTTTACATGCGGGCATATTGTGTTCCACACAAAGTTTCGCGAGAGGCCTCTATACAAAAGACCAATTCTGATACTCCGAAATGACTTCTCACAAGATTTTTTTTGTCGTTTTTACATAGGTCTTAAAAATGTATTAATTCCGTGATGCGTACAAACATGAAATAAACGGATGTACACCCAATGTTGTTGTTTAAAATTTGTTGAAACCTAAAAATGTATTTAGAATACTTTTTCATAACGGGTACATCGCCCTATGAGTCAAAACAACCTGTTACTTATTACCCCCTGACGTTGTGCACTCATAGCTCCTCCTCGACGAAGCCATCAGGCCTCCGTCGCCGGCTCTCTAAAAGCTCTCCATCTGCCGCTACACTCATGGATGAGCCGCAAGACCACCTTCGTCGACTTTCTTGCATACCAGCTTCCTTGAAAGCACTCCATCTGTCGCCACTCTCATGGACGAGCCACGAGACCATCGTCGTCCACTCTCTAGCCTACCGGCTTCCCTGTGCGCAACCCATTCGCCGCCGCTCTCCTGGGCGAGTTGTGAGACCCTCGTGCTTATTGCTGTTTATTCTTCTTTTGTACGCGCTTGTGTGCCACGAAACGTTGTTGTTTGGGGCTTTATTAATTTGAAGCTGCGAGTGAAAATTCATTTTGGCGCACTAGAATTTATCTTTTTACACATACCAGAAAAATGTATTTTTTTTCACGTGATATACAGCCGACTTTTTTGTTTGAAATTTTTTAACGTTATGAAATGTGAGTTTTGCGTTGTGGATTTTATACACCTATGAGTCAAAACATTTTTTCAGCAAGGGGACATGATGGTTTGCCTCATACGTCTAAATTCACCCACCATGGAAAATGCTTTTTAAATGTATTTCAAAAGGCCAAAAAATTAAACAAAAAATTCGGCTGTACATAGCTTAAGTGTAAATGCACCCATTACCCAAAACTCGTATTTTAAAATGTCAAAACTTCAAATAAATCTGTACATCAGGACATTTTGTGTTTGCCTCTATAAAAATGACAAATTCGGGTACTTCAAAAAGACTTCTCACAAGATTTTGTTATCGTTTTTTATATAGGCCTTAAAAATGTCTTTTATTTGTTGCGACATTTGTGTTCAAACATAGAATAACCGGATGTATACCCAAGTTTGTTGTTTAAAATTTGTTTGACATCTAAAAATGCATTAATATTTTTTTCATAATGGCTACATCGCCCTATGAGTCAAAACGGCGTTTTACTTGTTACACAGAGACCCCTCTCTATTAGTACTTGTCTGAGGAGGATAATACAGTGTGCAGTGTACCGACGCTCGGTGAATAGCATATGCTAATCATGTACCAATGGAACATCTTGTCTTACCGGCACAGCAAATGAGTCGTCAATCGGATGGCAGGGCTGCTAAGGACACGCACTTAGGATGTGTTTGGTAGCCTGTCTCAACCTGTCATGACTATCTCTCCTCATACATGCTGAGGCTAGCCATGCTGAGCTGAAATTATATCATGTGTTTGGTAGGTTGTGTTCGATGAGACATGCTAAGCAAAGATCTTGTTTGTTGGACTGTATTGAAACGGACAGGGTTACCTCTCATGCCATGGTTGGTGAGTATACCACCACAAACAAAACTTTGTAAATTTCAGTTTACTACTCCCTCCGTCCAATAATAGATCTCTCAAGTTTGACAAAAAGTTGATGAAACCATGTATAGATACATCAACTTTTTGCCAAACTTGAGACACTTATTTTTAGACGAGGGAGCAGTAGTTACAAACAAGCAAAACAAGTCTCGAATTTAATTTAACCATCCTCTGCCATATTTCTCTGACATTTTCGTTCAACAATTCTCTTTACAAAGGTACAAATTTTGCAAGTGCGAATGAATCAATTTTAACATTTAAGCTAGAATCGATACTGAAGTACAGCTTTATTAGTTCAGTACTGAATCACAAAGAGTAAATGGCACTGGCGGTCACACAACTCGTCGCGTATGTGCACTTAAGTCACAGAACTCAAAACGTGATTTTTTGGTCTCACAACTCACAAACGTGTGCAAATTGGTCACAAACGGACCACGTCATCCCGTTTTGGACTGGAATTTTTCAGAAAACCCCATGTGTTATATTAGAAAGGTCAATATTGCAAATATCCATGGACATACTGATTTTTAAAAAAGATTAAAGATGGATGACGTCATCAATGGATCCACCGCTGGAAACGTGGCCGCGCCGTCGCCTGCTCGCGCTCGAGCGGCCGGCCGCCATCCTGGGCGGGCGCCTCCGCCGCCCCCATCGTGCCCCTGCTCGCGCCCTCGCCGCCGAGCGCGGCCGCCGTCCTGGGTGGGGCACATCTGGCTCGGAGTTCGTTCAGTTCATCTCAGTCAAAATGAACGAACGCAGCAACAGTGACCCAGCCTCTACAAAACCAATCGATTCTAGATCTGGGATCGCTGCCAGATTCTCCTTTGATCTCGAGTATTTTGACTCGTTTCTACTAAGTACTAATTCCTCTGCCTGTCCCTTCAATGGCGTCTGTCCCGGGTGTGGCCGAGATGGCCTTCAACCTCGCCATCAACCACTTAGCCGCGACGGCGCCGGCGTTGGCCAGTACGGCCTCGGCTTCGTCGTGTCATCCAGCGAGAACACGGCGCCCAGCGGCGTCGCCGTCCCTTTTTTCGGCGCAGCCATCGCCACTGTCGCGCTCTGCTCTGCTCTGGTTGCCCAACTCTTGCCCAGGTCAATATCGTCGCCGTCCTGGGCGGGGCACATCTGGTCTGCCGCCGCGCGACGACGACGCCGACGCCGGTCCGCCGCCCATATGGGTCCCTTGCCGGCAGACGCCTACAGCTCCCCACCACCGAGTATCGTATTTTATTGAGCATGACGTCATCCATCTTTAATCTTTTTTTAAAATCATTATGTCCATGGATATTTGCAATATTGACCCTCCTAATATAACACAGGGGGTTTTCTGAAAAATTCTAGTCCAAAACGGGATGACGTGGTCCATTTGTGACCAATTTGCACACGTTTGTGAGTTGTGAGACCAAAAAATTACGTTTTTGATTTGTGTGACTTAAGTGCACATACGTGACGAGTTGTGTGACCGCCAGTGCCATTTACTCAATCACAAATAAGCCAAAATGCAACACAAGACCTGCACACGGCATCTTCAGATCATATTCAGAGCAAATAGCACAGAAAATGCAACTCACTCCAAGACTGCAAACGTAGAACCTTCAGAGCAAATAGCAGAAAGCACGCACGATATCTTCTTTGGATGGCAGATCGGAGTGTGACTTGGGGCGGCCGGACGAGCTTGAAGACCAGAGCACATCAGCAGGTGCCGGACAAGAGCACAGAAGCAGGAGGCTAGGCCAAAGAAGTAGCAAGGGGCGGCGACCCTTCAAGGCGAGATCTATGGCGGCAGGAGCCCGTAGCCTAGGGCAGCGCGTGAACAGGACCGCGGCGGCGATTCGAGCCGAGCTAGGTGGTGTACTAGGCGGCAGCGCGTGCTGCTCAACTGGGATAGGCTGGCAAGGTACGTGTGTTTTGGTGAAGAGTTCTTCGCAGGATATTGCCTGATTACAGGACTCTTACACGGCGGCATATCAAAAGATAACAGTACCCGTGGATTATGTAAAGCTGAGTCAGAATCGTTGATGCATGCACTGGTTGATTGCAGCCATGCTCGACAATTTTTGAAGGCTGCAAAAGAAATTCTGCAAGTCAAGTTGCCCAGGTTACATCCTGAAACATGGGCTGAGGATATTTTGGTTGATCAATCCTTTTGCCATAAGGATAGAGCCATCATAATTTCGGTTATGCATGCAATTTGGAGTTCTAGAAATAAGTGGACCCACGGGGACGTTGGTTTTAATCCAGCCAAATCCATGGAAGTCATCACTGAAACTTTGCAAGCGCTGGAGATGCCACGGGAAGGTGTTGCTAAACCTCCTCGCCCAGCCTGCACTTGGCACGGCCCCCTGTTGGAGCTGTGAAGATTAACACTGACGGTGCACTGCGTGTTGAGTCAGGGTTATCAGCTTCAGGTGTTGTAGCCCGAGATGCTTCTTCCTTCCGTGGAGCAGCATGTAAGGTCTACAGAAGAATTTCTGATCCTCTAGTTGTGGAAGCATTAGCACTTAGAGATGGAGCTCTATTTGCTAAAAATCAAGGTTATGACAAAGTTGTCATGGAGGCAGACTGCTCCGTTCTTGTTCATCATTGGACTCAACGGAGGGATGATCGATCGGTTATTAGGCCTATTCTAGATGAAATAAGTGAGCTTAGTGTTTTGTTTACTTCGTTTAGTGTTGTTTTTTCCCGACGCGAGGCAACCCAGGCGGCTCACTCTTGCGCGAAATTTGGTGTTATGCAAGAGGAGACGTTTTCTCTGGAATGCCGAGCCTCCGGATTTTCTTCTTCACAGCTTAGTAGCTGATTGTAACTCTGTGGTTTTCAATTAATAAAGGTGGTGTTAAGTGTCAAAAAAAAACTGGGATGGGCTGGGTGGATCTCGTCCAGGCGGGGCGGCCGCAGCAGATCTACACGGCTGGGCGGGGCCGACACAGAAGAAGGCTACAGAGGGGAGGAAGTTGTGATACCATGGAAGAAATAGGGGGCGGCGCCGGCGTGGAGAGGGAAAATCGGGGGCATGGAGGAGAGGCGATTTTTGCAGGAAAGGGAGGCGGCTCGCGGGGAGGAAGAGGAGAGTGAGGGTGCGGTGACCCTAGCGCGTCCGCGCGGTGGGCGGCAAGTTTTTTCGGGAGGTCGCAGGGGACAAGCTCAGCCAGACTGAGTTGCGAAGCTCGAATCGAGCTTTCTCTCCCGGGCCACCAACCTACCAAACACACCCTTAATGCATGTGCGTACACCAAAGAATATACAGGTTGCTCTGTATAAGGCAATTACCACGCGACTGTAACAGCTGACATATTCTGACACGCACACATCCAAACGCTGCACTTGATGGTCTAGATAATATGATCATCTGCTCGTACCACCCAAAACGCCGCCTGTGATCGGCAACAATTATATATGGGCAAAGAGAGGGACGGGAGGAAAGCAGTTAGATTTTGTGGAGGGACCAGTGAAAGAGACGCGAGTGAGCCTCGTGTAAGATTTGCTTGTGTGATCGTAAAGAAAAAGAGAAAAGGAGGCATCATCATCGGGAAGTGTGCAACCAAGCAGATGTTCTCTATGGCTAGATCTCAGAAATTCGCATCAGATGCTCCTGGTATTTTCGAAAAAATTGAACAATTTGAAAACTTATCAAAAAATCCGAAAAACATCATGCACGTACCTGACCATGGTACGCACCACCGTGTATTTTTTCGCGCCAAAATGACATCATACGCGCCCTGTACAAAAATGACAAATTTTTGTCATTTTTGTACATGGCGCATACGATGTCATTTCGACGCGAAAAAATACACGGTGGTGCATACCATGGTCAGGTACGTGCATGATTTTTTTCGGAATTTTTTGATAAGTTTTCAAATTGTTCAATTTTTTTGAAAATACCGGAAGCATATACTCCCGGGAGCCAAAACGCCGCTCTCGCTAGATCTCCACTTGTTTACCTTTTTCCATCTCCGTATATATATTTTTTCTTAGGTCGAATTTAAAGTTAGCCCCACTTGTCATCTAGAGAACCGCCTGTATATCTAGCTCTGCATTTGACGGTACTTATTTGAAGCTTCTTCAAGCAAACATGACAACCGATTATTTGGACCACCGCCAGCCATGTTCAAACGGCAGTCAAAGGCATCGACCGACTGTAAAATACAAGATACTCCATTGAACACAACGCAAAGCAGATTCTTTAGAGAAAACTAGAAGGGAGAGGCGCGCGTTGCTGCGCCTGTTTTGTTCTTGTCGTTCTGTATCCATGAAGCTTTTTTCCACATTATGTCTCTTCTATTCTAGTATATTGCTTTGAGAAACCAATATCAATTAATAATAGTTCGAAAATATAATCCACAACTGGAACATATCAAACTGTACATGGCTGCTGATTATGCAAATTAAGTCATTGGTTTGCTGTAGAAAGAACCCCATCAACTATAATTGTGAGCGCAGAATGGGTGCTGACATGCTTGGAAAGGAAAGGAAACGGGGCAAAAATAGAACCAAGCTAAAATATTAAATAGCATGGATGAATCAAAATGACATCATCCGTATATAATATTATTACACGCTTCAGAAGAAAATGCCTAAAAAGGACAATTCAAAAATGGCCATGAGGTCACACATACATTTGTAGGTGAAAAGCAAGAGAACCTACAGCGTACAGGTTAATAAGTAGCAACAAGAACTTTCATAGAGCCACTGATATCAGAAATCTACATGGCTAGCTACAGTAATAATAACACGTATCAATTTGCACATTGATTGCTGTTACTTTTTTTGAACAAGCGAAGGCGTTGGAAACGCCAAATTTTATTCAGCTCATGTGGAAAGTACATCATTGATTACATAGCCCTGCAGTAGTGCTGAATTCAAAACAGAAAGTACTGGGCAGTGATCTGTTTGATGAGCTGAATTAAAACAAGAAAAGATAGGCTGATGTAGGCAACGCCTAAGGGCCTGATGTGAACAGTTGTGCGCTACGCGTTTAGGTCCCTCCTGAGTCCTGATACGAAACACCTGAGCTGAGGACCTGGAATTGAGCAGAAATAAATTCGCCAAAGAATCTCTAGTATTCCAGTGCACCAGAGGATGAACAAGTTGCTTGCTTGCTGTAAGTTTTACCAGCGTAAGATTGTCCGTCAGAAGTGTTGGACTGTCCCTTTGCCTCTGCCTGGAAAACTGAAGATGAGAGTGAAGTAGCTGCTTGGATCATGATTGAGCACTGATTCCGTACAGCTTCATTCTTGATAAAGACTACGCTGCCCGTCGCTGGAATACCTGCTGTACGTGGGATTTTGTTGCATTTCCAAGAAGCATATGTTAGTAAGAGCTTTAGATTGTATGCTTATTTGGTACGGCTCCCCTTTTTCCTGTAAAAAAAGGATATCATTTCTTGATTTCCAGGTGCACCACATAAAATTGAAAATGTTTGACAATGAGGCATGTGGGGATTGCTGTTATAAGTAATAATACTAAATGAAATGAAGGAAACCTGATTGGTAGCCAGGAACTACAATTCTTCAGGATCCACTACTTATCGTTGTGTTCGTAGTAATTAAAAGCATAACAGGTTTCATAATTTTTGAAATAGAAGTTATAGGAAAAAGGAGACAATGTGTGGAGATAGTTACCAGGTAGGTTGATACCAAGTTAGCAATATGTCATTCACAACGTTTCATCTTGTACTTGTTTGACTCATGGATCATAAAATGTGAAAGTATTGTCTAGATTATAAAATATCATAATTGATTAGTCACTTACCTGAAGAAGCATGTGCAGAAAATAAATAGCATCAGAAATACGCCTTACAACGGCAAGCCCTATATCAAACTTCCAGTTTGACACTGTATTTCTTATCCTGACAAAGTTACTGCAAAATCATCTAAAATTAACTGATACTAATAAATCCGCATATTACAAATTCCTAAAACTACTGAATTTAATGTTTATATAATATGACCTTTCAGGGTAAGTGTGTCCCAAAAGTTGTCATAAACCTTATTGCTCCTACCTGTATCCCCACAATAGATATCAACTTTTGGAGGTGAAAGTATGAAGCAATACCATGGTAACAGGATATGTACTCTATATATGTGACAAGCTCTCCCAAGATCAGTAACAAGCACAACAACTGAGCTTTAAAATAAAGGATCAACGGACAGAAGTAAGCATCCAAACAAACATACCTGATGCATTAGCTGTACTAAATCTAATCTTTCAATGAGCAGGCAAGTAGAAAAATAATGCTCAAATGTATGCATTGGCAAGCCGGAATCTTACAGGCATTCGATGCTTCAAAATCTACTTATACCTCAGAGGCAGTGCACCTGCCATTTCCTGAGAAAAAGGTGTACACTCTAAGATTATGTCACTGTCCATGACAGCATGTACAAAAGAATGGAGTTGTTCGATTTCAAACTCATGCAATATTAGCTTCTGAAGACAGAGGGTCGATGAAAATGGCATCAGGCAAGATATCATAAAGAATCGATTCCGCTGTTGAACAATTCATTATCGGTATGTATGGAAGAAACGATCGATGAACTTCTTCCAACCATGATGGTGACAATAGAGAATATTATGGAGATTCAGCGGAGCAAAAAGAAACACATCAATACGACAGTCCAACAGCTGTGAAGGTCTCAATTAGAAATACTCTACAGGTATATTAAATTTCTAGAATCTAGATTACCTATAAGAAAAGAGATTTAGGTACAGATAATAGATTGATCGCATACTTATCAAGTATCAGCTATCAAGTGAGTCATGTATTTTAGGAGACCCTTAAAAGCAGAGGAAACAAGCCACCTTATTGTCAAATTTATGTGAAGCTCCTTGGAACGTTCTCTTGTTCTTTGCATGCAGGAGGGCAGCTGACACAGTCAGGATTATCACAGTCTCAAAGGTCCAGACATCATCAAATGTTTATTCTTTGAAATATCTCCACTATGAGACCACATGTTTCCTCCAGCTTCTTCCGGCATGACGGCTTGTGGCTTGCTGACTTGTTTTACCCATGGATGCCGCGGCAGTCTATCCAATGTGTCTGCTGCTAAAAGGATTACCAACTGCTGCAGCCTGAGTTAGTGGCTGACTGGATATGTGACCTGTGTGGGGTACATATGTGTCTTATTCATATTTATCATCCCTGACCTGCATACACATGGATGTACTTCTAAGAGATCTTGGTAGCTTGACGTTTCTTAGCAACATAGGGATATCGTCCTCTCATGATCAGGTATTCCTTAACCCTGAAATCAAAGTTTGTGGCATTAGCACTGAAACAACTAAAATAATATAGGTTACACCCAACGAGCAAACACATTTTCTATTTAAAAAAAGCTAAAAGAAGAGGAGCTGGATAATTTTTTTATGTCCTGAAGATAACCTTTCATGGACAATTTGCACCAAGATTTGATGGTAATCGAAGCAGCTACTGGAGCATCCCCATAAACCCCAGGAGAGAAGAACACGGAAAAATTAGCTATGCATTACGGACTTATACACATGCCGGTAAAATAATACAATATCTGCTCTCAGAATCCCCAAACCTCCATCTCCCCTACTGATATTTGGAAGCAAAACATTAAAAAGGGGCAGGAAATCCACTCAGTAAAATTAAATCTGGTGTCTCCTCCTCCAGCGGCGCAAATGGCATGAAATGTCCCAAAAGTAACCCCGCTTGCCACTATCTTCGGACCCGCAGCCTGCACACTATCAAATACGGCAAATATATTTTACTGTATGACTTTGATTCCCTGAAGATAACATTATGAAAGTTAATATTGTAAGCTATTATATAGCTATGTTCCTTTCTTCTTTGAAGATAACCTTGATTCCTTGAAAATAACAACCAACAAAGCAAATAGCTATGTTCCTTCTTCTTTCCCAGTTAAGACTGTCACCTATTACATAACTGAAAATAACACTATGACACGAGGTCAAATTAAGACAGAAGCCTAGCCATAATCAATGTATAAATCGTGTCAGATGTTTGGTACAAGATATGTCAGATGTCGGTTGTTCCCCCTAATACTTGCCTAAAGAAGCATTCTAATAAAGTTATAAATCGTGGAAAAGAGCATAAAATGTGGTGCCCTACATTTAGAATGGAATGGGTGAAACCTATCAAGCTTCAACTTGCAAGCTCTAAAACAAGTTTTATTTTGCTAGTTGACGCTAGAGAATGGAATATATAGAACCAGACCTGTGATACCTATTTCATCTTCATACCACTCTTCCTTAATGCGTGAGGGACTATATGAACTTGAAACATCTCTCTCACACACAAATATGTTGGAAACCAAGTTGAATCTACTGTTGGATGACACACAACAACTATGGCACTCAAAATTAAGACATGGGCTGCATAAACAAGTTAAGTTAGAGTATAACCTGCAGATCCAGGGACATTGCAAGAGCAAGCAAATTAGGACGAACACAGATCGGCCAGCATCTACAGGACAAAAAACGAAGGCAACACCATTCCTGCAACCAAATCAGATACACAATTAGTAGGATTTTAGAAACAGACATAGGAAGAGAGAGAGAAGATGATGACGAATCTGGGAAGCATGAGCTGCGTGAGGATGCAGGAACCTAGCACTAGTGCAGCGATGAGGCATCTCCACCACGAACCTGATGCGGAGGTCCAGGAAGCGGCCCCATCCGCTCATGCCGGTGATGCCCCGGCCCCGTTTCACCCAGCACGCCAAGATCGACCCCCGCTAGGTTGCAAGCTGCTGCCGCTCCGGCACCTCCCTAGGTGGCCCTTCCCTGGTCGACGCTGGCGAGACCCTCCTGGCCGCTCACCACGGGCTGCCATGGTCTGACACCGCCGCTCACGATGCACACGCGCCCGGTTGCCGTGAGACCCTCCTGGACGCTCCTCACGGCGCCACGTAGAGGAGAAGGCAGAGGAGCCGGAGCGGGAGCCGATGACGTGAGAGGAGGGAGGAGGAGTTTGACACCGCTCGGTTATGTGTGAGGGAGGAGGAGGCGCCGCCGGGCAGACGGGGGAGAAGGCGCGCAGAGGAGGTCGCGGCTGCTGGCGCTCGAGGTCGCGGCAGAGGAGGAGGCCGTCGCCGCCGCGCTCGGCATCAGCCTGTTAGAGAAGGTCGCGTTCGTCGTGCGAGGCGCCGCCGTCGGGAAGGAGACGGAGAGACCTAACCCTAGCGCTTCGTCGATTGGGAAGCGAGCAACGAATCCCGGGTCGGCGAGGTCGCAGCAAGCCCACCAAAACGCTTACCCTGACAGTCGGGCCCCCTGTGCCACTGACGTGCGGGCCCAATCCGAGGATGAACCACAGGCCAGGGATCCCAGGGAGCTTAGATATGTTAGAGATTGCTCTGTTTCTTCTCCTACCAGAGTTTCGTTTCAAACAGAGGCATGCAAGATTAGATTCATCCACTGAGCCTAACCTGACTGGACCAAACACAAGAAAAACAATCTTATCTATCCACGGGTGAACAGGATCATCTACCCGATCTCCGGTTCTTCCTCTGGTGCATACCCTCTTGTCCTGTTTACCAGCCACATGTGCAACCAGATTGGCAACCGGAACGAAAATTTCCATGGACGCTTCTCGTCAGATCAAAAATCTTCCTGTAACCCTATGATTACTAGCTACCATGGAAGAAAAATCCATGGAGTCCGTGGACCCTAGACGTCTCCATCCTTTTCCAGGCCACTTGGAGTTGGACGGGGGAGATGACACTTCATCGGCCATGAACTTTCACAAAATCTGGTGGACGGTGGCTTGACCCGTCCCCCTCGCGTCGCCTCCCTCCAGGCGACCGAGGGGCGAACCTAACCCTAGCCGCGCCGCCACTCCCTCCCCCCACCTCCCTCCCCTCGTCGTCCCCGGAGGCAGCCGCCGGACAAGGCCGGGCGGTGCCGGTGAAGGGGGCGGCGGGGATCTGCGCTCTCGGCCCCCGACAAGCAGCATGAGGAAGACTGCTGGTCTGGGCGTCCCTCGCTGGCGGCGGCGGCCTGTGCCGCGCCCTCGCGGGCGTCCCACCCCGTGCCCTCACCGGCGCGGCGGCGGCGGCCTGGCCGCTCCCTCCCCCGGCGCCCACCCTCCTTGTGCCACCTCTGAAGGATGCCGCCGGGCTTGCTCGCGCGGTGGACGGTGCCGGCCGAGGCTCTCTCTCGCGCGCGGCGGCGGCCGCCCTCTCGCGGTGGCGGCTCCCGTGGCGGCGCGGCCTCCCCCGGCGGCGCAGCCTCTTGCTGTGGCGGCGGACCCCTAGCGGCGCGGAGGTCCATGGATTGGTGCTTTGTGGTGATGCAGCTCTCCCCCGATGGTGCGGCCGCAAGATGCGGCGGTGCCTGGTTGAAGACCTGCCGTGGCGATTTCTTTCAGGTTCGCTTCTCCGGCCTTTTTGGAGCTCTTCCCCGTCTAGGTGCATGGGGCCTCGTCCTCGGCAGCTCCTTCGACGGGTGGATTGTGGTGTGGTGCTTGGAATTGGGAGAAACCTTTGGCCGGCGACGGCCTCGACGTCGACGACGCTCCGGCGCCGAATCCCTCCTCGGAGGCTTCGTTGGAAATTTCAGCCCCATCACCCACCCCCCTGCTGGGTGAAAACCCGGTCCCTGCTTTGGCGATGGCGGCGTTGCGACGTTGCTTCCCTCCGTGGAGGCGCTGCTCAGGGACAGTAGGGGTGGTTGGCGAGCGTCCTGGTGGCTGCGGTTGTTGGTGTTGGTGCGGCCAGCTTGGGGCCGACGGTGGTGATGTGTTTCTCTCCTCGACTGGCTTTCGCGTGGTCTCGGCCCCGTTGATGTGCTTGCCCAAGAGCCTCCAATGGTTGTTGTTGCGGTGTGGGAGCTTCGTGCTCTTGGTGGCGTCTCGACTCACCTTTGCTCATTGACGACACAATGTATGTCTCCCCCACCTGTTTTCGTCTCAATCTTCGTGGCGGAGCTCCCTATCTAGGTTAGTGCCAGGTGCTAGGCTTGACACTCCGATGATGATGGTGGTGCTCCTGAGTTGTGCCTGGGGTTCGAGTCGCATGCCGGTGCGGTGCGTGAGGCAATGATTGCAGAGTCTTGGCATTGTGATCCCTCGACTACACCCCCTCACCTCTTGTGTCTCTTGGTGGCTCTTGCTGTTCCCTCTTCTAGTTGTATTTTTTTCATGTATTTTCATTGTTTTCTCTTCCCCTGTATCCCCTGTACAATTGTTATTCTGTTGTAAGAACATAGCCCGCCAGACTCTTTCGATGAATGAAACAAGCGGTGGGGATTTATTCCCCCCGTCAATCTCGAAAAAAACTTTCACAAAATCTTGCCCTGTTATATGCAGCAGATAGAATGGAAGTACACAAGATACAGATAGAATTGCCAGGCATGCAAGAAAAAGCTTTGATCTCCATCGAGAAAACACGAGATCTCTTTGATCACCCACGACAAAAGGTGGTAGCGATGTCGAGAGAACCTGTGTCCCCTGCCGGCCGGAGCCCGGAGACGACATGGGTACATTTGTGTGGCTACTCCGAATGCTACGTCCACAGAGAAGAACAACGGCAGATTTCAGAGCGTTTTCGTGGATAACCGAATCGCTTTCCGCCATGTACTACTGGCTCGAAGCTAAGCTGACAGCGCATGGCTCGAGAGAACGGCAAAAGGGATCGATGTGCAGCATGTTGGCGAGATCCAGGGCAACGTGCTTTTCCTTGAAAAAATAATCCAATTTTCCTGTCACTGTTACCCATCGCCAGTTCGCCACAAACAGTCAAAGAAAGTACAGAAACCATTGAAAATATCCACCTATTTCCTTTTAAGTGTACAGTAACCCAATGAGCATATCGAGCCTGTTCACACCCAAGAACTCATTGCTTTTGAAACAACTTACTGAATGCTAGCCAACTGAACCGTTGGCAATTCACCCTGGTTCCCAGGTAGGGCTACATATTGTACTGACTGACAGCAAGATGTCGACGATGTGTTTTTTGTCCTCAGGACATGCAGTTAATTAGGAACTTTCCTTGGTGTTGTACGATTCATTTTCATTAATTTGAAATTTTGTTTCCCATTAACGAAGGTTAAACTAAATACCAATCCAATAACACCAGCCTTATCTAAAGCATACTGAAGTGGCGAAAATAGAGATATATATTATCGCTTGATCTACACACTTTTTGTTTTTATTTATATGAGTTTTTTTTCAAAATGAAAAGTTTGATGAGCATATACGGAAAAAAATCAACTTCTATAATATCAAATGCATATAACATGAAAATATATATATTGTGATCATTCTAATGAGTGTTGATACTTTTCTTATATATTTGATCAACTCTTACAAAGTTTGGCTTTCACTGAATTCGACGTGAACAGAGTGAACTTAGACCTTTTTTCTCACATAACAAATTATATGAGCTTGATGAGCCTCCATGCAAGCCCGAGCCCGACCTGAAGTGCAAAACGACCAACCCAAGCCCGGTGGCCTAGCCTAACCCGTCCTAGAATTTTGGGGTCGGGCCTGGGCCAAGCTGTCAGACCGGGCTTCCATGCCCAAGGGTACTCAAGATGTTTTACTTACTTACCTCGTATATATGAGGCAGTAATACACTGATTTATTATTGGCCATCCATTAGAAATGGGTAATTTGTCAAGATGTTCCACTTCTCTCTTAGGTGAGCTGCCAATTTAATCTTGGTAGTTCATTGATGCAAGGTAAATAATTGCTATAGATAACTCTATCTAGCTTGTATATGGTAGACAAAACTTCAATACCGGCCGAACATTTACAAAGTTAAACTCCCACCATGCACCATTACGCACTATGATATGTCACCTATGTGCACCAAAAGGCGGCAGCGACTACGCCATCCGAGGTGTCCTTTCACACTACGGAAGGGAGGAGATGGCCACGCCACCAACATCATTCGACCACACATTAGGAGAGGGTCGGGAGTTTGCTATTTTCTACACTTCCTTCTTTCAGGCGCTTTAGACGGTGAGGAAAATTACGAGATTTTGTGAGGTGTTTTCGTGGAACTTACGAGCAACATTTCCCCCCCTCAAAATAAGTTGTGAGCAATATTTTGAAAGTCGTTTAGGTTTTTTGAAATTTATAAAATAAATTTAAATTTACAAAATTCATGTGAAATTTCTAGAAGTAGACAACTTTTAGACGATGTCACAACTTTTAGGAAATCACGTGGGGTTTTCCATAATTTTCTCAAAGTTATGTGCAAAGTTTCCTGGATTTTCAAAAGCTATTGGACTTCCAAAACTTCACACTTAATTTTGTGAAAACTAGCTTTCTATTTTCGTTTGAAATTGAAAGCTTTGTGAAAAAAGTTTTTCTCGTGCACCATGAATTTTAGAAAATATTGTCTGAACTATCTTTTAAAACCTAGTTTATAAAAAAAAATGAACATCTATGTGTCTAGGTTTTCATGACTTTGTTGGTGGTTTATCCAACTAGGTGCCCCGCACACAAATTTCATGAGACTTACTCCTTTCAGATGATGCTGGAGGTTAGTTTTCGTACAAATTACCCCCACAAATTACTTGTTCAAATTAGGCCACATAAAAAGTAATTTCTCCAGCACTAAAAAGGTGGGGATAAAAACAAAAGCAGAGACCGGACTATAAATGCAGTTCTTGGGAAGTAGTATGAGGAGAAAGAGGGGCCAGCAAGAGAACATTTCGAGGGGCAGGACAGTCCATTCGGAAAGCCTATGCAATGGCTTTGCCACCCCACCGCGGCAACCCCACCAGCATTTCTTGAAGATAAAAGACCAAATCCATTCGAGCAGCAGCAGGCACCAGCAAACGCAACTCGCTCGCTCCTCAGCAAGAAAGGCACTCATCAGCAGCTCAGCGGCAGATCGACGCCGCAAACATAAGCGTGCTTCATCGCTCCGTTCGATTCTCCTGGAACAAGTCCTGGGCGCAGAGTAAGGTAATTAACCTCTATTTCCAGTTGTTTTTTTCTTCAAGTTTTGGATTTGTTTTTCTTTCCAAGTTTAATAACGATGCTGGGCATTTTTTTCCTGCAATAGAACGGAGTATCTAGCAGTAGTGGTGGTAGTTCGGTAGGAATGTCTGATGTTCGTTGGCTTGGTCGTTTCCTCCGTCCTAAAAAGCTGCCTTTTCTTCTGCGGTTTCTTCTGCGCTCTTCTGTTTGGTTTCTGCCAAGACCCTCACTCACTCCCTTCCCTCTGCCGAGGAGAAGAAGAGGAAGCGTATCCCTCGCTGGGCCTTCAAGATCGGACCGAGCCTTCCTCTTCCACCTCGCCGCCGCCACGCCTCTCCTTACTCCCTCCAGTCATCCGCTCTAGTGGAGATCCGTCCACAGTGATTGATTTCTTCTGCCGGTGACGGATCCCTAACTTGCGTGGATCGATTTTGTTCATGTGAGCGATCTAATCCAAATGTTTCATTCTCTCCATTGCATCCATATTTTCTGTCGCTGAAGTTTGTTTAGGGTTCTGTTCAACATTCTTGCCCTTTGTTAGGCAATACTGAACTTGTGTTCTTGTCTACTGAAAGTAAACTACAATTTGTGTACCTTTTTTTCTGTAGCAGAAGATAAAAGTGTACTTTTTGTGGAGATGTGTGCCATTGCTTGTCAATAATCTGGGTAACACAATTTTGTGGTGTTTTTTTTGTTCGGAGAAGAAAGCTCATAATCTTCTGTTCCATTTCTCGTCTCGTGATTTATATGTATTTTTTCCCTGTGCTGAAATCGCCCAGAAAATAATCTAGACATGCCGACTTCTTGATGTGCATTTTCGACCACAAATCAAAACCTGTGGTCTACGGATCGCAATTTCTATAACCACCGTTTGACTGCCTTAGAGCAAGTCCAGCAGTTCCCCTATAGTCTCCCCTATGTCAAATATAGGGGAGAAAACCGAAAAATCCCTCTCCAGCAGTTCCCCTAAACATCTCCCCTATAATCGGGGTCCCCTACCCAGAACTCATTTTCCCCTATGTATAGGGGAGAGAGGAGGACTCCCCTATATGTCTAAAACCGTAATTAGGCTGATAATTACTCTCTAATTTCCCTCCCCTCCTCTAAAACAGTAATAAGTTTGATAATTACTTCCTAATTTCTCCCCCCTATATTTTGCTGCAATTTTGATACTGCTTGCCTTGTACTGATTTTGCCGCTTGCTGTTACTATTTTGCTGCAATTTTGCTAGTGCTATCTGTACTGGTACCGGTATATTTGTGTTCAATAAATTGTTGTTTTTTGTTTCGAATTATGGCACTTATAGAAATAACCGTTATGAAGTTAGCTGTCAAATATTGTTAAAATATAGATGAATGTGATATAGGGGAAAGATTATTGGGGAACCGCTGGAGATGAAAAAAATATAGGGGAGGAATCTTATTGGGGAGTCCCCTACGTGAAGATATAGGGGAGATTTTATCGGGGAGCTGCTGGACTTGCTCTTACATGTGCTGCATCCTTAAAATAATTCTGATATTGTAAAACCTGTCTTGCCATCCATGTCGATTGCTTGCGATTTTAACCAAGATAGGAAAGATTCCTCCCCTCGCCTCACTGGTGCTTGTTCCCATGGTCTCCCAACATTGCCTCACGATTATTCCCGCTGTCCCCTCACCTCAAGATGCTGCCCTTGTGCTCTGCAGGTGCTGCCCTTCCCTCCCTCTGCGTGTGCGATCCAGCTCGGAGGAGGAGTTCCTGTTGCCGTTGTGCTTTCCCGGACCCAGATCTTGATGCAACTGCTCACTAGTTTACTTATCTAGAGGGGATTCTTGACCTGATTTATCTGGTGGGGCTCTGCCGCGCGCGCGAGGGGGACAGTTGGGCGTGGATCCTTATCACCAGTTGTTGGTCTTGTCCTTTCACATGGTTGTGCCCACCGGTTTGCTACTTTGTTGATGGGTTAAGTGTTTGTGGGTTTGTTGAGGTGTTTCTTCTTCTTGGCCCCCATTTGGTGGTGATTGCTGAGAACGAAGCCAAAGCAGAAGAGCTAGAGAGAACACAAAAGAGAGTCGCAGGTGATTTTTTGGTGTGCCACAATGAAGCATATGAAGCTTGGGTCCAAGCCTGATGTCTTTCAGACAGAAGGCAGCAATATCAGGTTAGTTGTTCCGTTTCTGTTCTTGCTCAGAGTTTCTCTAGACATTATTACATCATTTAGTGCTTGTTTTGGATATTGTTCTTGTGTTTTTACTCCACTTTAGTGCCAGTGTTTTTGCGCGGCAAGTAATTTTCTGGTTGGAACTGTGAGATCTGTTTCATTTGATAGAAATTTGGCATCTGTATGCATCTTGGTTTTGCAATTTTGCCAAGTTTGAGGCGATCTTCTAGTAAACCATACCGGTAAAACTAGTCATATGGAATCAGCAATTAATTAGCTCCATGTGGGGAATGTGGGCCTTAATCTTTAGTTTCTTGGGCTCCATTTCTTAAACTGGAAGAAAAGGAAGTGAGCATACTCCATTTGGTGCCATTTGTTGATTTCAGTTACTAGTATTAGTTTAAGGGCCTGCATAAATCTCCCAGTGATTCTGAAGTGTTGATATTACTATTACAAATTTACATTATCAATAGTGCGGAGGAAGATTTTAAATGTATGCCTTGCAGGAAAATATTTGTTGGATTAGTCCCATCTTCCCAAAACTACATAAGTACATAGCTATCAGTACGTTCTACTATTCTATGTGTATCATGTTTAGCAACAAATTTTAAAACATTCATGATGGGGATTGGATTGCTTTCTCATTATAACAATCTTCACAAATTGGTTGCCTGGCTCTTAATAGGTTAAATTGTCCTTGATTCTGTTAGCGGCATAAGTTCTTAAGCTTGCTCTGTACTTTGAGGGCATGTGCAAATTTAATGATTGGAACGCCTTTCTTAGTTTGTTCAGTGTTCATTTTATAGAAGCGAACTAGTTGTTGACATTGTGGTCCATCCTGTAGATTGTATTCTTGGAGCACAATTAAGTTCGCTTTGCCTTACCATGTCCAATTTTTTAATCATTGGTCCAGGACCAGTTATCAGTTAAATTAGTTGTACTTGTCATGCACAATGCTACTAGATGTGAGGTTGCTTTCCAGACCTTTATCTATCGTTGCTTGTGGTACTTTACTTAGGTAAATGGTCTGTCACTCGCTGTCTTACTTTTAGCTGATTAAGTGGGTGGGGATTTTGTTAATTTTTAATTCCAGCTCTCTAATTATTTGATTTCTGTGTATTATGTGAATTTACTTTACCATCTTTGTGATCTATAACCATTATTTTGTGCCCCAATATCTGTGGCCGTCTTTATAGACAATTATTGTGGGCCCACTTCAATGAACTGTGCCACTCCCACACATTGTGTGATTCTGATCAGCAGCCAATATCTTCACAATTGTCACATTTGCCGTTCTCTTGTAAGGATGTGTGTGAGTCTTCATGTCCTGACATATACTGAATTACTGATATATGTCCATCGAATAATGACATGGCGACACTATCATCCGAATTCCCTGTATGATTCATGCCTAGAAAAACAAAGCTAGTTGCATAGTATAGCTACGGCGTGAGACATCAAAACACAGAGACAGGGACGTAGTGGAAAAATGTACAGATGAACAAATATCACTATATGTCCTGGAATGTGTTACTGTTTTGGGATCTATTGTGGTCAAGTAAAGACCAAAGATTCCGATGTGCTTTGCCTCTAATTTTGGATCTGTTCTTATTGTTTCATCTCGTCCATTTCTATATTGTGATTTGCCTTTTTCATAGTAAATAGCTTTGATGCTAATGTGGTGCTAACATGGTTTTCAGGTTTGTTGCAACAGAGCTGGCAACAGATATCGTTATCTCCATAGGAGATGTCAAGTTTTATCTTCACAAGGTATCAACGTCTTTATCTGTATAAATTATTGTTCTTGTGGTGTGACATTGGATTGACATTTTGAGAGGAACTTTACACTAATATTTACTAAGTGTGAACTAATTGCTAAAGTTCTTCCTTTGAGCTGTTACAAAAGTATTCTACTATAATTGCTAAGGATTTATATGACTAGCTGTTAGTGTACAACACCTAATTAAAGCACGGTAAACTTTATAAGATAATCTTTTTATGTTCATTTTGATTTATCCATTGAAGTACACATCCTTTTTTTATTTGTGGATGCACATACACTCCTTGATTAAGCACAAGATTTGTGAACTTAGCGAGTCCTCTACAATGAACAGTTATATAATTACAAATTATTGTTTGAACCTAGGAAGCGCCTTATCAGAAAAAGATGAAAGTAAACTTCAAAGTGCTTTAAAGCTTCTAAAGTATCACTTGCCGTATTGGAAATTTGCAATGGAAGGAACTTGCATATGCATGTTTTTTTTTTGCAGTACAATGTAGTAGAGTTTATTTGGTTAGCAGCTCTTTTTTTCTAGTGCAGTTTGCATTTTTTTAGATAATGAGTGTTTTGCTTCATGTCTAAAATAATTAAGCTGTGCACATTATTTGCAGTTCCCTCTTTTGTCAAAGAGTTCGCGGTTGCAAAGATTAGTAGCTTCAAGTAATGAGAAAGCAACGATGAAGTGGATGTATCTGACATTCCTGGTGGATCTTCAGCATTTGAAATTTGTGCCAAGTTTTGCTATGGCATGATTGTAACACTCAATGCATATAATGTTCTTGCTGCTCGTTGCGCAGCTGAGTACCTAGAAATGTTTGAGACCGTTGACAAAGGAAATCTTATCTACAAAATTGATGTGTTCTTGACATCGAGCATATTTCGCACCTGGAAGGACTCAATCATAGTTTTACAGAGTACAAAGTCGTTGCTGCCATGGTCTGAGAATTTGAAGGTAATCAGCCAGTGTATCGACTGTATTGCGTCGAAGGCGTCAATTGATCCGTCAGAGGTCGAGTGGTCATACACCTACAACAGAAAAAAGCTCCAATCCGAGAATGGTGTCGACTCTCATTGGAATGGAGTCAGGATGCAACAGATGGTCCCTAAGGACTGGTGGGTTGAGGACCTTTCTGAACTCGAGATGGATTTGTACAAGCGTGTGATCCTAGCAATCAAGGCAAAGGGAAGAACTCCTGCTATAGTTATTGGAGAAGCACTAAGAGCCTATGCATTCCGACGGCTGCTTGGTTCGCTGGAAGATGCTGTGAGCAATGGAACTGATTGCACAAAACGTCGGGCGGTTCTCGAAAGCATTGTATTTCTGCTGCCCACTGAGAAAGGTTCAGTGTCATCTGGTTTTCTTCTAAAGCTATTAAGAGCTGCTTGCTTGCTAGAATCTGGGGTATCTTATCGTGATGACTTGGTCAAGAGAATAGGCGTGCAACTGGATCGTGCTTCAGTTGCGGACCTTCTTATACCAGCACTTAGTGGTGAAAACTCTTTGTATGATGTCGACCTGGTTATGGCAATAGTTAAGCAGTTCACGTCACATCATAGTGATAATGGTAAGATGAATTTTGAAGACGATGAAATTGTGGAAGTTGAGAATTTCGCTTCTGTTTCCAGCACGTCAAAGCTGGCAGTCGCAAAACTGATCGATGAATATCTTGGTGAGATTGCTAAAGACCCCAACTTGCCGTTTCAAAGTTCATTGAACTTGCTGAAATGGTGTCTGCCTCATCCCGGCAAACACATGATGGACTATATCACGCCATTGACATGTATCTAAAGGTAATATTCACACGTGTGTGTCTTGCTATTATTTCCTTTGTTGGGAGTTTCAAACTTACACAGCATTCCGTGCGTACAGGAGCACCCCAGCCTATCAAAGAGCGAAAAGAAAGATTATGTGGATTAATGGACTGCAAGAAGCTGTCCCAGGAGGCATGCATGCATGCGGTGCAGAATGAGCGGCTTCCTCTGCGTGTGGTTGTTCAAGTCCTCTTCTTCGAGCAGGTCCGAGCATCATCGGTTGCTTCTGGAAGGAGTGACTCTGCAGCCGACCTTTCATCTGCTGTCCATTCTCTTCTTCCCAGAGAGAATGGCAACTCGTATGGCAGCTCCAGGTCGGCTGCCACAACAACAACCGAAGAGGAAGGCAGCGGAGTCCCAACATCCAGCGACATCAACTCTTTCAGATCGATGAGGCTCGCCACCAACGGCGGCGGCAGCGAAAGGAGCAGCGCCAGTAGCGAGATAAACAAGAACGGCGAGGACAAGAGCACCACCACCGGCAAGGCGAAAGCGACGCTGATGCCAAAGATGCTGAGCAAGCTCTGGTCTGGGAAGACGAACGTCGGCGAGAACAGCGGCTCAGAGACGTCGGAGAGCCCTGGTTCCGCCAACCCGGAGGAGGCGAAGTCGACGCCGTCACGGAACATGAGGCGTTCGATGTCCTAGTGGCAGTTTTCCTCTGTTCTTTCTTCTGAATTTTCCATTACACGAGACGAGAGGTAGCGATCTTAGAACTTGAAATACTGCTGACTTGTCCAGTCGCCGATGATGTTTTTGTAGCGTTCTTTCTAGTAATTGCTGTAGCCCCCTAGAGGTCTGGTCATTGGTGTTCAGGAACACATTTCATAAGGTAAACCTGTAATTGTTATTTCGGTGGTAGTATAAAGGAAGCCCTTTTTGGAGGTGGTCGACTCTAGACTAGGAGTATGGAGAAGGTTTATGTCTTGATCACTGTTATGGTGTTAAACAGTCTTCTGTTACTATCTGCTTTGTGTGAAGGCTGATGCGGAGAAGACTAGCTAGTAACATGCTGCCGCATATGTCCTGAAGTTCTGTCTGACCAAGTGTTTTAGAATGCTCTGTCAACGATTCAGTTCGTCCATGGTACTATTAAGCGATTGAAATTGAAGTTAATCTTAGCTAGATTTATTATCCTGAAGTTACAAATCTAAGGACCACTTTGGGTTACAGGATTTTCAAAACATCGTAATAGGAAATACAAAGAATTGAGATGTCTGTAAATTCATACTCTACAAGATTTCAAACACATAAATTTTGTAGGAGATGCATTTGGATGGTGCACAAACACATGATTTTGCATGAATGAGGAGAATGCAGAGAGATAGAGAGAGAGTAGAGAGATACGCATCGAACTTTTCAAGGGAAAAATATAAAATGAGATTTTTATGAAGGGAAAGGCAAAAGATTTGCCTTTTTTCAATTAATTAAGAAGGAGTTGTTAACAAAGTTTTGGTGTTATAGACCACCACCCTTGATACAAAGGCCTAATCTCCCGGCAAGAGATGACCCAAATGTTTGGCACCCGCAAGCACCCAATTTCTCGCCTCTAACTTAATCCTAGCGAAGATAACCGTCGGAAGAGTGCTCAAGTGCTTGAAGATCCGCGAGTTTCTCTCATTCCAAAGTTCCCAAGTCACAAGCATGAGGAGTGACGGGATCGCCTTCCTTCTTCTCCCATTTGCAATGGCAAGGTGCTTCCACCAAGATTGAACATCGTTGAAGGCCGCCCAATCCGGGGGGTTGAAGTCCCCAATATTTAGCCAATTCTTGATCATGCCCCAAAGACGAATAGAAAAGCGGCAAGTGAAAAGGAGATGTCTAGCCGTCTCATCCTCACGACGACAAAGGGGACATAGCCGACCATTAGGCCAACCTCTTCTCTCAAGACGGTCGGCCGTCCACACGCGGTTTTGAATTATTAGCCAAGAGAATAGCTTGCATTTGGGCGGGGCCCAATTCTTCCACACCATATTATCCATCGGCGAGGCGAGCTCCCCGGCAAATTGCTCTTTGTAGGCCGAGGAGCAAGAATAGGTCCCGGAAGGGGTGAGCTTCCACGTAATGGAGTCCGGAGTATCATCATGAAGTTGAAGATGTGAGGTGAGTTCCCAAAGCTTAGTGTACTCCTCAAGATGTTGGACCGAAAGCCCCTCTCCAAAGTCTATATCGAGGATCCAAGCGTCATCGGTGATAGCTTCCTTGATGGACCAAGTCTTCTTGTTGGAGAGATCATATATGAGGGGGGCGATGATTTTGGGGCAGCTTCCATCCGCCCAAGGCGCCTCCCAAAAAGAGGCTTTGACACCATCACCCACGGTCACCTTTGTCATGGCATGAAAAAGATCCATCTCGTCTTTCTTGCAAGGGGCCTCCATTCCCACCCATGGTCTTTCCGGCGCCGCCCAATCTAGCCAAGCCCACCTAAGCCGAAGAGCTTTTGCAAATTTGTCCATGTTGGGGAGGCCGAGCCCCCCCAAGGAGGTAGGCTTGCACACCACCGTCCAATTAACTTTGCACTTGCCACCGGAGACCTTGTCGGTTCCCGCCCAAGGAAGCTCCGAACAAGTTTCTTGAAGAATAGCATAGTCACCGGCGAGATATCAAGGACGGTGAGAGGATATATAAGTTGAGAAATGAGGACCGACTTTGCAAGGGCTTTGCGACCCGCAATGTTGAAGCATCTCCCCGCCCACGGGTTAAGCTTAGCCACCGCCTTATCTTCAAGGTATTGGAAGTGGACCTTCTTCAACTTCTTTACCGCAAGGGGGAGCCCAAGGTAGCGTAACGGAAAGCAAGCGGTTGGAGCCGGGAGATCAAGAAGCACGACATCAAGGTCCACATTATCACAACGGATGGGAGTGACCGAACTCTTCGCAAAATTAGTCACAAGCCCCGTAGCCTCTCCGAAGTTGTTTAGAATTTGCGCAAGCATGGAAATGTCCTCACGGATAGGGCACATGAAAATGACCGCATCGTCGGCATAGAGCGAGGACCGAAATGTAGCCCCCTTCCCGGGAAGGTGGCGAAGAAGACCTTGGTCCGTGGCAACTTGTAGGATGTGTTGAAGCGGATCAATGGCGATGTCGAAGAGAAGCGGCGAGAGGGGGTCACCTTGCCGCAACCCCCTCCCATGCTTAATTGGAGCACCGGGAATGCCATTTAGGAGCACCCGCGAGGAAGACGTAGAAAAAAGCGCCGAAAGCCAATCACGAAATTTGGGAGGGAAGCCAAGTTGCTCAAGAAGCTCGAAGATATAACCCCACTTAACCGAGTCAAACGCTTTCTTGATATCGAGCTTGAGGAGAAGGGTGGCCTTTTTCCTCCGATGGAGCCAACGAGCATAGTTGCGGACAAAAAGGAAGTTATCATGGATGCTCCTAGTTTTGATGAAGGCGCTTTGGGCTTGAGAGACAAGCAAGTTCATGTGAGGGGCGAGGCGTAAAGAGAGGATCTTGGCCACAATCTTGGCGATGCCATGAATGAGGCTAATAGGCCTAAAGTCGGAGATCTCCTCCGCCCCCTCTTTCTTGGGTAGGAGGACCACGTTCGCGGAGTTGAGCCAATGAAGGTTGTTGGTGTGAAGGTTGGAGAACCGGAACATGACCGCCATGACATCCGCTTTGATAATGTCCCAACGTGACTTGAAGAACTTGCCGGAGAAACCGTCCGGGCCGGGAGCTTTGTTGGAGGGCATGGTCATGATAGCCGCCTTAACTTCCTCCTCCGTGAAGTCATCATCAAGCCCCTCAAGGTTATGAGTGGGAAGATTTAGAGCGTTCCAATTGAGAGCATGTGCCCCGGTCCCCCGACTTCCAATATCCTCTCGGAAGTGATCTTGGGCAATCGCTTGCTTGTCATCATGAGAGGTGACCCACCCTTGGTTGTGCCGAAGTTTGTAGACAAAGTTTTTCCTCCTCCGCGAGTTTACCTTGGCATGAAAGTACCGCGTGTTTGCATCCCCTTCCTTGAGGTTATCAATTCTAGCACGTTGCCTTTTCCGAGATCGTTCAAGAGATGCCAACGCAATGACCCGCCGCTTTAGCTTTGCCCGGATGTCTCCTTCATCCGGAGAAAGAGCCCGAGTCTCCATAGCCTTATCAAGTTGCAAGATGACAAGCAAAGCCATGTGAAGTTGAATTTTGTTGTTGGAGAAAAGGCCGCGACTCCACGCTTTGAGCTTCCTCCCGGTCCGCTTGAGCTTATCATGAAGAATGTGATAGGGATCGGTGTGAAGAGAGGGTTCGGCCCACCCCTCCTTGACCACATCAAGGAAGCCGGGCATGCGCACCCAAAAATCTTCAAAGCGGAATGCATTAGGTTTTTTTGGACCCCGACAACAAGCAAGGAGCAAGGGGCAATGGTCGGAGAGCGAGGATAAGAGGGCGTGAAGTATGTGATCATCATGGGTGATGTCCCACTCATCATTGCAATAGAAACCGTCAAGCTTGCTCATGGTGGGAGTGTTGCGCTCGTTGGACCAAGTGAAGCGCCGGTTTTGAAGGTGGATCTCTTTTAGTTCACAATTGTTTAGGGCCGCCCGGAATCTATTCATGCGACTTCTATTGATGTTGTTGTTGCTTTTGTCGCGAGCCCGCTGAATTTGATTGAAGTCCCCGAGCACCAACCACTTCTCCCCCGTCACCGGCTTAAGATCGACAAGCTCCTGGAAGAATTCATCTTTGAGCGCGTCATTTGTAGGTCCATAAACCCCGGTGATCTTGAAAACATCTCCGTCACGCTTCGAGGTAACCGTGGCCGAAATCGAGAAAGAATGAAGCACCACATCCGTAATATCCACCGCATCTAGGTCCCAAAGAAGAAGGATCCCTCCCCGCGTCCCATCCGCCGGCTTTTGGGCAAAACCACGAAACCGCAAGCCCCCAATGGATGCGGCAATGAAGGGGTCGACGGATTGGAGCTTGGTCTCCTGTAGACAAACAATGTGGCAGGAGCAGCTCATAAGCGTTTCAAGAACAGCCGTGCGGCGATCGGGGTCATTGAGGCCACGAACATTCCAACTAATGATGTCGATGAAGTAGTCACTCATTGGATAACCAGAAGGACCCAAAAGATGGTAGCCGGTAAACAGGTTCCAGCAACAACAACAGCTTAAGTTCAAACAACTGGGTACATGCCCAGCAATGAATGGCAGCAAGCGAAGTAGCAGCAGCCGTGGTCTCAAACAGCAACATAGAGCAGTGCAGAGGTTCAGCAAGCCTGCTAGCCAGGCGATCAACAGATACAACAACAGCTTAAGTTGGCATAACATGGGAAACTTGGATGACCCAGACGATGAGCATGCAGAGGAAGACTACGCACGCGCAGCCTCCCCACGAGCAGTCGCTCCAGTAGCACGAGCCGCAGTGGTGTCGTCGTCGTCCCCATCCGCCGCATGCTCGATGGCCGCGGCGCCTCCGTGAGCCAGCAACGCCTCTTCAACAGCCGGGGCGAGGTCGCAGTCGAGGCGGAACAAGGCACGCAGAGCTGCGACGGCGATGTCGGGCAGCTGACCCTGAAACAGATCAACAAACTTGGCAATGGCTGTCTCCGTTAGCATTTCGCCTTCCTTGAGTATGCCCATGCGCTTGCACAGGAGCTTCTCAGCAAGGATGGCGACAGGGACCTTCTTTCCTTTGTGCTTGAGCTTAAGACGCGGGCTAGAGCGCGGGAGAGAGAACCCGGCCACCCCAGCGAGCGTCTTACGGCGAGCCGCCGGCGGTGATGGCCTGGGTGAAGGAGAGCGCAGGGGAAGCAGTGGAGACCGGCGCGAGGTGAACAGACCGGCAGTGAGATCGACCGGGGCACGAGGCGGGCTAGCGGAGCGAGCCGGAGGAGCTCCATCGAGGTGCAGCGGCGTGGCTGGGCTGGCGGAGCGCGTCGGAGAGGTCTCGGCCTCATCAGCCGGCGTGGAAACAGCCAGCGGCGAGGCGGCCAGGTTGGAGCATGGGGTGCCGAAGAGGATGGGCGTGACCTGTGATGGCGAGGAGGAGGGAGTGACCCGTGCTGGCGAGAAGTCAAGGAAGCGCACACAGGCCAGCAGCCTGGACGAAGACCTCGGGGGGACGGAGCCTGGCGGGGAGATGCTGGAGTCGATGGCGGAGCGAGGCTGGGCCGGCGCAGCGATGGGGGAGCCATTAGCCCGAAGGTAGACCACGGATGCCAGCCGGCCATGGCGCGGCGGCGAGCGACCACGCTGGTCGAACCTGACAGGCTCGGAGCTGCTTCGGCGGCGAGTAGAAGCTGGCGAGGCCGACCTTTTGCTGCGACGCGAACCCGAAGCGGGGAGGACCGAGCCATCCTTGAGGCGGCGCACGAGCTTGGGGTCGATGCGCCGATGATCCGGCCCCAGCAGCTCGGCCAGCCTCCTGCCGTGGCGGCCGTCGCTTCGCCCGCCATCACGCTGGTCGCGGCGGCTCCCCTCCTGGCGCCTGTCTTCATGGGCGCGCGATCGGCTGCGGAACATGCGGCCAGCCCAAGATTGGTGGCGCCCATCTTGGCGTCCACGGCGGTCAGCATCATCCTCATCCCGGCGGCGATCACGATCATCATCTCGACGTCCATGCCCGTGGTCGACACGGGCAACTTGGCGGTCTTGCACCTCCCTCTCACCGTCAATGACTCCAAGGCGCCAATCAAAGCGCTCGCGGCGCGGGTGGCGAGGTGGGCGTCCATCCGAACCCGGGGACATGTCCTCGTGCAAGTCGAGATGCACGATTTGATGACCTCAATCCTATAGGGTTTACATAGGAAAAAATTCTTATGAAATCCTTAACTTTTCTACTCCCTCCGTCCAAAAGTAACTGTCTCAAGTTTGCTCAAAAGTGGATATATCTATACATGAAACATATCTAGATACATTCACTTTTGGGCAAACTTAAGACACTTATTTTGGGACGGAGGGAGTAGATAAAATTCGTCGAGTCCAAAGAGCCCTACCCATTCACATAACACTTTCCCGTATTATTTACGTCTACCGTTGGATTGGTCGTACGTAACACTAATAGCAAGCAGGTGTAAGATGATTGAGTCCTGTTCTTCTTGGAAGGTCGTTGTCATGGCAGCTGTGCTACACTGCGATGCGACGAGCCAGCCGACGACGTCCATCCATCCAAGAAGCCGTGTTGGATGGACTACGCTAGCTGTCCCCGTGCATTCAACTCTATCTATAATAACTCATGTTCATCTAGTACAAGCTGTTGCTGTGCTTGTGCATGAAACACATAGCGGCACGGCACTGGAACCTTGGACCGGTGCACGACTGACAGCAGCATCGGCCGGGCAGTCACGGCTCAAGGGCCAAACCTGCCAAATCCTATTTGCCGCTCGCGCACCCTCGGCAGCGCAGTGGGCTGGCCCAATAGAGCTCCTCCGGACGGTGCATTGGTTTTACTGTTGTTTTTTCTACTTTTTAATTTTTTTATTGTTTCTATTTTCATGCTTATTGTTCCTTTCTTTTTTGTATTTTTCTGTTTTTTTTCGTTTTCTCCTCAACAACGATGACTTCCTCTAGAGCGGACGACAAGTGAAGCAAGAAATTGACTTGTGATGACGTTCTCTCCGAGAAATCATAACCAACTAATGATGGGAAAAAGAGAATATATGTACAAGATATAAGATGAGGGCATCAATAGCCGAAAGCGGTTGAAGAAGGAGAAGACGAGCGTTAGTAGTTGGACGAGTGAAGCTGCATATGGAAGGAAAGATCGGAGTGCCAGCCGATGCGATTGCTATCCCAACAGAGAAGAAAAGTAGTGTTGCAATAGTTGCAAACTCGATTGAGAAGACGAGTCGTGCATCTATTCCGAGGGGCGGCAGCGACATCAGAAGACCAACACCCAAGAGTACTACTCCCTCCGTATCAAAATATAAGTCGCACTACCAACTTACCACGGAGGGAGTAGTATATATCTACGTACATACGAGCACACCAATCGATCGATCGGTTGCACATGGCGTGGAATAATGATTGGTACTCCGCTCTCTATCTGAGAGTACATGACACAGTAGAAAGTCTCTTTTGTGCTTGCAAAATTGTTCCGAAACAATGTCGCGGTCAATCAACAGTTCGACAACTGCCTTTTGGGGTGGGCGACTCAAACAAAGATTTAGTTCAACCTACTGTTTTGGTCTTGTGCCATTTTTCACCAGTCTTATATGAATGTCAAAATGCAAGCGGATCGCCGGACAGAATGACTTTAAAGATCTTCCATGTAAATTTTAGTTTTGTTATATATCTTTATATATTGTTTACAGTGTTCTCTCCATTATTCGTATGATCTACTTACTTTGGTTAATATTTTTTGACAAAGTCAGATCTCTTTTCTCCTTAAAATAGCGTTCACGATCGACGACGCTAGCTCGAGTCAACTCGAATCCAATTCCTGCGCCGCTCGCTCGGTCCATTTGCCACCTACGTACGGCCCTCCACTGCACTCCACAGTCCAGTCCACATATAGCAAAAACCCGTGTACCATACCGGGATGTGATTGATCAACCGCCGCACTCCGACAGGAACCACACCACGCACAGTCAGCACATACCACACCGGGAAGAAGAAAAAAGACAAGGCATGCATGGAGCCACTACTCCAAACTAAAGGCATCCTAATTAAACATATCCCCCACCACTTGTAGTACTATCACACAAGAAAATGGGGAGCCGAAAGGAAAAAACCCTAAATATAAAACTAGCTAGTTGCACCTACGCCAGATATACTGTATACGTGAGTGAGAGAGAGAGAGAGAGAGAGGAGCCACGACCCGGGAGGAGAATGTACACGGGTGAATCGGCTCGACGAAGGGCCAGGCCAAGGCAGCTGGAGCCGGAGATGTTGGAGGAACAAAACAAGAGGTGGTCGGGCTATGGGAGCTAGCGGCGACCTCGGCCCTTGCGGCGGCGAAAGGGCGGAGCCAGTTCACGATCGATGGCCACCCGCCGGCCCCGGCCCCGGCCCCCCGGACGTTGCTTTCCTTACTCCAACTTTCTGCTTTGCCTCTGCCTAGCTTTGTTCCTATCCACAACCCTCCTCACTTGGCTTAAATTAACCAAACATCGGCATTGAACTCGGGATTCTCTACATCTCCACCCAGCCATGCGTTTTGGTGCGGTGAGGAACGCATGCAATGCGGTTTATGTGGCCAAAATGTGATCTCATATCGTAACCGGTGCAAAATCGTTCCATTACAAATGATTTATTCATTCATTTGATTTTTGCTTAATGACATTCATTTTAAGAGGAATGACCAAAACTACATAAATAAGGAAAATCGTGTTTCAATTACTTATACCCTTTGGTTCGTAGGTTCTCATGCATCTTGTGTCTTTCTCTTTGCCTGCTTCGCCCTCTAAATTTTTGTAACAATCTCACCTAATAATTCATACATTTCTTCGGTGGAGCATCCAAAGAGTTCTCTTTTTCGAGTAGGATTCCACACGTCCTGACATTTTCTATCCTATACATTTTCAGGTTTCTACATTGTAGTTCCGCCCACCGAAAGCGCCAAGAAAGGCTACCACTGATCATTCTTTATAGAGCATACTTTTCATGGTTCAAATTCAAGTGTTGGTCGTCCACTTCTTGTAGAAATGTATCTTGATAGCTGCAAGCATACATTTAGAGCTATACGAATATGCTTCTGAATACAAATTCAGTATTGTATACCAATGTAAAAGACGCTAGCTGGGGATGTGCTACTATTGATTCAAGCCCTATGCAAATCTCATCGATGGCTCCCGATTAAGTTTGATGCTTCTAGTAACTATTTTGCAGATCAACCCTTACTTTCCTCACAGTCACCAATTTTCCGCTCGCAATTATCCATGCATAGTGCCCATTTTGTCCATAAGGTGGTTTGCGAGTAAAACAAAGAAAAAAAATCAGTGGTGGTACTTTTGGACTTTAGAGATATGGTTTTAAAACTTATGTTAGTTATAGGTGTATTTCTCGGCGGAGACGCACCCCATGCAAACGGGGTCACAAGTCGGTTGCGACGATGGCGCGCATGCCTAAGTTATTGCTCATGTAGCAGGTCGAGTAACATTATTTTATCTACAATAGACGAAGCTGGCCCGGGACGCATGGTTATCCCGCCTCCGCCCTCGGCGAGAATGGTTGCTAGTACATAAAAGTTCATGTAAATATTGTCATAATTCGAACAAACAGTTCCAAAAATAGATATTATACTGTTAACATATACTCCCTCCGTGAACAATTATAAGATATTTTAATTTTTGTAATACATATGTATATAGATGACTTTCTTTGTTAATTAAGCTTCTAGTACAATTATTTAGCAAATCAACCCCTTCTTTCCTCTTGGTCACCAATTTATCGCTCGCATTTATTCAGTCATAGTGCTCATTTTTTTTGTCCATAAGGTGGTTTGCGTGTAAAAGAAAAATTCAATGGTGATACTTTTGGGCTTTAGAGATATGGTTTTAAAACATATGCTAGTTATAGGAGTATTTATCGGCAATGCCGCACGCCGGGTGAATGGGGCCACAAGCCGGGGTGCGACGATGGAACGCAAGATTGAGTTGCCCTTGTAGCATGTCCAGCAAAAGCATGGTTATCCTGCCTCTGCCCCCCGGAGAGAACAATTGGTACTCCCTCCATCCAATAATAATTGTCTCAAGTTTGTCAAAAAGTGGATGTATCCATACATGTTTCATGTCTAGATACATACATTTTTTAGCAAACTTGAGACAGTTATTATCGGACGGAGGGAGTAGTACATAAAAGCTCATGTAAACATTGTCATAACTCTAACAAACAGTCCGGAAAAAGACATTATACTGTTAACAAGTACTCGCCCGGTAACAATTATAGGTGTTTCAATGTTTTCTCTCTCTAAAACGTATGCTTATAGACGCGTTTCACCCATTTTTATCTGTATACATAGTCTGCATTAAGATATCTAAACCATCTTATAAGTGTAAACGGAGTGTATATATGGTACAATTTGGTTTGGAATTTTGGATGAGGTGCCATGGAACCCTCCTAGATTCACCCATGGGAATGGGGCGGGGGAGCGTAGAAGATCCGGGGGAAGCAAGACTAATGCGGACCAAAGCTATCGCGGCAACACGGAGGCGCCAACCGCCCAATGTCATTGGAACCCCAATGGCCAATACCTACCAAATATTTCTGTCTCTGCGGCCCACAGCCACTAGCTAGGAAGCTTCACCCCTTCGTCTACTCCACCTCTATATATAAGCTCTCCGGCCGGTTCCGCTGTCCGCTGCTACTAACTCCTCCTCTGCCGCACATCGACCGACGACGTCCAGCAAGTTTAGCTCGCTCGCTAGTACCACTACCACCACTCCGATCTACACGCCGGAGATTTAGCTCAGCCGCCGCGGCCGCACCGGCGTAGGACACGCACAGCGAGCAACCGTGAAGGATCGCGCTCGGAGTGTAAAGTTGAGAGGATGAGCTGCAACGGCTGCCGCGTGTTGCGCAAGGGCTGCAGCGACGCCTGCGTGCTGCGGCCCAGCATCGAGTGGATCGACGGCGCGCAGCCGCAGGCCAACGCCACCGTCTTCGTCGCCAAGTTCTTCGGCCGCGCCGGACTCGTCGCCTCCCTCGCCGCCGTCCCGCTCCACCACCGCCCAGGTTCGTACACTTGATTAAAACTACATGATACGTACTACCTACGCCACCTTGCTAACGTAGTTTAAGCATGCAAAATCCGCTAGATGTCTGGAACGGCCGGCTGCAGATAGGCTGTCAATAACAGTGTGAAAACACAAGGTAGCTCTTCAAGCAACCCAAGAGCCGGCCGGCTTTGCTGATCATGATTAGTTTAGTATAGTACACATCTTATCTTTGTGCACACTTTGCTGTGATCTGATCAGTAATTAAGCGTCAGGCCACCTGTACGAAAAGTTAAAAACTACTCACTGGTACTCAGTACTCACCTTGGTTTTGTCAAGATGAACAATGTTAGACGCTAGCTGACTAGTGACTAGCTAGCTAGTCATGACCTATCTATGCCGACAGTTTTAAAAACTTAAAATATCATTACGATTATTTTAATTATTCTTTTGTACGGTATGCGGCCTTCCGACTTACCCATGGGACAAGAGAAAACTAGAGGAGAATCTTTGGGCCACGCCCAATTGCACTTTGCCAAACACGCTATATATCGTTAATTAACTAAAGTTGTGTTCTATAAGAGATATGCTAATTGATCATGACGATCGCCTTCCGACCTTTGTCGAGAGGTCAACTAATATCTTTTTGCCCTAAGTTGCTGAGTAATTCTGCCCATACCATTGCATGCATTTAGGCTTTTCGTTCCTCTAGAACCTTCTACAGATAATTAACCCTAACCCAATCAAGTAATTCATCAGAAATGTAAATAATATACTTCGTACGATTGAGTATAATCATTAACGTGTCATATGCATATTGCAGCCTTGTTCCGGTCGCTTCTGTACGAGGCGTGTGGTCGGACGATCAACCCGGTGAGCGGCGCCATCGGGCTCATGTGGACGAGCAACTGGGACCTCTGCCAGGCCGCAGCCGAAGCTGTGCTACGCGGCGAGTCCCTGCGTGCGCTCTCCGCCGTGCCCGCCGCCTTCACAGAACGCGACATGGCCGGACTATACGGCAACGTCGGCGCCAACACCGGAAGCTCCTCCTCCCTCCACTCCTCGCCGGAGAACTCCTCCTCCGCGCCCTCCAGGAAGCGGAGCAAGAACAACAACTGCGGCGTAGGGGCGCAGCAGCAGATCAAGCTCATGCCGCCGGTGTTGCAGTCGTGCGAGCTGGACCTCTGCCTGACGCCCGTGTCGCCGCTGGGCGGCGGCGAGAGGCGGTGCGGCGGTGGCGGCGCGTCGGACGAGTTCTCGACGACCACGTGCTGCGAGCAGGAAGCTAGCGGCGACGCGGAGGCCGGGGCGCCGGCGCTTCTGAACCTCTTCAACTGATGAGAGCAACTGATTGTAATTGTTGTGCAGGTCGAGGCAGGGCAGGGTTCGGGCTCGTCTGAGGTGGCGATTAATTTAGTTGCATCAGTGTTAATTAATGAAGCATTTTGGGACGTGCAACTTGGTTTTGAAACGATCGTTTCAAAATTGCTGGCTAGCGCTGCTATGTTCTGTTGGATTAACTAACAAGATGGAGTGATATGTTGTCAAAAAAAAAAAAAAACAAGATGGAGTGATATGAGTCGTGAACGTAGTACGTGTACCTACTTTGATCTCAAGGATATAGAGAAAAATGCATATACAGTCCTGGAAGTTGCGGGCTGCGTCCACGATGGTCCTGGAAGTCACGAAATGCTCCATTTCAGTCCTGGATGTTGCTCAAGATGTCCACGGACGGTCCTGGGTACGTATGTCTACGGTACGCGCTGACGTGGCAAGTGGGCGGGCCCACGATGGCGCGGAGCGAGGCCTCGCAGAACAGTTATCTTCTTCTAATCTACTGGCTCTTACCGTTGGAACCCTAGATCGAGAAAATTCCCCACCTGAGGCGCGACAGAGTAAGCTAGCGGCGACTGGTGGAGCTTGGCGGTGACGGCGGGAGGTCGTCGGAGAATCAAGGTAAGCGGAGGCGAGGGCTGGTGCTCCGTTCCTGCCTCTATTTCTTCATGGGTGGAGAGGATAGCTCGTCGCAGGACATGGAGATGCGCCCGCGGTTTCCGCTGGTGATGTGCAAGGATTGCAAAATCCGCCGGGTCCGGCACTACGTATCGAAGACAGTGGAGAACTACATGTGCCATTTCTACAAGTGCACAAATCATGGGGTATTTCTCTGCAATTTTCGATTGTTCTGCTGTCTCTGTAAATTTGGTTATGAAAATTGATTTTGTGCTCTCGTTTGGTTCAGTCTTGGAAGGGTGCGTGTGACATGTGGAAATGGGAGGATGAGTATGAGGAGTTTTTGCTGAATGATTGTCAAGATGTGCAAGATAGCGTGGGCAGTAGCTCAAAGCGAAGGACCTATGCAGTGAAAGAAAACAGAGAAGGAAACATGAAGAGAAAGAATCATGTGGTGACAGGTGCAAGCACTGAAATTGAGAGGCATTTGGTGGAGATCGTTTGGCTGCTGAAATGTGTGATATTTGGTATAGGAATGGTAGTTTTTCTGTAATGAAACAATGTAGTTTGTGATGTTGCTGAAACAATGTACTTTGATGAATGATGTGAGTGTTTGAATTATGCAATAGTGATGAAACTATGACCACATTTGTAATGTTCACTGTCAGAAATATTGCAGAGATATTTCACACATAATGTTGGCAGAATATTTGACAGATAATAATCCCAAATGAAACATAGATGCATAGCAAAATAATGTGTTCAAGTAGCATATACGAACAACACAGAACATAGGTGCATCAACAAAAGCTACAATCTTTTACATTATTGCAATAAGAACTAAGCACTAAGCACCAGGAGGTGGGCCTCTCAGATAATCAAACATAGATGTTTTCCTTGGTTTTTTGTAAGGTGCCATGTTGGTTGAGCAACTTCCCTGCCCTGAATTCCTTGAAGACTGCACTTCACAGGCCCTTTTCCTTGCATCTTCTTGTAGTATACGGTTAGCTTCCTGTAATTCCTTTCTCCTAGCTTCTTGATCTTTTCTCCTCTTCTCTGCAAGTGCCAGCCTAGCTTGCTCAACTTCTTTTTTCCTGACTTCTTGATCTTTTCTCCTCTTCTCTGCGGCTGCTAGCTTCTCCTTTTGTTGTTTCTTCTTCTTCTCTGCAGCTTCTAACTTCTTTTGTTCAGCAGCAAGCTGCTTTGCTTCCTTCTCAAGCCTTTTCTTCTCATCATTAGCTAACTTCCTAGCTAAAGCGTCAGTTTTCTTTTTCTCAAGTGCTTCAACTCTCTGTTGTTCCTCTTGTGCCAGCTTGGCCATAGCAGCATCAAACTTTTCTTGATCTGCTATATCTCTTCTCTTTGCTGCTTCTTTCAGCTTTGCTGCTGCCAACACATGCCTTTTCCTTAGCATGTTCTCTTCTTTACTTATTGTAGTTGGTTGCACTGGCATCTGGCTTGGCACATTCTCCTGGATGAATGTGCAATCAGGTAGAGGAGTAAACTGAGATGGCTCTCCTTGCCTCCTTGTTATCTGCAAGATTTTGTAAATGCATTAAGTACTTCACATTGTCTCCATAAGTAAAGTAGAGAAATAAATGTCATTGTTGGAAAAGGAAATCACCTCATCTAATAATTCATTAAGTACTTCAGGTTCATATGTTTGTGTGTCCTATCCAATAAATGTCATTGTCTGCAAGTGATGTCCCTGTAAAAAATAATAGCAATCAAATTAGCCAAGGAAATGCGCTATAAAAAAAGGAGAAACTAAATTAGATAGTTACCTTTGTTACAAGCGTCACTTCTTCTACAATAGTGTCTTCAACATCTGGTTCTGCCCTCACCTTCTTTGCATTTTTCTCAGGAACTAATCCTAGCTTACAATCATTACAACCACCCCTGTTGTGGCCTGACTTCCCGCAGTAGCTGCAGTGCTGGATTGTTCCACCCTTGCTCATTCTTTTCTCTCCTTTTTTTCCTTCTTTCTCTTCTGGTTGTTGCCTTCTATTTTTCTGTGGCCTTCCTACCTTTTTCACAATTTTTGGAGCTTTGATTGTCATTGCATCAACCTGGAATGCTCTGACCCATGTTGTAGGTGGCAGCTCCTCTAGCCAATCATGTGCTGTTTTGCTCAAAAACCAACATGGCATCCATATTCTCCTGCCACTTAGCAGGTGTGCTGCTTCTAGCACATTTCCAAAGCTGATTCTTTGAGAACTTCTCCTCTGAATTTTTGTTGAATTCTGCCAAAGGTGTGTCTCACACAAAATCTATGACTTGAATCAGGAAACAACTTTGTAACTGCCTTGATTAATCCCTGCAAGTATGATAACAGTTAAGTACCACATGATGTTGAAAACACAGGAGTATGAAATGCATAAATGAAGTTAAAAAAGCTTACTTTCTGCTTGTCAGACATGATGGTCCATGATGCAGTGTTGGAAATGCCAAGATCTTGTTTCAGGGCTGTCAAGAACCACTTCCAAGAGCTTGTGTTTTCAACTTCAACTACAGCAAAAGCCACAGGAAAGATGCAATCATTAGGATCCATTCCAATTGCAGTCAACAAAATTCCACCAAATTTTGTCTTCAAATGGAAGCCGTCTAGGAAAATGATTGGCCTACACCCAGCTAGGAACCCCCTCTTGCATGCATCAAAGGAGAAATAACATCTTTGGAAGTGTCCTGCATCATCCGACAACAGGAAAAATGTACTCCCAGGATTGGATCTTCGTAGTTTCTGTCCGAAATCCCAGAGCTGATTGTACTGGGCAGTCTCATCCACATAGATAATTTCGAATGTAAATTCCTTGCTCTTCCTAGCTTACCCCTTTTGGGTCTCATTTTACAATCTTTCTGCACAAGCTGACCAAGACCCTTCAGTGTGATTTTCTCATTTGCTCTTATCTGATCAACATAGTAGTTACCAATGTATTTTGTTGTAAATGCAGTCACATTCCATTTGCTCTCGCAAGTATGTACATCATGAAGCCTTTTAACCATGATTGCCTTTGTTCTACTGTCTGTCGATGCATACAGTTCCCATGGGCATTTTTCTTCACATTTAGCAAGCACTCGAATCTTGTCATTCTTGGGAAATTTGATGTTCTTCCTGTGCTTGGTACTGTGCTCCCGTATGGCCTTCTTCTGCTGATCAATTGAGTGGAATATCTGACCAACATGGAACTTCAGATCAATCAAGTCTGCAGGCACAAATGATTTGAAATTGAACCTTGATGTTTCATCGTCTGAATCTGCAGCCTCAAAAAAATCATCATCAGACAGATCAGCTTCTGGAATAGCCTTCTTCTCTTCCTTTGGTTCTTGATCTGCATATTGTTGGTACAAGTCATCGTCACCATCTTCTATGTCATTATCACTGTCAACGATTTCTGGATTGTAATCTGAATCACTATCACTGCCATTCTGTTTGTCACTGTCCCCATGGTTTACAGTAGCATGTACTCGATTTGATCTCCTCCTTGCATGTGATCTGCTGCTATCTATCTCTTGCACATCAACAACCTGAACAATAGCATTGGTGGCAGCAGTACATTGCTTCATTGGACTAATCACACGTGGTAACTCAGCGATAGGATTAACAACTACATCATCAAAACAAGTGTTTTTCTTGGCTGCTTCGTGATCGAGGTACACCGTCAAAAACCTATGCCCTTGCTCGACCTTTGCAACCATGCTCACGACATCTTTGTCTCCAGATATCAGCCTAAGGCCATCTTCGTTGATCTGCATTCCGGGCATTAACCAGTACACATCTATCCTATTTCCTCCCTCATAGCCTATTTCTTCGATTACATGATCAAGCCACAGTCCAGACCAAGTATCACAGTCAATGTAATCAAAGAAAACCTTCGTACCATCTACATATGCCCTGTTGCCTCCAGAACCAACGAAAAACCCTCCATGAATCACCTCCAGAGTAAATAAATCACTTCCTTCATCTACAAATTCAACCGAAAATTTGACAAAAGTTCAGACCTTTACCTTTACCCCAACATAAACCCTAAACCTTAATCTACTCCAAACACTACAATTCGTAGCACCACATGAAACGTTCAAGTCTACCGTAAAATTACTCCGAAACAATGCACAAATTGGAAGCAGAAAGGGGAGAATCGAACTTACCATAGACAGGAAAAGGGTCTCCTTCCCGCCGTCGGACGGGCGCCCTCTCCACCATCTCCACCACCAACTGACCGCCTTGCTGCGCCGCCACGGTCACCTGGCTCGCCACCGTCAATAACCAACGTGGACGCCGTCAATCAGCTTCTGGCGGCGACGATCATGGTCCGGCGCCGCCCCGTCGCCGTTCACCTCGACCTCTCCGCGGCCAAAAGCAGAGAAACAGGGGAACGTGGACTGGAACTGGGTCGTTACTTGATTGCAGGGTGCGGAATGCAAATTAGCCATGGAGGCCTCGCCTCGCTCCGCGCCATCGTGGGCCCGCCCACTTGCCACGCCAGCGTGTACCATAGATATACATACCCAGGACCGTCCGTGGACATCGTGCGAAACATCCATGACTGAAGTGGAGCATTTCGTGACTTCCAGGACCATCGTGGACGCATCTCGCGACTTCCAGGACTGTATATGCATTTTACTCAAGGATATATCTGCCTTCAGTACTTCTCTCAGACTCAGGTGGCTTTGGCACAACTGGGATGCGAAACAGAGGCCTTGGCAGGGAACGGCAGTGCCTTGTAATGCAGTGGAGCGATGCCTCTTTGCTGCCTGCACAACAATCCATATTGGCAATGGGGAATTGGCAAGATTCTGGACTGACTCTTGGCTTGATGGAGAAGCCCTGGCTCTTTTGGCGCCTACTCTTTTTAAGCTCGCAGTTAGAAAAAACCTGTCGGTAAAGGAAGGCATGCAGAATGGTCGCTGGATGAGAGGGCTGTTAGATAGTTCTACCAACCAACTATCCCAAAAGACCGATCTGATGGAAAGTGGTGGTATAATATACTTAACACCGCCCCTTCACATCCGACGTGGATATGGAATGATCAACACATCCCCTCACGCCTGACGTGGGCGTGGATAAATTAATGGGGGAAATGCAGGGACTGAGACTTGAACTCAAGACTTCAGGCTCTGATACCATGTTAGATAGTTCTACCAACCAACTATTCCAAAAGACTGATCTGATGGAAAGTGGTGGTATAATATACTTAACACCGCCCCTTCACATCCGACGTGGATATGGAATGATCAACACCTCCCCTCACGCCCGACGTGGGCGTGGATAAATTAATGGGGGAAATGCGGGGACTGAGACTTAAACTCAAGACTTCAGGCTCTAACACCTCCCTTCACATCCGACGTGGATATGGAATGATCAACAAGGGCTACGCAGGGTGGGGAGTCGCCATGATCTTGAGCTGTTTGTGCTCCTTTGGGGGAAAATTCAGGAGGTGCAGCTGACTGACGAGGCCGACACAATCACCTGGAACATGTTTGCTAACAAGGTTTACTCTGCTAGGTCGGCGTATGAAGCACAGTTTTTTGGCAGGATAAAATTACCTGACCTGGAACGGGTGTGGAGGGTGAAAGCTGAAGAAAAGGTCCAATTCTTCACGTGGCTGTTGCTCCAGGATCGGCTGTGGACTGCTGATAGATTGCAGAGAAGAGGATGGACGCATGACGATAAGTGCTGCCTCTGCGACCAGGATTTGGAGAGCGCGAACCACCTCTTCCTGGAGTGTCCGTTCGCCAAGGAGGTTTGGGCGGAATTGGCGAGCTCCGATTCGGCGCTGGTTCAGGTTGTGAATGCCTGATAACCCCCAAGAGCAGGGGATCACTGTAGCACCTCTCAATGTGGAAGTAAGGTATCGATCCGCAGGAGCAAGAAGGAAAAGTATCTATTCCCTACAACTAAAGTGTCACAAGTTTTAGTTGATTATGTACAAAACAAGTTTAAAGAACAAGGTGGTTGATTTAATGGATGGAAGTTTAACGTAGCAAAACAAGAATGTAAAAGTGTCCCAATCCTCTTCAATGCAAGAGGATAAGACAAAGGTTTTCTCTTATAGGAACAATGGACATGGGTTCATGGGTTCACTCAATCCTCTCTCCCATCTATGGTGATTATCATGTTATAGATAAAAAGTACACACAATTGTCATGTTTTAATGGTAGCTTTTATGACGGCTATATGTCCTAAAACACATAGCTGAAAGAAGTACTCATTTGTGTTGCTAGGTCACCCTCGTAAGGCTAGCGTGGTTGCTGTCACTCCCACATCATACTCTTCCTTTTTACCCCCAGATAAAGGATGTTGGGCTGTATTTCACATGTCAGTCAATACATATGCCGTGTCACATCGGCCATCCCGTACCTACATACATCATACTTCATAATGGACAATGATCTAAACACTAGTGCAATGATTCATATTTCGTGTGCATGACCACATCTCTCTCATCTATCCACACTCGGTGGTGTCAATCACCTCATGACAAGGATAAACAAGGCATTATGCATAAATCAAACCATCACATGCATCATAGAATATCTCCAAAGTATGACAAATCATAAAAGCTCCAACACAACGGTAAATGTATAACAAATCATCTCATACCACAATATCCACCATAAGAATTACATAGATAGATCCATACTTATGCAAGGCACATCATATGGACTCCAACAATGATCATACATAGAGAGATTAGATCAAGTTACCACCACAAACCCAAGGTCCAGGGGTGGACTACTCCCCCTTCATCATGCAGACGGTGGAGAAGTAGTTGGAGAAGATGGAAACCACCCCGGCAGCGCCCCGCCGGAGTTTCCCCCTCCAATCTGCAGCTCCAGGTCTCTGTTTCGTGGTTTCTGTGTTTCGGCGGCGCTCCCTTTCACGAAAGCCCTGGGGGTCTATATATAGTCGTTTTTAGGTCAAGACGAAGTTTCGGGAAGAAGGATCGACAGCAGCGGAGGCCCGAGGGCCAGGATGAGGGGTCCCACGCGGTCAGGGAATCTGGCCACGTGGGCCCACTTGTTTTGGCCTTCTGGTCTTCGTTTCTTCGTTTCCTTTGCGCCTACGTTTCGTTCCTTCCAAAAAAATGATCCCCGTAAAATCTCAGGTCATTATGACGTGATTTGGTCGCCTGAAACGTAAAAATATAGAAAAAGGGGTTTTCTGACAGTGCAGGGTTAATCCCAGAAAAATGGGGAAGTTGTTAATTATCCCCAAAACTCAATATAAATCATGAATATAACCCTTATATGATGCAAATAACATGGAATAACATGTAATAAAATGTAAAGTTCATGTATGCATTTTACATGCATCAACATCCCCAAGCTTAACCCATGCTCGCCCCGAGTATGAAGGTGATAAAACTAACATGGACTTTGCATTTTAATACTATCAATGGATATCAAAGGTGATTACTATTGCTACATAAAGTCAAATGATTCATTCTTCAAAGGAATAACAATATGCAAGATGAATTATGAAGTGATATCAAATACTCAATGTAAAGATGTTCAATGATAAATTCACAAAGTGTAACATAGAAGAAAGTACTATGGACCAAATGTATGCATAATGAAAAGTAAAAACATCCTATGGTGGTCATAGAGTACTTCTTATGAAAACTGAATATAAAAGGTGGACACTTTGGATAGATAAATAAGTAGAGGTAAAGCATGAATAAGTTTCATCTAACTTCCAAACACTTCTACTTAAGTTAATAGTAATTGTGCACGTGCAATGCACGTCTAACCTTGCGACTTATTCTGCTCATCCTACTCAATAGAGATATATTTATATTTTTTAATTCCAGGGTTTCTCTGAATTTGGAAGTTATCATTTAGCAGGTTTCCATACCAAGGCTCAATACAATCAAGTCTAGCGTCTACCAATTTCGCGATATCCCCTTTTTCCTCTTCTTTGAGACAAAGATTATTTATATAATTTCATCCATCTCTTAGTTTTTTTTTTGAATCATTGAATTCATCACTCGAGGTAGTGTAGCAGTTCAACTCTATTTGAGAAGATGGGAATGAGTCCGTGCCAGGTGTCCCCGGTCGACCAGCCGGACGAGCCCAGCCCCACACCAACGCCGCCTCCGCCGCCTGGAGATGCGACGGCCCAGATGCCGCCGGCGGGAAGCGGAGCGCGGCTCGGTTTCTTGCTGGGCGTGCAACCCTCTCCGTCGAGCTCCAAGGCAAGGAAGGGAGGCGGCGCACGCGGCGGATTGCCGCCGGTAGCTAGGAGCGGCCGGAAGCGTGGCCGTACTCCGGTTGCTTCTTCCTCCGACGGCGACGGCCAAGTCCAAAAGAAGGCGAAGAACAGGGCGCAGCAGGCCAAATCTCCAGTGTATGTGCAGCTGCAGTTTAGACTTTAGATGCAGTTTAGACTTTAGATGCAGAGATGTATGTGTAGCTACAGTTTAGTGTTGATTTTAGATGAATAGATGCTCCATTTAGATGAACGAAAATTGTTCTGAATCTACATTGTTAAACTGTGAATTGCAATTGTTCTGTTGCTGTCAATTTTTCCTGTCTATGCAAATGGCGGGTAGCCGGGTACCCGTCGGGTACCGCATACCCGGCGGGTGGCGGGTATTGGGAAACTTTGTACCCGCCGGCGGGTATGGGGGCGGGTGGCGGGGGCGGGGAGGAGGGGCGGGTGCGGGTATGGGGGTGCCAAACCTGCAACCGAACCCGGCGGGTGCCAAATTTCGAAATACTAACCATCTAAAACCACGGTTCTACATGTCAAAAACATAGTACAGCCACAAGAACATAGTACAGTCACAAGAAAACAAGCTAATTGACATCTTTTAGTGGCTTACAATTGGATAAAATAGTGGACTAATGAGATCAAAACATGTGTGGATCTCACACATCCACACCACCGTGAGCAAGTTTGCTAGTCTCCTCATTCACAGACTTCTGGCCCAAGAAGTATGAACACGTTGGACTGCTCACTCTGTTTTGTCTCCTGAAACTGCTACATTGTGTGGTTGATCAGCATGTGAACCCTTCTTAAGAGCTCATGAAAATACATTAAAACCATATAAGCAACAAAAGTGTACTATCTTACTTTGCGTTGTGTGGTTTGAACAACCACATCACAAACCCAAAATCCAATACTGGCATACAACTGAATGAATTTAAGCAGAAGGCACCACGTACCTCTCCAGGAACTGCTCTTGTGCTTGTTCAGCACAAAAATCCAGCCTCTAATGAGAATGAAGCAACTGGTTCAGATACCTCATATTCTCCATTTGTCTTGTACTATGAAAATAGCTTACAGAGCGGGATCTGAGTCGGAAGCGCAAAATTGACTCTCATGTGGCGCCATGAATTCTGAATTTACTTAGGAAAATGTAGATTATCATTAGGCCGTCATGCTTAGTTGTTGGCACATACATCTCAACAGAAAGCCACCCCTCTGGTTCCACAAATAATAATTGTTTGAAATCTGAATTGGTAATTGCAAAAGTAAAAAATAGAATGTACCTTTGAATGATGATACTTCCATGCACATCAATACACAATAATCAACGTTCAAGTTCTCACTCCTTAATAAACATGTGCCTAACTTTGTGCCATGAGAATAACCTTAAGCAAGGGAAATGGCATCTCAATATGAAAAACAAAAGTTCTGAGATTGAGTAAACGACCATGATAATAGAATCTAAAAGGAGAAACAAACCGAAAAGTGCAAGATTGGATCATGCATCTTCGTACAGTTTACCGGTGAACAATTTTTTTTTCTCTTACGTTAAACAATATCTTCAGACATAGCAAGTTTTAGTCAAGAAACACAGGAAGAATGTGTTTGCACAATTCAAGAATTAATTCTTTAGGATGATGTTGCTCTTAGACTTAAAATGCTGCATCCCTTAGTCAGTGAGATATCAAAATATTTTCCATGTGATAAACGTCTGAAATAACTTATTCTGCCAAATAATACAATCGAACTGCAATTAGGCTTACCTTGAGATGGCCTCTTCTCCATGTATTCCTTAACTTAGTGTAAGGATGGCTTGAACAAAGACAACCGAGCTGTTAGTGCCTCTTCAAAAGCCAACTAATTATGAGCAGATATTGGGGACAAGAGTATGATAAAAACTGAATCATTACAAAACGATGCATCCAGTAGCATATAATACAGTCTGAACCGGTCTGAACTCGTTTTGGGTCATTGCCATTGAAGCACACGTACGATTCACTGTAATCAAGTGCTAAGAAAGTAAGCAATCTGAATTTAACAACACGTACCAGCCTGAATGCCTGATGTATGTATGATTGTACACAACTGAAAAGTACGGCGGCGTGATTGCAAGTTGCGGGCCCAGCGGAGAGGATCAATTGTGCATTAGCAATACAAGCACTCGCATTATTCTATGTTACCTATTCTATATTGGCAATTCTGCAACAGTACCACATTTTTTTATATTTTGTGTGAAGAATAAGATCCAAACCAAAAAATGCTAATGATTTCTGTCGTTAAATCATGTGCACCTGGTCAAACTCAGCAAGATCTACCAAGGATAATCATCTCCTCACAGTTCACTATGCAGTAATGAGTATGAGTAAGAGATACGTAAAGCCACGCTCGGGGAATACCCTTGTGGTATTTACAGATTATACTATGGTGCTCGATACTCGGTAGCCTGTGTGGAACCACACATTTGTATCGTACTGTCACACTTTTTGTTACGTTAGGAGAACAAACATGATCGCAGATTTAGCTCTACACTGCCTAGAAATAAGTTGAGTCGGCTATTCAAAATTCAGAAAGCGGCTGGGGAATTTCAACGAACATCTAGTGCTCACACATACAGACGTGTTGCAGACGCTTCAAAAGTGAATTCCCACCAGCCTGTAAACAATCCAAAGTCGATACGCGCCACTCCAAGGTTTGGGCATCACACTACCCAGTGGCAGACGCACAATTTCAAGAGAAAAAGGAAATTTGTAAAATATTGCTTAATGGACATCAAGATTCAAAATTCAGAAAGCGGCTGGGGAATTTCAACGAACATCTAGTGCTCACACATACAGACGTGTTGCAGACGCTTCAAAAGTGAATTCCCACCAGCCTGTAAACAATCCAAAGTCGATACGCGCCACTCCAAGGTTTGGGCATCACACTACCCAGTGGCAGATGCACAATTTCAAGAGAAAAAGGAAATTTGTAAAATATTGCTTAATGGACATCAAGGTTCATGAGAGCAATCAAAGTACGAATTAGAAATCAACACCTACCCGTGGAGATTAGGGAGGGCTTGCCTCACTGCCGGCCGCCATGGAGACCCTCGTGGTGTGCACATGCGTGTGTGCAGCCACCGTGCGCCATGGGCGGCGCCTCGCCCTTCTCGACCACGCACGGAGGACCTCCCCTCCTCTGATGCATCACCCGTCCACGGCGCCTCTGCTTGTGCGGCGACGCATGGCGGGGAGGTGCCCCGTGACGCACCGCACGATGTGGCCGCTGACTGGAGCGCGTGGAGTGGATGGCGGCGGCGTACCTGCCGGAGGGAACGGAATTTGTCGTGGGGGGCTGCTTCCAGGAGCGATTTCTAGAAGCGGTGCTCTGTGCTCGTGCCTTGGAGAAGCAGAATACCGCCGTCGAGTCGGGGGCATGGGACAGGCTGGTGCAGATCCCTCCGCGACGGACGGCAGGTGCAGGGGACGCGGCGTCTCCTCGCATAGCCCAAGGCATGTTCGGCAGGGCGGTAGAGCTTCGGGCATCCGTCTGGCGCGAGACAGCCAGGCCGAGGAGGAGGAGGCGGCGGCGGAGGCTGCGGGCGACGGGGCGAATGGGAGAAGTGGAGCTTCGCCTGGCCAAGTTGTCCCCCGTCGAGATCCACCATGGCGTGTTTCCCATGGCCGGGAGGAGGACGACCTGGCGGACGATGCCGGTTACAGGACGGCGCGGCTGGCGACAGGAGGGTGGATCGTGTGGAAGCAGAAGAGGCCGCGAGGAGTGGGGATCGCGGAAGTTACATCCGTGATTTGCGAGAGCGAACGGGGATCGTTGGCCCGCGTGCTCGTTTGGGATACAACATTGGGAGATTCTAAATCGTTGGATCAAGTGGATCAATGGCAGAGACTACGGGGGTATCACTACATCATTGAGTCATCCTGGAGCGTTAGATGCAGTAAATCGTAGGGCTGATGTTATTTGGATCAGCCAGCCTGGGTCTTTTAATATTAGTGGAGATGCTTGCAATGTGGTAGTCATTGGTGTGGAGCTCTCATTACCCCTATCATAGCATCTTGAATGATTAATGTTTAAAGTGAAAGCAAATATGAGTGGTGTGCTTGACAATGTATTGGTTGAATGTCTCATGTCCCTTGAATACAAGTACCTACACCATGTGTTACTCACTTTGGTCCACAAAGTAAATTCAAATAAAGGTCATTGCAAGTAATAATAGTATCATCAAGAACTGCACTGGGGTACCTCTTGCCCCTTGACATGAACAAGCCCATGTCAAAACAACAAGACAAACAGACAATGAACAATCTCAGCACTCTTTTATTTACTATGGGTATAGCTTTTTATTATGAGGTGCATCACTGAATGAACATTATGGTTATGCTGTAAATTTCCACCATGAATGATGCATGGCTTAGATTAGCGGCCCAGGCATTTCTCTAACCATTTATACAAACTCTTTGAACTTACTAAGTATCCTCATTCATTTCACCCATGATAGGCATCCATAAACAAAAGTACATGACATCAACTAAATATAAATAAGTGCAATGTTGAAAGCTTGCCATGTGACAGCACATATGGGCTAACTCCCAACCAAAACTATTGTCAAGCCCACAACTTCATAATTTTAATCACAATGGTTCATGCTTATTAAATGCAATAAAAGTAAATTGTGCATCAAGTTCGTGAGAGCTTTTAACCAATTTTTCCCATGACAATCAATAACATAAGCATTTAAATTCAGAAATGTAGATAACACAATATAACATGATAAACATACTTGGAATAGCATAAAGCTAATAGGTAGATATGGTGGACTCACTGGAAAAACTTTGGTTGAAGGTGTTGGGAAACAAGCTTTTTACTTGTTGTAATTTTTGGGCTAGCAATAGGGAGAAAGTTGACCATCTAAATGCATGCATAAGTGTCCATAGAACTAATCAATCCATGTTAAACCAAGTAAAGTTAAAATTCAACATCTAAACATGGTAAAAGATAGCTCTTGACAACACACTTGCAAATTAACATTCATTCAAAGCACATGAATTATGCAACTATATGTATCTTTTAAAATCAACTCAAACATCCCTATCCCAATATATTTAATAGCATCCAACATAATTCAACCCAAACTTCCAGTAGCTCTCTCATATATAAATGATAGTGGTGGTCTTATTAACAAACCGAAATAACAAAAGCAAAAAAAAACAGACGCTCCAAGTTTATACGATAAAGTGCTTTGATCGAAAAACAGAAGTTAGACGTGTGCAAACCGAGAGTGTGTCGGTCTAGTGGGGTTGTCTTGACATCCCCAAGCTTATGGTCTTCACCATCCTTGGATAGCTCTTGGTGCAGCTCCTCTAATCCCTGTGAAAAAACTTCAAAACACCGTTTCTCCCATTTCTTTTTCTGTGGGGCACATTAGTAGTGATAAACAAATAGATTTCTTGCTGCATATAATCCTTAGACAAAAATTCATATGGATGTCCAGAACATGTATAATGTTGTATGCCTACTCATAAACTCAATTGGATCAAAAAGATTCATGTTAAAAGTTCTAAGCATGCATCAAACAAAATGGGACAGAATCTGTCCAGAAAAACAGCAGCAGCAAAACGTATTTTTCTACCCTACTTAACTTTGTCGGAAAATTCCGAAAAAATTCATGCATACAGAGGATGAAAAGTTGCCATTACAGTTTAAATATGAGCTCATTCGGAGTTACAGAATAAGAATTAAAAATCATACCGTGCACAGATTCGTGCAGGAATAATATCTCCGAACGCTATAAGCAACTTCTTCATACCAAAATGAGTAAAACTTGGCACTTTATTAAAAATTCCAGAATCTAAACTAAACACTAAGTCTCTTGTTACAGCAAGAGGACACAAAGAAAATCAAAATAAAAACAACCGGGTTGCCTCCCGTAAAGCGCTTTCTTTATAGCCATATAGCTAGGCTTCTTACTTGATGTTCATGAAGGTTGAAGCTCATGAGGGAACTTATACTTTGATGTGTCCCTCTTCCTTGGAAAGTGTTCATGCATAATACCAGGATCCCATGGTGTTCTCAAACCAATCAAAATAATAGTCAAGTTGAACCCTAGTTGAGAGAAAAACAAAACACAAAAGTAATAACAACGAAGTCTCACTTTCTTTCTATGCATTGGCATTTTGTATATGAATGAATCACCATAAATAGAAGTTTCCCAATGCATATTAACAATTTTACTTGCAGCATATAATTATTAGCATAAAGAGGGTTCTTATCGCCTCCTCTTTCATAATAGTTGCAAGTAGTAGAAATAAATTCAACCATATAACCACAAGAATCATTCAACTTAGATAATTTAGGCACATAAAGAGGATTATTAAATTTATTATGGAATTCATTAGCATGCTTCCCTCTTTCAAAATAGTTAATAAGATCAATATTAAGTTTAATATCATGGTTGCAACAAAGATTTGGAACTAAAGGTAATTGCAAACCACATAAGTATTTCTCAACATAAGCAAATTTCTCCTCTATGGTGTAATTAGGAGAATTTAAGAACAAAGTAGGACTCTCATGAGTAAGAGTACCATCACAAACAGCAAGTATATCATTTTTATCCTCACATAATTTAGTAACAACTAAACATGGAGGTTTATCAATAAGCATAGGACCATCATCTAAAGCATTATCATATAGCATATCTAAACCATACTCCTCATCATTTTTAAAATTATTATCAATAATGTTCTCATTAGGCATAGGTTGATAGTCCTCCTCATCATCAGAATCATAAAAGCAAAGTTTATCATCAACAAAATCTTGAGTGTTACTATCATTTGTTGAAGGTGAAGTTGGGAGATCCAACTCTTCATTCTCTAGTTGTTCATCATTTTCATCATCCTCTTGGGGTTGCACGGGCATCCCCAAGCTTAAGCTTTTGTCATCTTCTTCCTGCAAAATATTAGACCTTTCTTGGGCAGCTCTCTTCCTTGTGTCAACAACATAGATATTTTCATCAAATTCAAGTATGCAGAGATCAAGGATATTGGCAATAAAAACTTTAAATTGAGAAGCTATAGGGCAGGTTTCATGTTCATTAATGAAGGTGTATAATTCATAGGCTGCCATAAAAAAACAAATTGCTCTACTTCTTCCATCCCTAAGTGAGCATAATTCCATGTATGATAAGTTGCAATAACATGTTCTCTATTGGAAGGGCATTGGAATTCAAAGTGTCTAAAGTATTTAGAGCAACAAGTTTCTTCCTTATGATAATTAAGCAGCACATTAGCAATTTTATTTAGAAGCTCTATGTATTCTCCTAATCTTTTCCCTTCATTTGATTTTCTAAATTCAGCAGCCATCATTGCGTTTTCATAACAGTTTTCCATTTTCTAATTTTTTTGGGTTTTTGATATATAAAACTGAAAGTAAAACTAATGAGAAACTCACAACCAAACAAGTTTAAAGGAACCTCCCCAAGCTTAGATGATTGCAAGATATAAAACAAGATAAAATAAATCTAAAGTCTAGTGCACACAAGAATAGAAACTTAAGCGCTACGCTCCCCGGCAACGGCGCCAGAAAAGTGCTTGATAACCCCCAAGAGCAGGGGATCACTGTAGCACCTCTCAATGTGGAAGTAAGGTATCGATCCGCAGGAGCAAGAAGGAAAAGTTATCTATTCCCTACAACTAAAGTGTCACAAGTTTTAGTTGATTATGCACTAAACAAGTTTAAGGAACAAGATGGTTGATTTAATGGATGGAAGTTTAATAACAAAACAAGAATGTAAAAGTGTCCCAATCCTCTTCAATGCAAGAGGACAAGACAAAGGTTTTCTCTTATAGGAACAATGGACATGGGTTCACTTAATCCTCTCTCTCATCTACGGTGATTATCATGTTATAGATAAAGTACACACAATTGTCATGTTTTAATGGTAGCTTTTATGACGGCTATATGTCCTAAAACACATAGTTGAAAGAAGTACTCATTTGTGTTGCTAGGTCACCCTCGTAAGGCTAGCGTGGTTGCTCTCACTCCCACATCATACTCTTCCTTTTTACCCCCAGATAAAGGATGTTGGGCTGTATTTCACATGTCACTCAATACATATGCCGTTGTCACATCGGCCATCCCGTACCTACATACATCATACTTCATAATGGACAATATTCTAAACACTAGTGCAATGATTCATATTTCGTGTGCATGACCACATCTCTCTCATCTATCCACACTTGGTGGTGTCAATCACCTCATGACAAGGATAAACAAGGCATTATGCATAAATCAAACCATCACATGCATCATAGAATATCTCCAAAGTATGACAAATCATAAAAGCTCCAACACAACGGTAAATGTATAACAAATCATCTCATACCACAATATCCACCATAAGAATTACATAGATAGATCCATACTTATGCAAAGCACATCATATGGACTCCAACAATGATCATACATAGAGAGATTAGATCAAGTTACCACCACAAACCCAAAGTCCAGGGGGTGGACTACTCCCCCTTCATCATGGAGACGGTGGAGAAGTCGTTGGAGAAGATGGAGACCATCCCGGCAGCGCCCCGCCGGAGTTTTCCCCCTCCAATCTGCAGCTCCAGGTCTCTGTTTCGTGGTTTCTGTGTTTCGGCGGCGCTCCCTTTCACGAAAGCCCTGGGGGTCTATATATAGTCGTTTTTAGGTCAAGACGAATCCTCGGGAAGAAGGATCGACAGCAGCGGAGGCCCGAGGGCCAGGATCAGGGGTCCCACGCGGTCAGGGAATCTGGCCGCGTAGGCCCACTTGTTTTGGCCTTCTGGTCTTCGTTTATTCGTTTCCTTTGCGCCTACGTTTCGTTCCTTCCAAAAAAATGATCCCCGTAAAATCTCAGGTCATTATGACGTGATTTGGTCGCCTGAAACGTAAAAATATAGAAAAAGGGGTTTTCTGACAGTGCAGGGTTAATTCCAGAAAAATGGGGAAGTTGTTAATTATCCCTAAAACTCAATATAAATCATGAATATAACCCTTATATGATGCAAATAACATGGAATAACATGTAATAAAATGTAAAGTTCATGTATGCATTTTACATGCATCAATGCCATGTCTAGTATCTAGGACAACTGGACGGAGCTGAGCAAGGGGTCCAAGCAGCAGATCACGACAGCGTCGTACACTGTGTGGAATATCTGGAACGAGCGCAATCGAAGAATCTTCCAAGGTCAGAAGATGAGGCCACCGGCGGTCGCTGTTCTAGCGAAGAATGAGGTGTGCACGTTCATGTTGGCTCACCGAGTAGGATAGCACTAGTAGGAAATAGGCTATAGATGGAACCACTTTCTGTGGCGCACCAATATTACTGTGCGCCACAGAAAATATTCAGTGGCGCACCGGGGGTGGTGCACCACAGAATACGGCCCCTTTCTGTGGCGCATAACTTGCCCATGCGCCACTGAATACAGGCTTTCTGTGGCGCATGCAAACCCATGCGCCACAGAAATATGGTGGGCCCCGCCACCAATGATTGGCTTGCATCCTACAGTGCCTTTTCTGTGGCGCATGTGGTCAGATGCGCCACAGAAATATGACATTTCTATGGTGCATGTATATGACATTTCTGTGGCGCATATGGCCACAGGCGCCACAGAAAGCACCATTTCTGTGGCGCACCTAACCCCTTGCGCCACAGGAATGTGATGTTTCTGTGGCGCATGGGGTTAGGTGCGCCACAAAAATGTTTGAAATCAGATCCCCCGTGGATTACCTTTTTCAGTTTTGTAAAAATAAAAGAAAATGATAAAACCTTCAAAAAATAAAATCCTTTCACATGTAGTTAGGTTTTAGTGTCTAGTTGGTATTGAAATTTTGAAATATGAATTTTGACATTTTTTTTGCAAAAAACAGATTTTTTTTTAAACGGCAATAACTTTTGCATACGACGTCGAAAAAATGCGTTTAATATATCAAAAAAACTAGAGAAAAATTGGAGCTCGATTTCACCTGGGTTTACAAAATCAAAAAAAAATTCAAAAAAGACAATTCTGTAGCGCATATCTACATATGCGCCACATAACTGTTGGGTAGGATTCGAATTTGAATCCCGCCGGCGCCCCCTTCTCCCTCTCTTTTCTCCTTCTCTCCTTCTCTTCTCCACCACCTCTCCACTTCTCCTCCCTCCTCTCCTTCACACTTCTCTCCTCCACTTCTCCTCTCCACTTCTCTCCTCCACTTCTCCTCCCTCCTCCACCTCCACCTCCGGCGACTTCCTCCACCAACCCGGCGACCTCCTCCTCCTCCTCCACCACCTCCGGCGACATCCTCCTCCTCCTCCACCTCTGGCGACCTCCTCCTCCTCCGCCACCACCTCCGGCGACATCCTCCTCCTCCTCCACCGCCGGCGACATCCTCCACCACCTCCGGCGACAACCTCCTCCTCCACCACCACCTTCGGCGACATCCTCCTCCTCCACCATCTCCGGCGACCCCCATCCTCCACCCACCCACCTCCCGTGACCCCCTCCTCCACCCACCTTCGGCCAAGCCACCTACGGCCATGGCCACGGGCACCACGGCATCCGACGAGCTCCGACGAAATTCCGGCGAAATTCCGGCGGCGCTAGATCCAGATCTAGATCTGGCTGCCTTTTTTTTAAATTCAAAAAAGAATTCTGTGGCGCACGGCTGGGGGTGCGCCACTGAAATAATTCTGTGGCGCACGGGGATATGTGCGCCACAGAATCTTGGTCTTTCTGTGGCGCATGTGCCCGTGCGTCACAGAAAAAAATTTAGTGGCGAGCATTCTGTGGCGCACCCACCATGCGCCATAGAATGTTGAATTTGGTGCGCTACTAATAGGCTATTTCCTAGTAGTGTAGTTGTTTCTGTATAGTTTGGGGCGTGGTTTGTTCCCCCTAGTGTGAGTGAGTTCGCCGCTGAGGCGTTGTAAATTCATGGTTTTGTTCTACCCCTTATATAATGCAAAGGCAGAGCTCCTGCCGTTCAGTTTCAAAAAAAAAAGGTTCGACGTCCTTTCTCTCCTGCACTAGGAGGCTCCACTGTGTCATCTCTTCTGGGCCAAAGCAACGCCTAGCTAAATCTGAGATTTCAGCCTATCCCCACATGGGTCTGGGCCACCAATGCCTCTGGGGCCGTCGAAATAGCAAACAGGTTTGGGAAATAAGGGCCCTGTGCACTCCAATGATCTATCCAGAACCGAATGGAGGCCCATTCCCAAAAGAGAACCTTCTCCGAGCTTGAAAACTTCTTTCACTCTATGGATTGCATGCCAAAACTGGGAACCCCCTTCTGGATTGGACCCAAAGATATCCACAGCACCTGGATATTTGGCTCTAAGTAGTCTCGCCCATAAACTTTCCTATTCTTCCTTTGAGAAGAAGCGCCAAATCCACTTAGCCATAAGGCTTTATTAAGCAATTTGGTGTTGGTTACCCAAGGCCGCCCTGGTCCTTAGGTTTGCAGATGGCGTCCTGCCAGCTGACCATGTGGTATTTCCTCTTGTTGCCTTTTCCTTCCCAGAAGAAGCGACCTCGATCCGAGTCAAAACCAGCATGAGTACCATCCGGAAGAAAGAACAAACCCATTGTATGAATTGGCATGTTTGTCAAACAGGCATCAACCAAGGTGAGACGAGCAGCTGAGGACATGAACCTACCCTGCCAGGGTTCAGTACGGAAGCCCACTTTGGCCACCACTAGTTCTAGATCTGCCATGGTCAGTTTTGATCTGTTATCGTAAAACCCAAATAGGTGAATGGGAATGACCGTTCCTAACAGTTAAGGAGGTTGGCCACTCTGGCCTGTTCCTCCTCAGTGCAAACCATCACGATTACTTCACTCTTATGAAAATGGATCTTCATCATCTAAAAGCAGATCAACAAAAGTTTCAAGTTGTCCAGGCTCTTGGGATTATTCTGGACCAGGACCATTGTATCGGCCGCATAATAAATTAAAGATGTGTTAGCCCTTATGGAATGAGGTGTGACACTACACCTTGGATATGTCCTGCCTCCTAGGCACGAGATAGCATCAAATCAAGTGCTTTAACCACAAAGTTTAATAAAAGTGGCGAAAGGGGGTCACCCTGACGCACCCCACGCTTATTCCTATAAAAAAGGACCTATCTCTCCATTGACTGAGATTGTTGTTTGCCCTCCTTTGACTAGTTGCATAATCTTGAGCACCATGGCAGGGTCAAAACCCTTCTTCAAGAGCACTTCCTGAAGGAAAGGCCAACTAACTCTGTCATAAGCCTTTTCAAAATCTAGTTTCATAAAACAGCCGGCAGGTTTTTCGTTTTAAGCTCATGGACAATTCCAGCAGAGCCAAATGACCATCTAAGATGTGGCGTCCTTTGATGAATGTTGTCTGAGATGCACTAATCACACGGTGAGCAATAGGGGACAACCTGCAAACCACAGTTTTTGCAACTAATTGGAAAATCACATTGATAGGGCGATCAGACGGAATTGCTTGATATTCATTACCCTAGGCACTTTGGGGAGCAAGGATAAGATACCAAAATTGAGGCGCGCAATATCCACCGTCCCAAGCATAAAGCCATTTAAGATGTGCAGGACTAGGTCTTTGACACATGGCCAGAACTGTTTGAAGAATGCCACGGGAAACCCATCCGGTCCCGGCGCAGTGTTAGACTTAGTGCTTCTCAGGCAATCCTCATCAGAAACCATGGACGCCTGTCCCACGGATTCGGAGTAAGGGCTAGGTTCTTAGGTTCATCCGTGCCCGTGAGATCCGTATAAAACTCATAGATATGCTTCTGAATTTGGCTTTGAGAAGAGATGGATCACGGAGTTCCAGGTTGCAAATTGCACACTTGCGCCTGCGCCCATTCGCATAGGTATGAAAAAAAGCCATGTTCGCCCCTGCTGGCGTCAATATTTCTTTTCGGCAGCGAGACATTGTATCGGTTGTTCTTCGAGGAAGTATCTCAGAGCCCAACCCTCTTCATCATGGCCCTGCATATCCGCATTGTGATCCAACATTTGGATTTGCGTCTAAGAGATTCTGCTGCAGAGCCACTCGACAGAGGCTAACTAATCCCCTAGCAGCTAGCTAACAACCTGCAGATTAGCTGGGACAAGACGAGGAGAATGCTAACTAGCTGCACTAGACTAAGTCATGTTGACTCACACTCACCTCCTGAGATGAGTTGGGATGGCAACAGAGAGAACCAAAAAAAAAAACATAAGCAACACTGGCACTGCAATAGCAGAACAAAAAAAAAAAACATAAGCAACACACTGCAATAGCAGAAACATTAGTATACGTACTATCTTTCTACACATTTTCCGACGAGTAAAGTTTGGACCTCACCGGCTTTCTCGATTGGTAAAAATACAAGGATAATGTTGAGCTAAATTGAAAACTAAGTGTGTAGGTAACCAAAAACATATCACGAATTAATTTATGTTGTGCCCCGACGAACTCTAAGCGAGGCAAGAAAAATCACGACATGAAGCAGATGGGAGCCAGATCAAGGGAGCTCCACATCAGCACGTCGGTCTCGACCACATTCGGCGACGAGACGCCCGCCTCCGGCGAAGAGCTCGCCACGTCAGACGACGAGCAGCTGTTGTTGTTGCTGCCCGAGCTCTCCTCGTGGCCGCCCTTGACGTAATCGACTACCGATTCTTGGTTGTGTTGCTTCTTCTTCATGCACGCATCCCTCAGGCCGGAGAGCGCCAGCCCGTGGTCGGCACGATTGTCGGCGTTGCTCAGGCGCATGCTGAGGCACTCCGACACGCCGCTGAGCGCGTAGAGCGAGGCCGAGATCTTCCGCTCGTACTTCATCCTCTTCATCACCTCGTGGATCGCCGCCGAGTGTTCCTCGCTGGCGTCACCGTACGACGCCATCTCTGTCTCCGCCTCCGCCGTGCCGCCGATATCCGCCGCCATCATCTCGAACGGTGAGAATAGCCCCGCGTCGTCGACGTCCCCTGACGAAGTTGGGTGCGTGTCCATGAAGCCAAAGTCCAGGAGCGCCTCCTCCTCCTCCAAGGACACCTCCTCTTCGTCATCATCTGCCTCTTGCGAGCAGTTCGAGTTCTCCTCGTGTTTCACGACGCCATGGACATGCTCGTCGGCGGTAGAGTCGTGGCTGAAGAAGTCGTCGACTTGAAAGCCGTACTCCTCCTGGCCGCCGATGCCGTACCCTTCAACCCCTTCTTGCTCTTGCACCAGTGCGCTCTGTCCACCGACACTTGCGCTGAGGTAATCATCATGGCAGATGCTGCGCGCTCTCTTGAGGCGGAGGAGGAGAAGGTTGGTGACCTTGGAGGGGAGAGCCGATGGCTCCAGCGGCGCGTGGTGTTGGTTGATCGCCCCCGCATCGGTGACGGAATTAGCCGCGAGGACGGCGGTGCGTGGCCAGAAGTTGGTGCGTGTGTTGGCACCGCGAAGGAGGCAAGCGGCCTCGTCGTAGGCGCGGGCGGCCTCCTCGGCGGTGTCGAAGGTGCCGAGCCACACCCGGATCTTCTGGATGGTGTCCTTGATCTCCGCCACCCACCGCCCAGACGGCCGCTGCCGCACGCCCACGAAGCGCTTCCGACCATGCTGCGTGGGCGTGGCCGCCACGGCGCCGACCGTCTCTGCCCAGGATTCCGGCCGTGCCACAGACGTGACGCTGGTGGTGTGGTGGTAGTCGTCGGAGGCGAAGTCAGCCCCTGTGGGAGACAACTTGCGCTTCATCGCCATATATGGATGGGTGCGCGCCCGCAGGTGGTGACTGTCGATGGCCTGGTGTAGTTCAGAACCAGAGGTGAACTAAGGTTCGTGGCTGCTAAATTTCATTGGGGAGACGAGTGTATATATAAGGTGGAGAAGTGTGAGCTACTGAACATGGCAGGAGGAATGAATTCATGCTCATTTGGATTGTAGTCGTGTCCCTGTTGATGGGTGATGGCTGTTGTTTTAGGAGCTTTACATATGGAAGCTAGCTGAGCGCTCGAGAAACTAAGGCTGTGTTTCGAAGCAAAGATCTTTTAAAGTATTATAAGAATATTGTGGTTTTTGAAAATGGGAGTTGATTTTGTGAACAGACACTCAGCTACACAATACATGTTCATGGATGCATCAAGATCAGTGCTAGATCTTTTATTTTTCCTCTAAAAGAAATTCTCCTTTTTGTATCTCATGAACCATACAACTTTTGAATTTGAAAATTAGGGATATACCGAAAGGTGTCACTAGAATGTCCTGTATATACCACTAACACAGACAGATATATATTACCGCCATTACGGGGCTCCGACGCCGCTCCCCTTCCATGACATATGGATGGAGGACACAATCTCCTCTTTCGCCACCCCGAGTAAATACGTAGTCATCACGACCCACTAGGTGACACCACCTCGGTCTGCCCCGGTACTGGCTTCCGACTTATCCTATTGGAGGACGGTTAACTGATTCGTTATTGTCCGAGGAGAAACGGGACATGCCGTCTGGCACTGGCCTCTCCTTGGCCTTGGCCGACCAAAAGGACGTCACACTAGCATGACAATGGACGGGACGGGGGGGGGGGGGGGGGGGGGGGGGGGGGGGGGGGGACTTACTATACGGACGTCCTCCTCTCGGCGGCCGAAGCCGAGTTGGATGGTAGCGAGGAGGCGGTGCTCCAGAGATCTAAGGGCAAGCACGAATCACTGGGAAATTGATGATTGATATGAACATCAGTCATGGGTTTAAGAAACATAGAAATTTGAAGCATGATGGCAACATTATTTAACTAATTGAGAGTAGGGGTAAACTTAAGAACAAAACACTAGGAAAATTCCATAAGCGACGAAGTTTTTTTTGTTGCTGTTGGAATAAAAAAAGGGTTATTAATTCAAGTTAGTGAAACTGGGGTTTTAGGGGAATGCACTACCGAGACTCAACAAGCATAACTAAAAGGAAATACAACTAAACATGTAAAAGAAGTGCAACTAAAGGCACAATAAAACATACGGTTAAGAGCAAGTACAATAGTACAGCCAACAGCTGGCTATAAGAGATTGCCATGTCATCTATAGCCAACCATATAGCCAACATGTACAATAGTTAGATATAAGAATGTGTTAATTTATTAAGATATGGCCCACCTCCCACTCTCACAAAGTGCCTAGTAGCCCGTGCTAGAGCTGACTATTGCATGAGAGCCCACTCTCCTTCTCTCTCCTCTTCTCTCTCTTCCATGTCATCCAACAAATATTATTTAATTTCTTATAGTCTGCTTACATAAGCTTATTGTACTTGCTCTAAAGATATGCACCCATGAGACGCAAATCGGTTAAACTAAAGGCAATACATCTTAAAGACATCTCAAATTAAATGCAATTCAAAACATACTATTAGGGTAGTGCAATTACAAGACGTAATGTAGTCACATACATACAATTAATGATAGATATGCAATTAATGATAGATATGCAATTACGACACGTAAGGTCGGACACATACATGACACAAAAGGCAATGCGAAAAAACTGAAGACGCATAACTCTCGAAAAAGTACAGTTCAACTGTTGAAGTACATATATTGGACTATGTAAATTTTGTAGCTGGGACTGTAAAAATAATCGTAATTTTTGTAACAAAATATATCAATGTGATTTAGTTTTGAAAAGGTTGACACAAGGAATATAGCTGTGAAAAGAGATCGTTATTTAGACGCTCGGTTGAAAAGAATATTTTACTTTTCATATTCAAATTAAAATATAGTAAAAACACCCTATCCACGAGGGCACTCCGCCAAAGCACAGGTGTCCTTAGAGTGCACCACTTGCCTCGTGGAGAAGCACTAATACAAATATACAATGACCTTCCTGGAAGAGCGTTTTTTCCTAGCTGATAGATAATAGGTATTCTAGTATTTGTTAGCAAATATAATCATATGTGGTTAGAGAAAATCATAAGTTACTTAACTTGTTTTATAAAGATTTTTAAAAATTACAATAAGCAAACCACATGTTCTTCGCATGTACGCATTTCTACTGGTTTTTTACATGAACTTTTTTTCACAACTTTCAAAGAACTTCCAGGTATGATTATTTACAGAACGGGAACTAAGAGGCTTATACAGAGCCATGTTCATATTAAGAGTTTCTTACACGAGTGCAGACATAGAGTATAGTTCATTTTATCCCTTGACGAGGTCCATAATACGTCCAAACATCATCTTTTGGTGCCTCCTGTATGTCTTGTTATTTGCAACATATTTTATCTGCAAATATGTTTGGGGATTGAATCAGTCAAGTATTACGTCTTGATGCTAGCTCCCTCGATTCTTTTTTAGCGAGAATCCTGCGCCGATGGTCACCGGAGAAAGTTAGATTCCACATTTCGCACCATACAAAATGTAGTCACATATCATCAGTTCATGATAGCCATCATGTTCTTACGTCCATAGGTGTAAACTGTCACACCTATTACTCTATTCTGTTTTACCAACGAAAATTAATTGAAATTTTCTACCATACAGTGAAAGTTTGAAGTTTCAAACTCGGTATACTTTTTCGAATGTGAAGGTGGAGATTTCTGCCTTGTATCTAAAACTAGTACAGTATGAACTTTCAACTACGGCGGTTGTGAATAAGATTAGTCTTAAGAAACTGAACTACTTCCATATTGTAAGCGAATCCACCTTTACAGTTGCGAACAACAAGGCATCCTCCATCTTACTTCACAAAATCCTAGTAGAGACATTACAAGCATGCATCCATCGTTCTTTCTTGTACAACCATTTCCAAGCAACTCCGGCCACAGTTGATTACAGAGCGAAGGGAATTCACGCCGCAATTCTGGAAGAGATCAAAACCGAGTTATGATCACAAGGCATGTTGGATGGTCGCTCTTGGGGCTATGTAAACAACACCAAGTAGGGCGGTAAACCTCGGAAAACGATCTGACCACAGCTGGTGCCCCATTTCAAAATTCCGAATTTGTTAAATATGTGCTAAAAAAACAATTTGTTAAATGAGCAACGTACGCTTTCTCTCGTCGCCTCTGTCCGTAGCAACCACGCCTGACGAAACTGTCAAGACAACGACGGCGTATCCAATGCGGCAGAATGCGCTTTCCACACGGCCTATCTTTTAGCCAAAAGTTTTGTGGTTTCATCTGATACCTGATCTCTGGTTACCTGGTTAGAGCAGGTGAAGTCACCAGAGACAGACAAGCAGAACAGACCAGAAATACGTCGAGCAAACGCGTTGTTAACTTGTGATGTGGATGTCAGGTACACGTCAACCAAGTGCGATAGTTTTTCTAGTTGCTCCAGCCTCCAAGCAACTACGGCACTGTCGCTATGGTTCGTAAGAATGAATTTAAGCTGTGCATCGCTTTGTACTACAGTATCTGTTTGAAGAATTAAAGCCTGTTTAGATAATGATAACGAATTAAATTAATCGTGAAGTAAAGCCAAGTACATACAAGTTAAGTGACCACGGTCCATGAACCTGGGATCAATTCTGCTATACCTGACCATGGTATCTATGATTCAGTCCAGGTCAATTCGCAACAAAACAAAAAAGACGTATTTAAGCTCTGCATCTCCTTTTCAACTGAACCACAAAGCTCTGCATCTCCTTTTCAAGACGTCCAGGTCAAGTTTCCGGCCTATAAGTGAGACATGGTCAAACGAGAACTGAGATACACAGGACTCCTGGCTTTAAAATGACATAAAATGGGTTCCTACACCTAACACTACATGCTAGCTACATTCACATTGCCATGGAATTAGTTTTAGGTACCACTTCACCTGACAGAGCCTCCCCCCACTGTTTTACTTGGTAAATAATACGACAATAGTGAATTAGTGACATAGAAATCACCCAATAACATATAGATATCAGGTCTGAACTATTCAATTAGTTCAGAAGTGGTCATAACTGATCAATATAGCATCAGCCATTCGGATGTGTATACAGCAACATGTATAGTTCCTATCATCCTATGAAACAGAGAACAAGACATTTGGCAGGCAACAGTAACCAAAGTTGCAAGATAGTTGATTGATGATTGCACCAGGTTGAATAAAAACGCAAATTTCCGTAGCTCCAAGTGGCAACATCATATATCCAGTGTTAAATCAATTTGGGAAATGATTATAACAAATGGAAGATGGGGAAATTCGTGTGTCTTAAGGAGCTATTACAATACTAGTAAAAAACATCAACAAACCCCCAAGATGGCAATCATGTTCATTTTATTACATATTGACATGCCCTCACTAGGTCATATCCTTAGGTCGAAGGGTTCAAGCTTCAGTATGCCACAGTCAATCTTCTCCTTAATGAAGAGTCTGTCCAACTCGATGTTTAGTGCGATTATGTTGAACTGTTTATTTCCACTGTTGATCAACTTGTTATCACAATGGAGCACTACTAAGCCTTCAAGGAATAAGAGTCACAATATAGTTTCATACTACTGTAGTAACTTCCTACTCATTCAAGACTCAATCCTAATTCCAAACCTGTCTTTAATCCCCATTTAAACAAGAACGCCTAGAAAGATTGGAACTACAAGCTTTATCACTTGATAAGCTAACTTATGCTACAAACCACAACAAATCACAAAAAACAACCATAACAAAATATGATGACAACTATAGGGAGATATTGTTATAGAAGACCACTAAAGAAAGAGTACAAAACTTTTTTCCTTTCCACCACCATTACACCAGAAAAAAAATACTAATTTACTGCCGTGGTTCGGTACAATAAAACTTGGCAGAGCCGCAGAGGAACATCAAAATCCTAGGTGATGTAAGGGTTGTCATGAAGCCTAATAATCTGGTTTCGTAAGGTGAATTGAAGACTGATGGATAATTTACAGTCATCAACCATTGCATGACAACATCAATATTGATGGCATGAAATGAGCAGGCAATAATAGTAGGTGAGCAGGAACAGAATCAATATTGATGGCATGAAATGGTGCGGCTAAAAGTCATGTAAACCAGACTCGCAACTTTCATCAATAAGTTAATCTAGTTTATCAAACAGAACAATAAATTTCCACATCTGATTTTTGGCAGAAGTTTACAATATACAATACAACACACTTTAGCAACCAAAAACTAAGCCCTTGCCTATGGGATGGGTAGCCATGGTGTGGCAATGGAACGGAGCATGTGGCATGACCGCATGATTCACCTCTTCTTTGCTACGAGTGCTCAATGCTAAGCACAATTTTCTTGGCATGAACCATAAGAACTCTGGAATTATTTACACATCTGCAATTCATCTAGAAATTGGAAATGCTCGAGGATGCGCCCTATTTTTACTTTACATTATCATATCCAGTGTTATTTGCTACCGCGAACTGCATTTGGAAATGCAGAGGGCCTCTCAAGTGCAAAATCTTCGCGTGGCTTGCACTCAAATACAGAATCTGGACATCTGATAGGAGAGCACGCCATGCGTTGCAAGCTCAGCCGGATCCATGCTACTTATGCTCGAAAGAAGAGGACATGGTGGATCATCTCTTGATGCAGTGTGTCTACACAAGGCAAGTTTGGTACCGATTCCGCCAGGACATGCAGCAACCGATCACCATACCAGGCCAGACGGATCGGGTGGAAGATTGGTGGCTAAGGGAGAGAGCCCGGCTGGAGAAAAAGAGCAAGAAAATACTAGATTCCTGGGTCATCCTGATCTGCTGGAGCATCTGGAAGCAGAAAAAACGATAGAGTGTTTCGCAATATCTGGCCCAGCAGCGCAATGAGGACAGGTTGGCAGGGCAAATCCATGAAGACATGAAGCAATGGAGCATTTGTAACAGCCCCAAAAATTTGTGTACCAAATTTCCACTTTTGTATCCTCTTTTGCATCATGGCATGCATGCATCATTGCATCCTTTTAAATTGCTAAACAACACACTAAAGTGGTTTGTCAAAAGTTGGAAAACTAAAATGCCAAACTTGCTCAAACATTTCTACAAAGCAATGCAACCTTCAAAGTTGCAAGGTAACGTACTTGGACATCTCATGTTTGTCCAGGAGGTTCCAAGAGTTGAAACCCATAATTTGACTTGCTTCAAAATTCTAAAAGAACTTATTTTGGAGTTTCTCAAAAAGGCCTACAAGCATTTGCTATTTTAGTCCCCAACCAAATGGACTCCAAATGCCTTGTAATTTCTACGGGTGTTGGCCCAATGTACCAGGAGGTTGCCCAAAAATTCACATGATTTTTGGAGGTATTTAACTGCCCCAAATAAATACAAAACTGTGAAACCAGTGCTAAAAAGGACCTAAGCGTGAAGGTGTTAAAACTAGCAGGGGGTTCCCTGCAAAACTCTCATCTCTCTCTCACCTCCCCGATTCCCCGCGTGCGCCATGGTACCGTGGCGTGCTCTGCGAGCACGCCGTGCCCAGGGCCCCCTTCCCCTTCTCTCCTCCCCCTCACAAGGAGGACAAGCACCCGGGACCCCTCTGCTCCCCGTCCCCTCGCTCCAGCTCTCCCCTGTTCTTCTCCTCCCGCACCCGCAACCTAGCCGCCATGGACGCCGTCGTCGACCACTGCTCCCCGCGGCCGTAGCCCACCTCGAGCACCGCCGCCTGGGGAAGCGATCCGCCGGGTCGTGTTCTTCCTCCCCACCAGAGGAATCGAGCCGGGCTGGCCTACATCGCCGTCGCCGTCCGGAACTCCGCCGCTGCCGCTCGAGCGCCGCCGCGCATGATTCCGGCGCCGTCGACCTCTCTCCGCCGACCCTGACCTCCCCACCGAGTTCCTGGTGAGCAAGCCTCCCTCCTCGACCCCTCTGTTCCTTCCCTCGCTCCCTGCGTCGCCGTTTCCCCGCCGGCCGCCGTGCGACGCCGTGTTTCTGCCGACGCTCGGATAATCCGATCGAGAAGCGACTCGGATATTCCGATTTTATCCAGTACTCAATCCTCTCTGGTCCTTAGAGAAAATTTGCACCCGCTCCAAGCATCGGATTTTCCGAGTTTTGCAAGCATCGGATCTTCCGATTTTTTGTCAGTGCCGAAAATTTTAAGTCCTTAGCCAAAATTTTAGAAGCTACTGTTCAATCGGATTATCCGATTTAAACTAAATTCGGATATTCCGATTTAACACAGTACAAAATAATCCTCTCTTCTAAATTTATTCCTTCTGTCTAGTTTGATTACAATTAGTTGGGTTTGTGTCGGATTTAAATTAAAAACCAAGACATGAACAAAAGAGGATTGTAAAATAATTCAAATCACTTATTTAATTTTAGAGAGTTATAAAAATAATAACTTTCATCGGTGCATTCTAAAATTGGGGTAATATACCAAAATGCTCATAAATTATGGATTAATTTGTAGCATCATTTCATGCATGTCTACCTCAATTCGAGCACACGAAAACATTAAAAACATTGTAGAGCAATATTTCTCTATCGGTGAATATTTATTTCTCGCTCCCCATTTAAAATTGGACGACCTTGCTAGAGAGCATTTAATAGGTTTAGTACCTTAATTTTGTCATGTCATCATGTTTGCGCATTGCATTTGTGAACGCATGTGTGGTGATTGATTGTTCTCTTCCGATGTTTTGTATCTCGATAGATCAAGCAACCGGGGTACTCCACAATACCCCGAGGATCCGTACTATCACCCCGGTGATCAAGGCAAGCGTAATCCCCCCCTCTGAGCATATCCTATCCTATTTCCGCAATTATTTTCTCCACTATAATATTGCATGCGGTTCTAAATGTCTTTTGCCTGGATTAGAGTATCCTACTAGTTGCATTAGAATCCTGTTGCCAATACCTGTTTTACCTTCCTATTACCATAGGTTTGATTGTTGGCCATGGAATACTTACTATGCTATGCAGTGCTTAGCCATGCTTAGTGAAATGCCTAGTTGTATTAGGGATGGTGAATGCTGGAAACAGGTGTTAACTTGTCACAGTGATGTTGATGGTGGAGAATTGTGGAGATGGATAATAAAATGCTAAGAAGGTGGGGATGAGAGGCCACATGGAATGTGGTGGGTTGTCTCGTTCTTGCCGCCTAGGTGCGAGTTCTGTACCTCCTGAACCAAGACTGAGCGTGCAACCATGCGTGAGGCCTATGCAATTGCAGGAACCCTCATAGACTAAATAACTCGAGCGGGGCTAGCCAGGGTCCTCTAGTTTGGCTTTCCATTTGCGCGTGCGTGATGGTGGTTGAACTGAGATGAGGATGGTGGTGTTAGGAAAATAAGTGGCCGTGGGGCGGGGTGTTGTGATCCTGGCAGCCTACTGCCACTGATGATCCTGGAAAGTCCTTAACGAGGGAGAAGTCGACACCGCTCCCACCCAGCCGGCTTTCCAAGGAAGAGAGCTAATGCGCAGGTAATGGGCCGGACGGTACGCGTGGCAAACATTGTACACCCCTGCAGGGTTAAATCTTTTCGAAAAGCCGTGTCCACGGTTAGGACGACTTGGGAATGGACGATGATCATAGAATAACTTAACGGAATGATTAAAAACTGGGTACTAGAGGTACCAATTCCACGAATGTAAGGTTGACTTCCTCGAGGGTGATTCGGGGAGGTGCCTTTGATGAACAGGTACAATGGTGATGATTTGAGAAAGGTGATCTCAAAGAAAAGAGTTACTTCTTACCCCTCTTTGAAAATATTCTGATTAGTCGATGCCATGAGTCATGTTTTATTAAATAAAATCAGCTTTATGCAAAAAGCCATAAAACTTTGAAAGCCTCATCGAGCATATATTAGCTCTTAATCTTGCGAGTTCGTCGAACTCAACGTCGTTTGTTTTGTTTCAGAGGAGGACTTCACCGACCTCGAAGGTGGGTTCTTTGTGGACGTCGACGAGTAGTCTGGGGTTCCCAGGTGGCAGCTTGGGACATCCTGGAACAGCTGGCGTTGTGATGTTTATCTGTAGGCCTCTTAGGCCATATTTGGATCTTGTTGTTTAGAACAACCTAATTTGCTTCCGCTTGATGTAATGTTGGGTCTGTGACCTCTGGTTGTCATTTGCTATCTTTCTCTTATAAGAGTTGAACTATATGATTTGTGTCGTAGAGTCTGTGATGTGCCAGTTGTTCCACAAGTCTTGATCTTCTATTATGCATTGAGGGTTGTGCCTGTGTTAAGGCATCAATCGGGGTGTTGCGTTGTCGATGATTCCAGCAACGCCTGCCAAAGGTTTTGGCCGGGGATTGGTAAACCCGTAACCTCCGGTTGTATCGCTTAACCGGTGACACAGCATCACTGTATAGTCGGGTCGGGGCGCCACAAGTTGGTATCAGAGCAGTACTGCCTGTAGGAAACCCTTCTACTGGTCGATGTTGAGTCTAGTGTTTGTGAAAATATTTTTAACCTAAAAATGAGTTGTGAAAACCATCTTAGGATTCTTTTTACTCCTTATCTGGTTACCCTCTAATCTCGGAGCAATCTTACCTCGATTTGATTAAAGGTTTTACTTCTCACCTGTTACTTCAAAATGATTAGAAACGGGGTGGGTTCGACCTTTAGTGTTATGTGTCAGTTGCTCCCGCTGCGTTGCAATCCCAAATCAACTCAGATGTTTCTACCGAATCTAATCTTTGATCCTTTCTTTGGGTTTTAACCCAGGACTTGAACATAAGGTCCCGGATTGTGCCAACTAGAGTGTGTTAAGTTGTGATTTCTTAACTCTCACTAGTAGCACATGATGCTGATCTTTGACCCAAGTTCTATCTTGTTGTTTTCCTTCTCGCAAAGTATTATCGTCCCTAGTCTGTGTACTTGAGTAGACGCTAATGCTATTGTTCGACCATTCGGAGAAAGATACTAACTGTGTCATTGTCAAATCTCCAGAATGGCTCGAGGAGGTCGTGGAGGCCGTGGTGGTCGCGGTAACCACAATGATGATGAGGATGATCTGCCGCCACCACCCTCGATGGCTGAGGTCTTGATGGCCATTGAGGAGAACCGTGGGCGCAATGAGCGCTTGCTGGACAGTTGGTGCAGCAGAATGCACGGAGGAACGAGTGCAACACTCTCACTGAGTTCCTGCGCTCGCAGCCACCCACCTTTGCTGATGCTAAGGAGCCACTGGAAGCTGATGATTGGCTTCGTGCTTTGGAGCGCAAGTTCTCCGCGCTTCATGTCCCATTGGCGGAGCAAGTCAACTTTGCCACCTACCTCTTGGTTGGTGCTGCTGGCTGTTGGTGGGAAAGCCATGTGGCTTTGTTTCCAGCCAACCATGTCTTCACCTGGGCTGATTTCCGCACTGCCTTCCGTGCGGAGTACATTCCCCAGCCGATCATGGACTTGAAGAGGAGGGAGTTCCTGGATTTGCAACAGGGACGGATGGACCTCCGCACTTATGGTCGTGAGTTCAACCATCTCTCTCGTTACGCCCCAAGGGACGTGACCAATGATGCTGACAAGCAAGAGCTGTTCCGCAAGGGTCTGAATCCGCAGCTCCGCTATGAGCTATTGCCCTTCAGGTTCCAGACCTATCAGGAGCTGTTCAACCAGGCTTTCACCTTGAGCAAGGAAGAAAGGAACTTGAAGCTTCCAAGAGGCCCGCACATGGGGACCACCAGAGTTCCTCGGGTTCTGAGAGCAAGAAGCGCAGGGTGTTTGTTCCCTACAGCGCCGTACCTCGTGCTCCCTTCATGCCGAGAGCAGCAGGATATAGGCCACCTCCTCCGCGCCCCACTACTTCGACACTTGGGATAGGCGGAGTGGGTACCGTCCTATGCTACCTGCTCCACCTGGACTCACTTGCTACACCTGTGGCCAGGCTGGTCACTACTCCAGGGAGTGCCCCCAGAAGGCACCTCTCGCGATAACTCCTGCACGAGCCCCTGCCACTCCAACTGGCAAGGCTGGACCTATTGTGCGTGGTCGCCTGAACCACATCTCTGCTGAAGAAGCTGAAGAGGACCCCGGCGTTCTTATGGGTGAGTTACGAATCAACGGCAATACAGCTACAGTTTTGTTTGACTCTGGAGCATCGCATTCATTCATATCCATAGCTTTTGCAAAAGACCACAAATACCGTTCGAGAAAATGAGCCATCCCTTGGTGATTGCCACTCCTGGCTCCAAATGGCAAACCGATGGGGTTACTCCTGAGGTCCAGATTAATATAGGTTCCTTGTCTTTCCTTATGCCTTGGTAGCTCTGAAGTCCAAAGGCATTGATGTCATATTGGGCATGAACTGGCTAACCAAATATCAGGCTAATCTCGACTGTGCCGCCAAGACCATTACCGTGACCGCTCCTTCCGGTGACATTGTGAGTATTGGCCTGCAACATCAATACCTCCGTCCGCCATCGTACCCGCTCACCTGAGATTCTCCTTTGCTTTATGGAAGGCGAATCCCCTCCTGAAATCCAGGACATACACGTGGTGTGTGACTTCCCGGATGTGTTCCCGGAAGAGTTGCCTGGCATGCCTCCTGACCGAAGTGTGGAGTTTGTCATAGAGCTACTTCCCGGTACCGCTCCAATTTCCAAGAAGCCCTACCGTATGCCGGTGGAAGAGTTGGCTCTGTTGAAAGAGCAAATTGATCAGCTGTTAGCTAAGGAGTTCATCCAGCCTAGCAGTTCACCTTGGGGTTGTCCGGTACTCTTTGTCAAGAAGAGGGATTCTACCGTGCCTCGTCTAGTCTCTGACTATCGACCGTTGAATGCGGTGACAATCAAGAACAAGTATCCTATTCCTCGCATCAATGATCTGTTGGATCAGTTAGCTGGTGCAACGGTATTCTCCAAGATGGATCTGAGGTCAGGCTACCATCAGATAAAAATCAGAAAGGAGGATATTCCAAAGACGGCATTTGTTACTCGTTATGGCTCATATGAGTATACCGTCATGTCCTTTGGTCTCACAAATGCCAGCTACTTTCATGAGGCTCATGAACTCCATCTTCATGGATTATCTTGACAAGTTTGTCGTCATTTACATTGATGACATCTCATCTATTCCAAAACCAATGAAGAGCATGAGGAACATCTTCGTTTGGTTCTGACAAGACTTCGAGAACACCGCCTCTATGCCAAGTTCTCCAAGTGTGAGTTTTGGTTGGATAATCTTTCTTCCTTGGTCATGTGATATCCGCAATGGTGTGGCTGTCATTCCCGACAAGATTCAGTCCATTCTGGATTGGAAAACTCCAATGTCAGTCAAGGACATTCGTAGCTTTCTCGGATTGGCGGGTTACTACCGCCGATTCATCGAAGGTTTCTCCAAGATAGCCAAGGCTGACTGACCTTCTCAAGAAGGATAAAAGTTCGTATGGACGGCCGAAGCTGAAGAGAGCTTCAAACACTGAAAGCCAACTCACGTCCGCTCCTGTGCTTGTCCTGCCGGACACGAGCAAGGATTTCGTCGTCTTCTGTGACGCCTCTTACAAGGCTTGGGCTGTGTGCTAATGCAAGATGGCCATGTGGTGGCTATGCTTCTCGCCAACTTAAGCCGCATGAGCTCAACTACCCAACTCATGATCTAGAGCTTGCCGCTGTGGTCTATGCTTTGAAGCAATGGAGACCATACCTGTTTGGTAACCGTTGCGAGATCTTCTCGGATCACAAGAGTCTGAAGTACCTCTTCACCCAGCCGGATTTAAATCTCAGGCAAAGGCGTTGGTTGGAGTTAATCACGGACTACAATGTGAGTCTGAACTATCAACCCGGCAAAGCAAACGTCGTGGCTGACGCGCTAAGTCGGAAGTCCTATTGCAACAATCTGATGATTGAAAAGGCCCAACCTGCCCTCATGAAGAGTTTGCCCGTTTGAACCTGGAAATTGTTCCCTCCGGCTACCTTGCAAATCTGGAGATCAAATCTACTCTTGTAGACCAGATTAAGGATGCTCAAACGTGACAAGGGTATTCTGAAAATCAAGGAGAACATTGCTAGCGGGAAGGCCAAATGTTTTTCTGTCAATGAATCCGGAGTTGTTTATTTTGGTGACCGCTTGGTAGTGCCAAAGAAACGAAAATTGAGGGAGTTGATCCTCCAAGAAGCTCATGAATCTCCTCTCTCTATTCATCCCGGTAGTACCAAGATGTACCAAGACCTTCGACCACTATTCTGGTGGACTCGTATGAAACGAGAAATTGCCAAGTATGTTGCTGAATGCGACACCTGTCGACGGGTAAAGGCTGAACATCAAAGACCTGCCGGTACTCTTCGCCCTATTGCAGTCCCGAGTGGAAATGGGATGAAATTGGTATGGACTTCATCACCGGGTTTCCCGATCTCAAAAGGGCAACAATGCTATTGGGTAATCATTGATCGTCTTTCCAAGGTTGCTCACTTCCTACCAGTCCGTGATGATATACGGCAAGTCAACTTGCTGACTTATATTTGGCTCGTATTGTTCCATTGCATGGGGTCCCTCTGAGGATCATATCGGACCGTGGAAGTATCTTTGTCTCCAAGTTTTGGCAGAGTTTCCAAACTGCTATGGGGTCCCGTCTCAACTTCAGTACCGCCTACCATCCTCAAACTGATGGTCAGACCGAAAGAGTGAACCAAGTTTGGAAGACATGCTTCGGGCATGTGTGATCTCTTTTGGCAAGGGTTGGGAAAAGTATCTCCCTTTCGCGGAGTTCTCCTACAACAATAGCTATCAAGCTAGTCTGGGCATGGCTCCATTCGAGGCTCTATATGGAAGAAAATGCCGCACTCCTCTGAATTGGTCCGAGACCGGAGAGAGGCACTCTTTGGTCCGGATGTGATCAATGAAGCTGAGGAGAAGGTTCAGAATCATAAGAGAGAATCTGAAGATTGCTCAGTCTAGGCAAAGAGCTACTATGATAAGCACCATCAGGAAATTCACTATGAAATTGGTGATAAAGCTTATCTCCGCGTCTCTCCCCTTCGTGGCGTTCGCCGCTTCGGAATCAAAGGAAAATTGGCCCTCGCTATGTTGGCCCTTTCACCGTTCTGGGCAAGCGAGGAGATCTTTCTTATCAATTGGAGTTACCGGTCAAATTCCCAAATGTACATGATGTGTTTCATGTCTCCCAACTTCGCCGGTGTTTCAAAGATCCTATCCATGGGGTCAATCATGAAGAGCTGGATCTCCAGGAAGATCTTACTTATCGCGAGCATCCTATCCGTATCCTGGATGAAGCCGAAAGAAAGACCCGGAACAAGACTACCAGTTCCTCAAAGTTCAGTGGTCTCACCACTCCGAGGATGAAGCAACTTGGGAACGAGAGTCTAGTCTACGTGAGGAGTACCCGACTTCTTTTCGCCATCTTAGAATCTCGGGACGAGATTCCTGTAAGGAGGGTAGAATTGTAACAGCCCCAAAATTTGTGTACCAAATTTCCACTTTTGTATCCTCTTTTGCATCATGGCATGCATGCATCATTGCATCCTTTTAAATTGCTAAACAACACACTAAAGTGGTTTGTCAAAAGTTGGAAAACTAAAATGCCAAACTTGCTCAAACATTTCTACAAAGCAATGCAACCTTCAAAGTTGCAAGGTAACGTACTTGGACATCTCATGTTTGTCCAGGAGGTTCCAAGAGTTGAAACCCATAATTTGACTTGCTTCAAAATTCTAAAAGAACTTATTTTGGAGTTTCTCAAAAAGGCCTACAAGCATTTGCTATTTTAGTCCCCAACCAAATGGACTCCAAATGCCTTGTAATTTCTACGGGTGTTGGCCCAATGTACCAGGAGGTTGCCCAAAAATTCACATGATTTTTGGAGGTATTTAACTGCCCCAAATAAATACAAAACTGTGAAACCAGTGCTAAAAAGGACCTAAGCGTGAAGGTGTTAAAACTAGCAGGGGGTTCCCTGCAAAACTCTCATCTCTCTCTCACCTCCCCGATTCCCCGCGTGCGCCATGGTACCGTGGCGTGCTCTGCGAGCACGCCGTGCCCAGGGCCCCCTTCCCCTTCTCTCCTCCCCCTCACAAGGAGGACAAGCACCCGGGACCCCTCTGCTCCCCGTCCCCTCGCTCCAGCTCTCCCCTGTTCTTCTCCTCCCGCACCCGCAACCTAGCCGCCATGGCCGCCGTCGTCGACCACTGCTCCCCGCGGCCGTAGCCCACCTCGAGCACCGCCGCCTGGGGGAAGCGATCCGCCGGGTCGTGTTCTTCCTCCCACCAGAGGAATCGAGCCGGGCTGGCCTACATCGCCGTCGCCGTCCGGAACTCCGCCGCTGCCGCTCGAGCGCCGCCGCGCATGATTCCGGCGCCGTCGACCTCTCTCCGCCGACCCTGACCTCCCCACCGAGTTCCTGGTGAGCAAGCCTCCCTCCTCGACCCCTCTGTTCCTTCCCTCGCTCCCTGCGTCGCCGTTTCCCCGCCGGCCGCCGTGCGACGCCGTGTTTCTGCCGACGCTCGGATAATCCGATCGAGAAGCGACTCGGATATTCCGATTTTATCCAGTACTCAATCCTCTCTGGTCCTTAGAGAAAATTTGCACCCGCTCCAAGCATCGGATTTTCCGAGTTTTGCAAGCATCGGATCTTCCGATTTTTTGTCAGTGCCGAAAATTTTAAGTCCTTAGCCAAAATTTTAGAAGCTACTGTTCAATCGGATTATCCGATTTAAACTAAATTCGGATATTCCGATTTAACACAGTACAAAATAATCCTCTCTTCTAAATTTATTCCTTCTGTCTAGTTTGATTACAATTAGTTGGGTTTGTGTCGGATTTAAATTAAAAACCAAGACATGAACAAAAGAGGATTGTAAAATAATTCAAATCACTTATTTAATTTTAGAGAGTTATAAAAATAATAACTTTCATCGGTGCATTCTAAAATTGGGGTAATATACCAAAATGCTCATAAATTATGGATTAATTTGTAGCATCATTTCATGCATGTCTACCTCAATTCGAGCACACGAAAACATTAAAAACATTGTAGAGCAATATTTCTCTATCGGTGAATATTTATTTCTCGCTCCCCATTTAAAATTGGACGACCTTGCTAGAGAGCATTTAATAGGTTTAGTACCTTAATTTTGTCATGTCATCATGTTTGCGCATTGCATTTGTGAACGCTTGTGTGGTGATTGATTGTTCTCTTCCGATGTTTTGTATCTCGATAGATCAAGCAACCGGGGGTACTCCACAATACCCGAGGATCCGTACTATCACCCCGGTGAACAAGGCAAGCGTAATCCCCCCCTCTGAGCATATCCTATCCTATTTCCCGCAATTATTTTCTCCACTATAATATTGCATGCGGTTCTAAATGTCTTTTGCCTGGATTAGAGTATCCTACTAGTTGCATTAGAATCCTGTTGCCAATACCTGTTTTACCTTCCTATTACCATAGGTTTGGATTGTTGGCCATGGAATACTTACTATGCTATGCAGGTGCTTAGCCATGCTTAGTGAAATGCCTAGTTGTATTAGGGATGGTGAATGCTGGAAACAGGTGTTAACTTGTCACAGTGATGTTGATGGTGGAGAATTGTGGAGATGGATAATAAATGCTAAGAAGGTGGGGATGAGAGGCCACATGGAATGTGGTGGGTTGTCTCGTTCTTGCCGCCTAGGTGCGAGTTCTGTACCTCCTGAACCAAGACTGAGCGTGCAACCATGCGTGAGGCCTATGCAATTGCAGGAACCCTCATAGACTAAATAACTCGAGCGGGGCTAGCCAGGGTCCTCTAGTTTGGCTTTCCATTTGCGCGTGCGTGATGGTGGTTGGAACTAAGATGAGGATGGTGGTGTTAGGAAAATAAGTGGCCGTGGGGCGGGGTGTTGTGATCCTGGCAGCCCTACTGCCACTGATGATCCTGGAAAGTCTTTAACGAGGGAGAAGTCGACACCGCTCCCACCCAGCCGGCTTTCCAAGGAAGAGAGCTAATGCGCAGGTAATGGGCCGGACGGTACGCGTGGCAAACATTGTACACCCCTGCAGGGTTAATCTTTTCGAAAAGCCGTGTCCACGGTTACGGACGACTTGGGAATGGACGATGATCATAGAATAACTTAAACGGAATGATTAAAACTTGGGTACTAGAGGTACCAATTCCACGAATGTAAGGTTGACTTCCTCGAGGGTGATTCGGGGAGGTGCCTTTGTTGAACAGGTACAATGGTGATGATTTGAGAAAGGTGATCTCAAAGAAAATAGTTACCTCTTACCCCTCTTTGAAAATATTCTGATTAGTCGTTGCCATAGAGTCAGGTTTTATTAAATAAAATCAGCTTTATGCAAAGGAGCCATAAAACTTTGAAAGCCTCATCGAGCATATATTAGCTCTTAATCTTGCGAGTTCGTCGAACTCAACGTCTTTGCTTTTGTTTCAGAGGAGGACTTCACCGACCTCGAAGGTGGGTTCTTTGTGGACGTCGACGAGTAGTCTGGGGTTCCCAGGTGGCAGCTTGGGACATCCTGGAACAGCTGGCGTTGTGATGTTTATCTGTAGGCCTCTTAGGCCATATGTTGGTTCTTGTTGTTTAGAACAACCTAATTTGCTTCCGCTTGATGTAATGTTGGGTCTGTGACCTCTGGTTGTCATCTGCTATCTTTCTCTGTATAAGAGTTGAATTATATATCTTTGTGTCGTCGAGTCTGTGATGTGCCAGTTGTTCCACAAGTCTTGATCTTACTATTATGCCTTGAGGGTTGCGCCCGTGTTAAGGCATCAATCGGGGAGTTGCGTTGTCTGGAGTGAGGTGTACCCAGCAACGCCTGCCAAAGGTTTTGGCCGGGGATTGGTAAACCCGTAACCTCCGCTTGTATCGCTTAACCGGTGACACGCAGCATCACTGTATAGTAGTCGGGTCGGGGCGCCACAGCATTGCCGGAGTTGGAGATAGAACCCTAGGAGAGTAAAACTAGCTAGGGTAGGTGTAGGTGGTGCTGTACTCATCTTGGTTGTTTCCAGCCCGATCAGTTTTTTGTGACCAATTTCTGCCTTCTATAAAAGTAAGGTACGCAATTGCGTACTCTCGGGAAAAAGAAGAAAAAAATCCAGTGTTATCATTCCAGACAGATAGTCCAATACAACAATACCTACTGCTGAAGTTGCTCATGTAAACCAACCCATTTTGATCAATTAAGCACAATCTTAGTCACGCAGATGCAATAGTAGCTTCTCTGTTTTCTTGTATGTATCACGTTGGAAGCCTATGTTACATTAAGTATCAGCCTCACGACAGAAGACATTTTCAGTTGGTCGGGTGCGACAGGAGGTCTATGCCAACATATAGTACGTGTTCATGAATGCAGTAATATAACGATGGCATAGTGAGCAGTCGACAACAGAAGGCCAGCAGAAACAATAGACTCAATCACTCAAGAAAGATAAACTCCAACCTCTATTATGTTGTGAAAAATATAAAAAAATTCAAAAATATTATATTCTGAGGTAAAGAGTCATGTAAACCAAAGCCTCAACTTCTAATCTAGTTTGTCAAAGGGAACACTAGCTTTTCCACAGCTACTTTCTTCGGAAGTTTATAATGTTTAACTAAACACATATTAGCAACCAAAAACTAAGCCCGTGCCTATGGGATGGGTAGCCATGACGTGCCAATGGAACAGGGCGTGTGTATGTTCCGGCATTATTCACACTCTTATTTTCTTTGAGAAATAATGCTACATCAACAGGTTCCACCCAAGTTTATGGAAGAACAGTTTGCTATGCAACACCATAAGAGATCCCAATTATTTGCACATCAGCATTTCTTCAAGAAAATGGAAATGATGACTGTGCCTACTTTGATTGCACACAACACATGTCGATGATCATATCCAGCACTATTGTTCCAGATAGACAGTCAAATACAACAATACCAACTAGTCAAGTTGTACAGGTAAACCAACCCATTTGACCATAAGCATAATCATAGTCACGCAGAAGAAATAGTAAAGTTTACGCTTTCCTGTATTTTTTGTCACGTTGCATATGCTTACATGAAGTGTAATCTCACGGTTGGAAGACATTTCAAGTTAATAGGGTGCGACAAGAATTCTATGACAACATATAGTACCTTCTCATGAATTCAGTAATATGAAGCCAATACTTTAGTTGCGCGAATAGGCATCCAACCTTAATTATTTTCTTGCATACAGATCAAGTCAAGCAACACAATGCAACATATATGGCCCGAAACAATATGCCATATACCATAATTTATTGCTTACTGCATCAGTTAGAAAATGGGCGTATGCGCCTCTGAACATCAAACTCTACATCAATGAGGTCAGTTATACCAGCTTTGATCTTCTGTCCTACTCGGACAGGACCAACACCATCGGGAGGAGTACCTGCAGAGGATCCATGAGTAATAGATAAAGATATCCGTTATCGCACGTAAAACAGATGTATAGCAGGAAGAAAAACAGACTTTACCAGTCAATATCACATCACCCTCCATTAAGGTCATGATGGAACTTATATAACTGATCAAAAAGGGAATCTTGAATATCATATCACTTGTAAGCCCCTTCTGCCTTAGTTCATCATCTACCTGGGTATGGTTGTTTAATGTTTGTTAATTGTATGACATTACTTTTATTACTTCAGGCTCCAATAAGATTCAGCACATAATGGTATAATTACCTTTAGCCAGAGCTCTAGATCATAGGGATTAGTGATGGCTGATTTCGGAATCTGTTTAACAGAAACCATTGTTAATGGTAGTAAAAACTAAAAAGTATAGATTATCACGGCAATGGAATTCCTATACAACGTTAAGGTACACAAATGATATAAAGAATGTTCAAATGTCATAAGACCACGACAGAGATTTGTTACCTCTTCCCTAAATTAAGTTAGACTCTTATTTCTTAGTACTCTTGCTTTTGCATATTCCATGTGTTTTCATCCACAATGAAAGCTAGGTGGATTTGTTATACTCAAATATTTAGATATATAAATGATAATGTCCTTATCTCTACGTAAGAGAAACCATTGCTTACCACCGCACTAATTGGAGTAAAAGTGTCCTGTACTTTACCCAAAGTCCACGGAAGACCTGCAGACTACAAATTTCATTGGTTAAAATACACAAGGTTCGAGAAAAGAAAAAAAATACATTATGGAATAGCGTTTTATTATAAGGGCATGGTGATCAGTAGCTACTACTCCCTCCGTTCCAAATTAATTGACTTCCATATATCCACATTTGAATGTATAACATGTACATATACATTCAAATGTGGATATATGGAAGTCAATTAATTTGGAACGGAGGGAGTACAAGTTTTGCTCAAAGATGCCCTAAAACCATTATGTCAAATTTGTTGGATGGAGAGATTGTAAGAAGTAACAACACACCAGAACGGAACTATCTGGTTTCTGTTTCTTCATATGATTGTAGAAACATGAATCTTTTGACTTTGAGTATACAGCATGATGTTTATTGGTGAATTTGTTTAAACAGATCAAACGTTCACATCCATATTTCAACTACTAATTGGCCTGAGCACTGGAAAGGAGAAACTTCTAAGACCATGATGCATAGATTTTGCTAAATTTATATCTATACCTGAATGCTCTACCTATATTTCGACTTTGAACAACTACTGGGAATAGGAGATGCAAGTAGCAACAAGATTGGATAGGAAGAACAAGACCAAAGGAAACTAGAGCTGTTGATTGCAAACCTTAGAAGCAGATTGCAGATCATTCGATGACATGTCCAAAGCAAGTGCATAACCTGGGAAAACCAACAATGTAAGCAGTTACATATAGTTTACTACTCCGTATGTCATAGCTGAAAAAACAAATGAATAAAACTTGTCACTGACTCATACTGTTGATGGCTGCTACAGCAACAAGAAGTCAAGAAGGAACAAGAATGAGACCCCAAAAATGCTCTATTTTACAGAGTACTAAAGAAAGAGGAGAAATCCACCAAACAAGACACCAATGTAATTAAACACTGAGAGCTTAACACCACTAATAGTCAAACACCAGAAGTTTTACACTCAAGTCCCCCTCTGACGTAAAATGCAGATTACAAGTAGATGTCTAAAGCGACCATGAGAAGAGAACAGTGCTCAACAGGGATACAACAAAAGAAAATGTGATTTAGCTCAGCAAAACACACATTTACGATTGAAAACAAAAAATGACCAAGAAGTTCGTCTACTCTAGAATCTATTTGCACTCTCCAACAAGCCTGTCAAACATCAAGAGATTAATAAATATTCGGAACTGTTAACAGCCATTGCCCCTTTTCTCGCAAACTATTGCCGAACTGTTTACAGTGGTTGTACCAAAAATTTTACAGTTTTTGTACCACGGGGCACCTCCTAGTTATTTTTTCATGTATGTACATCGTTACCAAATTTTGCAGTTACACTAACGCAAATCCCCCCCGTCGCACAATTCTTAAGAGCGGTAATGTCTCTGAATTACCTCCGACGAAATCCATGGCGGAGGCCTCGGGGACATCGCGCGCGCGCCGGGAGATGACGACGGCGAGCTCAACCTCGTGGTGCAGCGACTCGAGCGGCTCGGGCACCTCGATGGGGCCGGCGGTCGGACCGGCGTGGAGGAATGACGACGTGGGCTTCAGGAACAGGACCGGTTCCTGCAAGCAGAGTAACAAGGCCGCCGCTGTCGCGAATGGATCAGAGACCGCGTTGGAAGAAGGGTGGCCCGTGTGATGGGATTGAAGAGGGTCGGAAGGGCATGGACCTTGAGGACAGGGTTGCCGAGATCTTTGGCGCGGGAGATGTAGTTGCGCCCGGCCCCGACGATCTTCGTGCTCGCCGCAAGGAGCCTCTGCGCCGCCGCTGTCGCCATGGCCGAGAGAGTTGCGACTTCGTTTTTCGTTTTTTTTCCGGGAGATGACGAATGATTTTCTGCTTCCCAGCATCGCCCTACTGGGCTGTTTTCGTTATGCTAGGCCCAGATTACGTGGCTGCTGGGGCCTTCCCCTTCTTCCGTGTCAAAATTAAAGGGAGCGCCTAGGCGAATCCTATTTCACGGGCAAAATCTATATGTCGACCAGGTCGATGATAGTTACGGTCGCACACCCCACATCGGTGATTTTGGGCCGGCCCACGTATCGTTCTGTTGCATCGCCTCGCCGCGAAAAATGAAGTTGTCCATCATTTCGGCCTTGCAATCCTCGCGCGCAAGAAGCGGAGGACGTTTTTTTGCGTCGCGCGCGTACCTGAGCTCGCTATGTTTGGGACCCAGTGCAGCGTCACGTACGTTTTTGGGTAAGAACGACGAGTACGCCCGTACGTGCTGTTTCCTGTTCCACGTATCGTTCGGTTGCTTTATTCATGTTGCTTCCTGTTTCCTGTCTTCGTTTGTTGAAAATATGAGTAGGGTGAGTAAAGGTTTAAAAATGCATGTATATCTACACAATTATATTTTTTAATTTAAAATAAAATGTACATGAAAGTTATGGGCGTTCACGGATAGGTTCCATTCATGTACTCGGTTTCAAGTTTCGTCCAATGTAACTTTTCAATTTCGATCAGATATTCGAAATACATTTAGACGAATTTTGTTAAATTCGTCACACTCATTTGACCGTTTGAAGTATCCTTCCACAAAGAGGTTAATCTCACCGTTTAGCACAACTTTCGTGTTCTATTTTTCCGTTTCAGCAGTCATATACAGGCATATCTTTGTAATGTTGATTTGTACGCGTTTGCGTTTAGTTCAGTGTAAGTGTCTTCTTCAACATATGTCGCCACCGCTTGCCGAGGTCAACTCCACCGTCGTCGCTGCACCGCCCCTGCCCCGCGCCTCCATGGTGCTGTCACCTAGATGGTTCTAAGTTCAGATCTAAATATTTTAAAAAAATTCAAAATTTGAACCATTTTGAAAATGAACAGATTTTAAATATGAAAATAATTTCCATTCACAGACTTTTTTTGTTCGAATTTTAAAATCGTTCAAAAATAGTTTCCGTTCAAGTACCTATTTTTATTTTCACTTTTTGAAAATCGTTCAAAAATAATTTCTGTTCACGGATTTTTTCTGTTCGCCTTTTAAAATCGTTCAAAAATAAATTCCGTTCAGATACCTTTTTTTGTTCAATTTTTTGAAAGTCATTCAAAAATAATTTCCGTTCACAGACTTTTTTTTGTTCGTCTTTTAAAATTGTTCAAAAATAGTTTCCGTTCAAATACCTATTTTTTGTTCACATTTATGAAAATCGTTCAAAAATAGTTTCCGTTCAAATACCTATTTTTTGTTCACTTTTATGAAAATCGTTCAAAAATAATTTCCGTTCACATACTTTCTCTGTTCGCCTTTAAAAATCGTTCAAAAATAGTTTATGTTCAAATACCTATTTTTTGTTCACTTTTTGAAAATCGTTCAAAAATAATTTCCGTTCACAGACTTTTTTTGTTCGCCTTTTAAAGTCGTTCAAAAATAGTTTCCGTTGAAATACCTTTTTTGTTCACTTTTTTGAAAAAATCGTTCAAAAATAATTTCTGTTCACAGACTTTTTCTGTTCGCCTTTTAAAGTCGTTCAAAAATAGTTTCCGTTCAAATACCTTTTCCTTTCACTTTTTTGAAAAAATCGTTCAAAAATAATTTTCGTTCACAGACTTTTTCTGTTCGCCTTTTAAAGTCGTTCAAAAATAGTTTCCGTTCAAATACCTTTTTTGTTCACTTTTTTGAAAAAATCATTGAAAAATAATTTCCGTTCACAGACTTTTTATGTTCGCCTTTTAAAGTCGTTCAAAAATAGTTTCCGTTCAAATACCTTTTTTGTTCACTTTTTTGAAAAAATCGTTCAAAAATAATTTCCGTTCATAGACTTTTTCTGTTCGCCTTTTAAAATCGTTCAAAAATAATTTCCGTTCAAATATCTATTTTGTTCACTTTTTAAAAATAGTTTCCGTTCAAGTACCTATTTTTGTTTTTACTTTTTGAAAATCGTTCAAAAATAATTTTCGTTCACGGACTTTTTCTGTTCGCCTTTTAAAATCATTCAAAAATAAATTCCGTTCAGATACCTTTTTTTGTTCAATTTTTTGAAAATCATTATTTTTTGTTCACTTTTTTGAAAATCGTTCAAAAATAATTTCCGTTCACATACTTTTCTGTTCGCCTTTTAAAATCGTTCAAAAATAGTTTCCGCTCAAATACCTTTTTTGTTCACTTTTTTGCAAAATCGTTCAAAAATAATTTCCGTTCACAGACTTTTTCTGTTCGCCTTTTAAAGTCGTTCAAAAATAGTTTCCGTTCAAATACCTTTTTTGTTCGCTTTTTTGAAAAAATCGTCCAAAAATAATTTCTGTTCACATACTTTTTCTGTTCGCCTTTTAAAGTCGTTCAAAAATAGTTTCCGTTCAAATATCTTTTTTTTTGTTATTTTTTGAAAATCATTCAAAATTAATTTCCGTTCACAGACTTTTTCTGTTCGCCTTTTAAAATCGTTCAAAAATAATTTCCGTTCAAATACCTATTTTGTTCACTTTTTTGAAAAAATTGTTCAAAAATAATTTCCGTTCATAGACTTTTTATGTTCACTTTTAAAAATCGTTCAAAAATAATTTCCGTTTATAGACTTTTCTGTTCACTTTTTAAAAATCGTTCAAAGATCGATTTCGTTCACCGTCCTTTTCGGTTCATTTTCAAAATCGTTCAATACTAGTTTCCGTTCACCTTTATTAAAATAGTTTCCGTTCACCTTTATTTTTGTGCTCGTTTTTTAAAATCGTTCAAAAATATTTTTCGTTCACCGGACATTTTTTTGGACAACGACGCGACGACAATGTCGCGGGTTGTTCGCGGTGCAGACGATGGCGGAGTTAACCGCAGCGAGGCGACACAGGTTGGAGAAGATGTGTACACTGAGGAGTGTAAACATGTTCAAATCCTACAGTATAAGATTATCTCGTATATGATCGTCGAAACGAAAAATTAACAACATGAAAGTTATGCGAAATGTGGATATTAACCTACTCGTCAAAAGAAATTTCAAACGGTCAACCGAGTGCGAGGAATTTGATAAAATTCGGCTAAAAAGGTTTGGAACATCTATTCAAAATTGGGAAGTTACAACCGACGAAACTCAAAACTGAGTATAGGAATGGAACCTACCCGTGGACGTGCATAATTTTCGTATACACATTTTTTAGATAGTTTCATACTTGTATGTTTTTCAAAGAAATTCGAACATGCATATGTACGTACTTGATAAACAGAAACTCGGTACAAGCTTAGCTAGCGAAGTTTTGTTCATCCGCCCGCAACATAACATGCAGGCGTGACTTGGTTTGGCGGCTCGTGTGTGGTCCCGTGCGCTGATTTTCTCGCGACTTTCTCGTGCAAAGTCCATGCAAGTGGAAACAGGAAACAGCCGAAACAGTACAACCCCCGAAGACCAGCCAGCAGCCCAAATGGGCCGGCCCAATATGGCACAGGTGGGGTGCGCGATGCGGCGCTGGCGTCGCACTGGTCGAGGTACAGGCGATCCCTATTTCACGACCAGGTCGACAGCTATTCCCTCCCGCACACCCCTCTGTCCGTATGGGCCTGGCCCAGTTCGTTCGAGAAAGGACGGCAGCGACCGGTGGAGAAGAGAAGGCCGTATGGGCCTGACCATATTTTCCTTTTTCTTTCTTCTTTTTCCTTTTTTTCCTCTTTCTTTTTCTTTTTCGTTTTTCTTTTTTTGGCTGTTTCTTTTTTCTTTCTTCTTTCATGTTTTCTTATTAGATATTATTCTAATTTTTTATTTTCGAAAAATGTTCATATTTCAAAATTGTTCGTATTTGAAAATTATTCAGATTTGAAAAATGTTCATATATGAAATTTGTTCAGATTTGAAAATTGTTCATATTTTAAAAACCGTTCAAAAATAATTTCCGTTCATATAGTATTTTATGTTCACTTTATAAAAATGGTTCAAAAATAATTTTCGTTCATGGAATTTTTTCTGTTCAATTTTTAAAATTGTTCAAAAATCGATTTCGTTCAACGGCTTTTTATGTCCATTTTATAAATTGTTCAAAAATAGTTTCCGTTCACCGTCATTTTCTGTTCATTTTTGAAAATCGTTCAAAAATAGTCTTCGTTCACCGGCTTTTTCTGTTCACTTTTAAAATAGTTGAAAAATAGTTTCCGTTCACCGCCATTTTCTGTCCATTTTTTAAAATCGTTCAAAAATAGTTTTCGTTCACCGTCATTTTTCTTTTTCTTTTTTAGGTTGTTTCTTTTTTCTTTCTTCTTTTATGTTTTATTTTTAGATAGTATTTTATTTTTTGTTTAAATTTTCATTTTTCGATAAAAAATGTTCAAATTTGAAAAATCATTCAAAATAATTTCAGTTCATAGAGTTTTTCTGTTCGCTTTTTCAAAATCGTTTAAAAATAATTTCAGTTCATAGAGTTTTTCTGTTCACATTTTAAAATCGTTCAAAAATAATATTTGTTAATCGGCCTTTTCTGTTCACTTTTAAAATCGTTCATAAATAGTTTCCGTTCGCCGCCATTCTCTGTTCATTTTTTAAAATCGTTCAAAAGTAGTTTTCGTTCATCGGCCTTTTCTGTTCACTTTTAAAATTGTCGAAACGAAAAAATTAAAACATAAAGTTGTGTGAAACGTGGATATTAACCTACTTGTCAAATGATATTTCAAACGGTCACGCGAGTGTGGCGAATTTGATTAAATTTGGCTAAACATGGTTCGAACATCTATTCAAAATTGGGAAGTTACAATCGACGAAACTCGAAACTGAGTATAGGAGTGGAACCTACTCGTGGATGTGCATAATTATCGTGTACACATTTTAAAATAAAATTCGAGTGTTCGTACTTCGGTAAAGGTAGTAGGATCGTAGATATGTATGTTTTTCAAAGAAAACTGTAGGCGCACTCCATGCATGCGATGCGGAACGGTTACTGCAAAAACAGGATCCAGGCGAAGCTGTACGAAAAAACAGTTGAAAGCGCCGAAACACGAAAGAGTCCAATGTTGCCCGGCCCAATAATGCGCAGCGGGTATGCGGAGGGTTCGTGAACTAGGTGGTCCCGAGCGCCTATATAGCGCGTGGCGCGACCGCTAGCTTTCCCTTCGCGTACCCCCGCTCTCGTAGGTAGCTAATGGACTTCGGCCCAGTTTGCGCGTAGCTTCCTTGTTCTTTTTCTAAAATGAATGTTTTTCACATCTGAAGCAAATTTTGAATTTGAATAAATTTCAAAAATGAACAATTTTTGAAACTGAACAAATTTCGAAATTTGAACAAATTTCAAATCTGAACAAATTTCAAAATTTGAGTTTTTTTGTAAATGAAAAATTTCGAAAATGAACGATTTTTGAATCTGAACAAATTTAAAAAATGAACAAATTTCGAATCTGAACAAATTTTGTAAATGAACAAATATCGAATCTGAACAAATTTCTAAATTTGAACAAATTTCGAATCTGAACAAATTTCAAAATTTGAACAAATTTCTTAAACGAACAATTTTTGAATCTGAACAAATTTCGTAAATGAACAAATTTCAAAAATGAACAAATTTCGAATCTGAACAAATTTCAAAATCTGAACAAATTTCGAAAATGAACAAATTTCGAAATTTGAACAAATTTCGTAAATGAACAATTTTTGAATTGAACAAATTTCGTAAATGAACAAATTTCGAAAATAAACAATTTCAGAATGAAAGCAATCACGTAAATCAGGCTGATTAGGGCACACAGAATCGTCAACGAACAAAATGGAAGAGAAAAGTAGAAACACCCACCCCTACCAGCACAAACCTTTCTTCCTTCATAATTCCTGAGGGCATCAACTTGTAAAGCAGATGTGATTTTGCTTCTTCTGATACATTTTGCATCTGCACCGCTAAAATTTGAAGTGTGATTCCTCCAAAAAAATCTGAAGTGTGAAAGGAGGTTGCCTGAACATATCACAAATACTAAGAGCCAATAAAAAGCTAGTAGGAAAATCTGATAACAATATGGAGACATCATATGTAAAAAAGAAAATAGCTACAAACCTGAGTAAACTGGCGCAATAACTACCAATAAAGGTCTCCCACGCAATCTGGATGGAGATGAACCTCAAAGTCCACTAGACATATACTGATCCGTAGGAGAATGGAGAATGAGCAGACTGACCGAGCCTTCCTTTTGCAATCTATCAATGAAAAAACTCTCATACCTCCTCACAAAACCATTCATCAAAGAAACCAGAAAGAAATCGTTTGAAACAAAGTTTATTGACTCACTTCTCAGAGTAGTAGTCGTTCCTGCATAGAACAAATAAGATCTAGATCGGGGCTTCCCAGATCCAAATTGGAGACCGAAAAAGAAAAAGCAAGTAGAAGAGATCCAAAATCGAGTTTCCCAGATCGAGTCTTCCCAGATCCAAACTCGAGATAACAAAAGAAAAAGAAATTACACGATCTACGATCCGAGAGGAAGAAGGAAGAGCCACGAGGCGGTACCTGCTACTTGGCAGAGGAATGGCGTTGAGCTGGAGCGGGAGGGCGCCATAGGGGGTGAGGGAGTGGGCGTTCAGGTGCGGGAGCCGCTGCGCGACGGGCGGCGGCGGCGCCTCCCCACTCGAATCGTCCTCCACGCGGCCGCCTCCGCCCCAACACCTCCACCGAGCCACCATTGTACTGTCGGATGCGGCCGTCGGCGCCGTCGCCGGAGCCCTCCACTTTCCCTCCACCAGTGGGAGGTCCGATTTAGGGTTAGGGTTTCCTTTATATGTAGAAGGACCAATTCGCGATTCGCTTAAAGCACATGGGGTTTTGTGCAAAAGGGCGGACACTACTATACTAAAGACCGTAGGTTTCCTAGATGAGCAGCCATTCGTTCCCTGCGAGCCTATCTCGGGTTGCCACGTCCTTGGGGGATATCGATGTGGCTTCCTCTCATTGGTCGTTGCCTTTGGACCCGCTGCGCATGCTTCTTCCTTCAACTTGCTGCCTCTTTGTTGCCTTCGCCCTTTCCCTTCGTTAGCCCGTCCACTGCCGGTTTCCACTTCTTTTTCTTCTTTCTGACCTTCTGGGTTTGGCCGGTGATACCGGTGGCTCTTCTTCGTGTTCTGGCTACTGCTTGTTCCCAGTCTTCTCGGTTGCCCCCGGTTCTTCTCTTTGTGTGCTTTTTTTTCCCTGTTTATATTTATTTTCTTGTTTTAGGAATTCCGGTTGGATTGCTTGGCTGCTGTTTTTTGACAAACGTGTTCCTTTTGCAAGGCCTGTTTTCCTGACTCACGTGTTTTTTTGCAAGCCATGTATTGTTAGTTTTGCTTCTTGGTTTTCTTGCGTTCCACGTGCTACTCTCTTCCTTAATTTCTGGTTGCTTTCCTTTGCTCCGTGGACGTGGTTACATTGCCCTTTTTGCTAGCCACAACACTCGTACTTGAGCAGGGTGAGCAGCTTGGTGCTCAGCTCAATCGATTGATGGATCGGAGCTGTGATACGTCTCCAACGTATCCATAATTTTTGCTGTTCCATGCTTATATTATACCATTTGCTACATGTTTTTATACACTTCATATCACTTTTATGCATTTTCTGGGACTAACCTATTAACAAGATGCCACAGTGCCAGTTCCCTGTTTTCTGCTGTTTTTGGTTTCAGAAAGTTACTTCTGGAAATATTCTCGGAATTGCACGAAACAAAAGGCCAAGTCCCTATTTTTCCAGCACGTACACGGAGTCCGAAGGAGAGACGAAGGAGAGCCACGAGGTGGCCAAACCACCTGGCGGCGCGGCAGTGGGCCCAGCCGCGCCAGCCTGTGGTTTGGGCCCCTCGGGGGTCCGCCGACATCGCCCCTTCGCCTATTTATTCCCCGAGACGAGAAAACCCTAAAACACCGAGCCTTTCATCCAGAACATATTCGCTGCCGCCGCCGTCGTCAACCCTAACTCGGGGGGTTTCTGAAGCTCTTCCCGGCACCCTGCCGGAGAGGGGAATCATCACCGGAGGGCTCTACATCGCCATGCCCGCCTCCGGAGTGATGCGTGAGTAGTTCATCCTTGGACTATGGGTCCATAGCAGTAGCTAGATGGTTGTCTTCTCCACTTGTGCCATCATGTTTAGATCTTGTGAGCTGCCTATCATGATCAAGATCATCTTATTGTAATGCTACATGTTGTGTTTGCTGGGATCTGACTTATATTGATACCTATGTGGAGCTGAATATTATATTATCATGTCTATGTCATTTGTGATCTTGCATGCTCTCCGTTACTTGTTGAAGCCTTGGCCAAGTGAATACTTGTAACTCCAAGAGGGGGTATTTATGCATGATAGTTGGGTTCAACCTCTATTTAACCTGGGATAGTGACAGCAAGTTCTAAGGTTGTAGATGTGTTGTTGCCACTAGGGGTAAAACAGCAATGCTTTATTCAAGGATGAATGTATTGTTTACATTACGCACATTACTTAATGCAATTGTCTGTTGCTTGCAACTTAATACTGGAAGGGGTACGGATGTTAACCGGAAAGTGGACTATTTAGGCATAGATGCATGCTGGATAGCGGTCTATGTACTTTGTCGTAATGCCCAAATGAATCTCATAGTAGACACCACAACTCACACATGCATGTTATATGCACTTATCAATTGTCAATTGCCCAGCTGTAATTTGTTTACCCAGCATGTTAGTTATCTTATTGGAGAGACACCACTAGTGAACTGTGGACCCCGGTCCATTCTTTTACATCTGAAATACAATCTACTGCAATCATTGTTCTCTACTGTTTTATGCAAACAAACATCATTTCCATTCGATACGTTTAACCCTTTGTTTTCAGCAAGCCGGTGAGATTGACAACCTCACTGTTAAGTTGGGGCAAAGTAATTTGATTGTGTTGTGCAGGTTCCACGTTGGCACCGGAATCCCTGGTGTTGCGCCGCACTACACTCCTTCACCAACACCTTCGAAGCAAACCTCGTTTTCCTACTGGTTCGATTAAACCTTGGTTTCATACTGAGGGAAAACTTGCTGCTGCACTCATCATACCTTCCTCTTGGGGTTCCCAACTGACGTGTGACGTACAAGCATTGTTTCTGGCACTGTTGCCGGGGAGATATTCCCTCGTCAACTTAGAGCTAGCAACACGTTTTCTGGCGCCGTTGCCGGGGAAAACCGAATTGCTTCTGCAAGGGGAGTCTCTCACACCCAATCTCTTTACTTTGTTATTTGTCTTGCTTAGTTTATTTTTATTTAGTCTTGTTTGCTCTCTTTATCAAAAACACAAAAAAATTAGTTACTTGTTTAATTCAGTTTGATTTTGTTTTTCAAAATGAATGCTCCTGAAGTTGAAGTTCGTTCTTTTAGGCAACTAGGAGGTGAAAATTTGAAAGATGCTTGGTATAGAATTAGTGATGCTCATCATAGATGTACTAAGAAACACTCTACCACTATCCTCCTTAGGAACTTTTATGTTGGTATCTCTAGTTGGTATAGGTATGTTCTAGACACTCTTACAGGTGGAAATTTCTTGGGTACTCCTGCTTTAGAAGCCTGTAATATTATTGAAAGTTTGGTAGGAACACCACCCACTAAAGATATTAAAATTGAGATCACCTTGGAGGATGTTATAAATAAGTTAGACTCTATGGAGAATTTTTTTCCAAATTTTCTTGATTGTATTGGTAAGACTAATGAATCAATAGCCACCATCAATGAAAGAATCACTGTTCTTGAGGATAATAATATCCATGACACCCAAAATCATAGAATTGATGAGTTAGAGGAAGCTATTGAAACCTTAAGTTCAACCTTTACTTCTCTTAAGTCTAAAAAGGAGAAAGTTTATGTGGGTAGAGAGCAAAAGTTTATGTATGTTCCTAAAGTGCCAAAACCAAAGACTCATTATGAGCTTAAAATTGATAAAACTTTTAGTACGGTTAAAGGTAATGAAACACCTCCAGGAACATCTAAGATACCCATTGTTACAAGCTGTGTGTTGGAAGAAGCTTTTGATGATTTGAATGATTTGCCACTTGACAACACTTGATTTTCACTTTCTGCGCCTAGCTGAAAGGCGTTAAAGAAAAGCGCTTATGGGAGACAACCCATCGTTTTTATTTGCTGTTATTTTTGTTTTCTTTGAGTCAAGGAGTTTTGTTACTTCTGTAGCAACTCCTTTGTATCTTTATTTTATCGCAATGTTGTGCCAAGTAAAGTTCTATATTGAAAGTTGATGCAAGATTTGGATTTCTGCGCAGTGACAGATTTTTAGCTGTCACGGATTTGAGCTTATCTCCCTGTAGAAAATTCAAAAAATTCTGAAAAAATCACGCATATTCCTGAGATATGTACGCAACTTTCATTATTTTAGGCCAGATCCATCTGAGCAACTTAAGTGCCTCGAAAAAATTCGTCATTCCAGACTGTTCTGTTTTTGACAGATTCTGCCTTTTGTTTTGCATTCGCTCTTTTACTGTGTTTGTGTGGATTTCTTTGCTCCACAAAGCATTGGTGGCTGTAGCTAATGTCCAGAAGCTTTGGGATTGATTGTATCATTACAGAATATGAGAATTTTTGATTATGCACTAACCCTCTAATGAGAACTGTCTTGAGTTTGGTGTGAAGGAAGTTTTCAAGGATCAAGCGAGAAGGGTGATATTATGTGATCAAGAAGAGTGAAAAGCCTAAGCTTGGGGATGCCCCCGTGGTTCATCCCAACCATATTCAGAGAGACTCAAGCGTCTAAGCTTGGGGATGCCCAAGGCATCCCCTTCTTCATCAACAAACTTATCAGGTCATCTCTAGTGAAACTATATTTTAATTCTTTCACATCTTATGCGCTTTACTTGGAGCGTCTGTGTGTTTTTATTTTTGTTTTTGTTTGAATAAATTCGGATCCTAGCAATCCTTGTGTGGGAGAGAGACACGCTCCGCTTTTTCATGTGAATACTCATGTTCTTCACTTATATTTGTTGAGTATTCTTAACTAGCTACTGCAGTGCTTTTAGCTCCTGTTTTTCATGCATCTCTTCGAGCTGTTAGCACTTGTTTATAAATACTCTCTTGCTGCATTATATTATCATTTGGAGAGTTTATGTTTAAATAAATTGATTGGTGTTTGTTTGGAAGAAAGAAAATGCTACATGTAGTAGTTGGTATTGGAAAAGACATATGCATTCTTGTAGATCATTGTCTTGTTTCGATTTGATGCTTTGCAATTGTTTTGAGCTCTCAAGTAGATCATGTTTAAGCTCTTGCATCATGTAGTTAAAGCCTAGTAGTGGAGAACTACCGTAGAGCTTGTTGAGACTTGGGATGCATATTTGTTCTCTCTAAGGTCTAGATATTTTCTGGTAAAATGTTTGAGCAACAAGGAAGACAGTGTAGAGTCTTATAATACTTGCAATATGTTTTTATGTGATTCTTGCTGTACCGGTTTATACTTGTGTTTGCTTCAAACAACCTTGCTAGCCTAAACTCTGTACTGAGAGGGAATGCTTCTCGTGCATCCAAAACTTGAGCCAAAACCCATGCCATTTGTGTCCACCATACCTACCTACTATGTGGTATTTCCTGCCATTCCAAGTAAATATTTCATGTGCTACCTTTAAACTATTCAAAACTTTATTACTCCTTATTTGTGTCAATGTTTTATAGCTCATGAGGAAGTATGTGGTGTTTTATCTTTCAATCTTGTCATTTACTTCTGACAGACTTTCACCAATGGACTAGTGGCATATACATCCGCTTATCCAATAATTTGCAAAAAGAGCTGGCAACGGGGTGCCCAGCCCCAATTAATTACAACTTTCATTAATAATTCTCTTCACATGTTTTGCCCTGATTTATCAGTAAGCAACTTAATTTGCAAATAGACACTCCTCCATGGTATGTGAATGTTGGAAGGCACCCGAGGATTCGGTTAGCCATGGCTTGTGTAAGCAAAAGGTTGGGAGGAGTGTCATCTATAAAGAAACTAAAATACATGTGTAAACAAAAGAGAAGAGGGATGATCTACCTTGCTGGTAGAGATAACGTCCTTCATGGGAGCCGCTCTTGAAAGTCTGGTTGACAAGGGGGTTAGAGTGCCCACTACCATTCGTTGACAACAACAAACACCTCTCAAATACTTATTTTGTGCTCTCTATATGCTTTCGAAAACTTAAAAAGCTCTAGCACATGATTTAATCCCTGCTTCCCTCTGCGAAGGGCCTATCTTTTACTTTATGTTGAGTCAGTTTACCTACTCCTTTCTATCTTAGAAGCAAACACTTGTGTCAACTTTGTGTGCATTGATTCTTACATGTTTACTTATTGCACTTGTTATATTGCTTTATGTTGACAACTATCCATGAGATATACATGTTACAAGTTGAAAGCAATGCTGAAACTTAATCATCCTTTGTGTTGCTTCAATGCCTTTTACTTTGAATCTATTGCTTTATGAGTTACCTCTTATGCAAAACTTTTTGATGCTTGTCTTGAAAGTACTATTCATGAAAAGTTTTTGCTTATATGATTCATTGTTTACTCTTTATCTATTTGTTAGCAAACTATAGATCATTGCTTTGAGTCACTTCATTCATGACATGAGCCTTGCAATATATTGATCAAGATTGTGTGAAAGCATGTCTCCTCAGAAATTATTTGTTGTTATCGTTTTACCTACTCGAGGACGAGTAGAACTAAGCTTGGGGATGCTTGATACGTCTCCAACGTATCCATAATTTCTGCTGTTCCATGCTTATATTATACCATTTGCTACATGTTTTATATACACTTCATATCACTTTTATGCATTTTCTGGGACTAACCTATTAACAAGATGCCACAGTGCCAGTTCCCTGTTTTCTGCTGTTTTTGGTTTCAGAAAGTTACTTCTGGAAATATTCTCGGAATTGCACGAAACAAAAGGCCAAGTCCCTATTTTTCCAGCACGTACACGGAGTCCGAAGGAGAGACGAAGGAGAGCCACGAGGTGGCCAAACCACCTGGCGGCGCGGCAGTGGGCCCAGCCGCGCCGCCTGTGGTTTGGGCCCCTCGGGGGTCCGCCGACATCGCCCCTTCGCCTATTTATTCCCCGAGACGTGAAAACCCTAAAACACCGAGCCTTTCATCCAGAACATATTCGCTGCCGCCGCCGTCGTCAACCCTAACTCGGGGGGTTCTGAAGCTCTTCCCGGCACCCTGCCGGAGAGGGGAATCATCACCGGAGGGCTCTACATCGCCATGCCCGCCTCCGGAGTGATGCGTGAGTAGTTCATCCTTGGACTATGGGTCCATAGCAGTAGCTAGATGGTTGTCTTCTCCACTTGTGCCATCATGTTTAGATCTTGTGAGCTGCCTATCATGATCAAGATCATCTTATTGTAATGCTACATGTTGTGTTTGCTGGGATCTGACTTATATTGATACCTATGTGGAGCTGAATATTATATTATCATGTCTATGTCATTTGTGATCTTGCATGCTCTCCGTTACTTGTTGAAGCCTTGGCCAAGTGAATACTTGTAACTCCAAGAGGGGGTATTTATGCATGATAGTTGGGTTCAACCTCTATTTAACCTGGGATAGTGACAGCAAGTTCTAAGGTTGTAGATGTGTTGTTGCCACTAGGGGTAAAACAGCAATGCTTTATTCAAGGATGAATGTATTGTTTACATTACGCACATTACTTAATGCAATTGTCTGTTGCTTGCAACTTAATACTGGAAGGGGTACGGATGTTAACCGGAAAGTGGACTATTTAGGCATAGATGCATGCTGGATAGCGGTCTATGTACTTTGTCGTAATGCCCAAATGAATCTCATAGTAGACACCACAGCTCACACATGCATGTTATATGCACTTATCAATTGTCAATTGCCCAGCTGTAATTTGTTTACCCAGCATGTTAGTTATCTTATTGGAGAGACACCACTAGTGAACTGTGGACCCCGGTCCATTCTTTTACATCTGAAATACAATCTACTGCAATCATTGTTCTCTACTGTTTTATGCAAACAAACATCATTTCCATTCGATACGTTTAACCCTTTGTTTTCAGCAAGCCGGTGAGATTGACAACCTCACTGTTAAGTTGGGGCAAAGTAATTTGATTGTGTTGTGCAGGTTCCACGTTGGCACCGGAATCCCTGGTGTTGCGCCGCACTACACTCCTTCACCAACACCTTCGAAGCAAACCTCGTTTTCCTACTGGTTCGATTAAACCTTGGTTTCATACTGAGGGAAAACTTGCTGCTGCACTCATCATACCTTCCTCTTGGGGTTCCCAACTGACGTGTGACGTACAAGCATTGTTTCTGGCACTATTGCCGGGGAAATATTCCCTCGTCAACTTAGAGCTAGCAAGCTGCATGTGTGCTTGCTAGGCTTTGAGCTAAGCTTGGTGCTCAGCTCAATCGATGGATGGATTGAAGCTTCCTATGTGCTTGCTTGGCTCTGAACTACAGAGAGGGAGTATAAGAGCCGGTGGCAGATGATACGTCCAAAACGTATCTACTTTTCCGAACACTTTTGCTGTTGTTTTACCTCTAACTTGTATGATTTGGATGCAACTAACATGGACTAACGCTGTTTTCAGCAGAATTGCCCTGGTGTCTTCTTTTTGTGCAGAAAAGTCAACTTTCGAGAAAAACTCCGAAAACAATTGCGATCGTCATATTTCACCGGAAGACCCACGGAGCCAGAAGGGGAGTCGGAGAGGCCACACCAGGCAGCCACGCCATAGCTGGGCGCGGCTGGGGGTGGGGCCGCGCCCAAGTGTGGCGTGGCCACCTCGGTCGCCCCCCGACGCTCCCCTTTGGACTATATATTGCCCTTGACCTAAATATCGAGGGGGGTTCGACCATATTTCGCGAAACACATCCACGCTCCGCCGCCGCCGCGATCTCTATTCCGGGGATCAGAAGTTCCGTTCTGGCACCCTGCCGGGACGGGGATTCGGAGGAGATCATCACCATCGTCATCACCACCGCCTCTCCATCAACCATCAATGATTCCCCCATCCATGTGTGAGTAGTTCCCTGCTGTAGGCTGAGGGGATGGTAGGGATTGGATGAGATTGTTCATGTAATAAGTTGCCAGATTGTTAGGGCATGGTGCCTAGTATCCATTGTTAGTGCTATTTATCATTGTTGCAACTTGTTGTGCTTAATGCTTGCCACTAGGGCCCGAGTGCCATGATCTCAGATCTGAACATGTTGTTGATGCATGAGAATAATTATGTTTTAGATCATATCTGCAAGTTGTTTTCACCTGTTATTGTCCGGAACCCGAGGCCCCGGAGTGACAGCAACCGGGATAACTGGAGGGGATGGCTTTGACTTGAGGATTACGTGTGTTCACGGAGTGTTAATGCATTGCTCCGGTACTTTATTAAAAGGAGTACCTTAATTGCCAGTAGTTTCCCTTGAGGCCCCGCTGCAAACGGGCTGGCAGGACAGTAGATGTTGTGCAAGTTTCTCATTGCGAGCACGTACGACTATATACGGAACACATGCCTATGTTTGACTAGTACTAGGATGCTTTTATAATTGTTTACCTGCAAATGCCCTGAGTTATGATTATTACATGAGCGCTCTTATCCATGCAACGCCCGTACATCCGTCCCTATGCCTACAGTACTTTTAATCCTGCTGTTTACTGAAATTACTGCTGCTGTCTTTGTTACACTGTTGCTGCTATTACTTTGTTACTACTGCTGTTATATCACCGTTGCTACTGATAATCTGTGTCGAGGAAGTCTACTTTCAGGTGCAGCTGAACTGACAATTCATCTGTTAAGGCTTATATTTATTCTTTGGCTCCCCTTGTGTCGAATCAATAAATTTGGGTTTTACTTCCCTCGAAGACTGTTGCGATCCCCTATACTTGTGGGTCATCAAGACTATTTTCTGGCGCCGTTGCCGGGGAGCATAGCTTTATTTATAAGTTCATCTGGAAGTGATATCCTTTGCTGCAATCCATTTATCATGGGGAAAACTCATGACAAGAAGGTGGCTATTCTGCCATCCACTACAAGGAAAGGTACGGCTCTGAACTCCGCTGCTGCTCTTGATTCACCATCTGTTATTAATCAACTGGTTACACCGCCACACGCACCTGCTTCGCGTGTTGGCACTACTGAATCTGAAACTGTTTCTGATGAATTTGATGATGCTTCTACTGTGCTTAGTGAAACTGGTTCGTTAGGTCCTTTTCTAGATGCTACGATTGCTAGGTCTAGACTTATTGAAAATTCTGAAATGCCTAATGAAAATGTTGTCACACCTGTTGCTTCTCCTGAGTCGAGGGAATTCATCGATGATGATGACCCCGAGGAAGATTATATAGAAGTAGATGAAGCTTTTGCTGAAAAATGCAGGAATCTTGACTCTTCTGCTGATTCTGCCACTATAATGGATTTTCTGAAAAAACACACTGTTAGCTACAAATTGTCTGCTGATCCTGAGTTTGCAACATCTCCTATTCGTATAACTGATAAGGATTATGACTTTTCTGTGGATTTGTCCTTTATATCTGTGGTAGAGAAAGATCCTTTTTGTGGTGCTGAAGATGAAAGTGCTATGGAACATATGAACAAGTTATCTACTTTAAGTAGTTTGTTCTCTGATGATATTAAATTGCGCACCTATTTTGTTACCAAAATTTTTCCTTTCTCTCTGAAAGGCGATGCTAAAGCTTGGTTTGGTAATTTGTCTCCCGGTTGTATTAAAAATCCTTTAGGATTGGTTGATGTTTTCTTCCATAAATATTATCCTGCTAGTGTTCAACATGTTGCTTTGCAGAGAATTTTTAACTTCAAGCAATTGCAGGAAGAAAATATTTCTGAAACTTGGTCAAGGTTTTGTTATTTGCTTAGAGTTCGACCTGGACATGATATACCTAAAAATGAACTTCTTGATATATTTTATAATGGACTAACCGATGAATCTAGGACATTCCTGGATAGTTGTGCTGGTTGTGTTTTCAGGAAACGAACTCCAGATGAAGCTGAGGAATTAATGGCTAAGATTAGCCAAAATTATGAAGATTGGGTTATAGCTGAACCCACTCCCACACCAGAGCCTGCGCCAGTGCCTACACCAAGAAAGAGAGGTGTTATTGAACTTGATAATGAAGGAATGAGAGAAGCCAAGAGGACTCTCAAGGAGAGGGGTATTAAATCTGAAGATGTTAAAAATTTACCTCCAATAGAAGACTTATGTAAGCCGACTCCTCCACCTTCAATTGAGGTACACTCTCTACAATATTTCGATGCTGGTGATATTCCTTATGGTAAGCCTCCTGATCAATGCTTAGATGAACTTGATAATTTTATTGTTAAGCAGGAGCATTTTAATATGAGAGTAGAAAATCATCTGTTAGAAAATTCTCGTATTATTAGTAATTTGCAAGATGTTTTGGTAAGAACTGTAAATGACATTAAAGGTCTAGTTAAACATCTTAGTATGGTTCAAACTCAAATGGAGCAAATTACTAAAGTACAAAAAGACTTGCTAGCTAAAAATTCTAATAGTAATGGAAAACATGCTTTTGGAATAGCAACTAGGAGTGGAGCTTCCACTCAAGATCCTTTGTATCCTGAGGGACATCCTAAAAGAATTGAACAAGATTCTCAATTAGCTGAAAGGCCCAGCTCTCCTTCTAAGAAAAAGAAGAAGAAACATAAACCTGCTGTAGAGTCTTCTGAAACTATTAAGGAAAAAGAACCTGCTAGTGATCCTAATAGTATATCTGTGTCTGATGCTGAAACTGAAAATGGTAATGAACCTGTTAATGATAATGATAGAAACAATGCTAATAATAATGAAGAGGTTGAGAGCGATTCTGATAGTGACACTGAAAATAAAAATTGCACTAAAGAGGATTTTGTAGCTAAGAAACATGGTAAAGAAAGAGAACCTTGGGTGCAAAAATCAATGCCTTTTCCTAATAAGAAACATAAATCCAAGGAAGAAGAACACTACAACAAGTTTTGTGAGTGGATGAAACCTTTGTTTTTGCAAATTCCTTTGACTGATGCTATTAAGCTGCCTCCTTATTCGAAATACATGAAGGATATTGTTTCTAACAAGAGGAAAATTCCTAATGAGGAGATTTCCACCATGCTTGCTAATTACTCTTTCAATGGTAAGGTTCCAAAGAAACTTGGAGATCCAGGTATACCAACTATTCCTTGCTCTATTAAAAATAATTATGTTAGAACTGCACTTTGTGATCTTGGAGCTGGAGTAAGTGTGATGCCTTTCTCTCTTTATAAGAGACTTTATTTAGATAAATTGATACCAACTGATATATCTTTGCAAATGGCTGATAAATCTACTGCTGTTCCTGTTGGTATATGTGAAAATGTTCCTGTTCAAGTTACTACCAACTGTTTGATTTTGACTGACTTTGTTGTGTTGGATATGCCTGAAGATGATAATATGTCCATTATTCTTGGTAGACCTTTTCTTAATACTGCAGGAGCTGTTATTGATTGCAATAAAGGGAAAGTTACTTTTAATGTCAATGACAAAGAGCATACTGTTTATTTTCCCAAGAAGCAAAATGTATTATGTGGAGTTAGCTCAATTGCAAGTTATAAAACTATCAAAGTTGGAAGTATTGATTGTCCTATTTATGACCACCATGAAGGATATGAAAGTATTATGGTTGGGACAATATCTATTCAATATAAGGTAACATAATGGTATCATGTAGTTTAATTCTTTTATGTCAAATAAAATATATTTGGTGGCAAGACTTGATCAACCTTGTTGACAAATACATTTTAGTTGCATAAAATTGTTAAACCACATTCTCTCTTTCTCATCTGTTATACCTTCTGTTATATTGCTGTCTTTATAAATTTTTAGAATGTTGTTTAGTGTGGTTAAAATTTTGCTTAGCTGCTGTTTAGAATTTTAAGTGCCCAGTTTTTGCTCGAAATTGAAAGTTGTCAGAAAAATCTGAAAATTTTACGTAAATTCCTATTTTGAAAAATGCAACGTGGTAGTACCTGGGGCTGACCAGGGGGACCCACCACGCTGCCACGCCATAGCTCGGCGCGGCAGGGGTGGAGGCCGCGCCCCCCTGTGGCGTGGGTCCCACCTGAGCCTCCACAAGGTGAGATTCCTCCCCTTTCTTTCTCTCTCCCGACCAAACTCATATCCATTGTTCAAACTCGTGTTCCTGCTGCTCTTGAGCTCGAATTTTTCGATCTCCTTGCTCAGCCCATTTCAGTTGCTGAAACTTTGCTTGTTTACTCACCGGTATGTGACTCCTTCGATTATCCAAGTAGAATTTTGTTTAGTGTTGTATTTCTAGAGTATTTTGCTGCTGTATGTTGCTGGTTAAGTGAGCTTGCATGCTTGTTCTATGCTTAGATTAATTATCCTTGATGCATGTGTAGCCCTCTTGCAAGTTTCTATAGTAGTTGCCTTGATTTTATAGTTGCAAAATCATTTTTTATGAGACTTGTTGAAAAATTTCAGAGAAGGAAGATGGATGGAGATGTGGTTGGACCAGCTATTGACCCTAATGATTTAGTTGTGGGAGAAGTGATGGAGGTTAATCGTGAAGATTCCGTGCATTCTGCATATTATCCTTGCCAAACCTTCATGGCTGCTGCAGGAATCCTACAAGATTTCAACACACTAATTTCTAATGCAGGATTGGAGAATTTTACCATTGGGGAACCTGCCCAATTTGTTAAACTCACTATGTCTGTAGTACAGGATTTTAGATTTACCTACTCATCTGATAACCCCATGGTCCATTACAAAATTTATAATATTCCTATGGATATCTCTCTGTATGATTTTTGCACAGCTATCAAAGTGCCATATTGGGGATCATATGCGAAGATTAATGGTCAGCCTAGGCATCTTGTAGAACTTTATTCGGAGATCACCAAAAGTAGAGGTTTGTTGAAAGAAGGTGGTAAAATTCGGCTCATTTTATTCCCAGCTATTCGGTATTTCACCCATTTCATTGCCAAGTGTGTTCTAGCTAGGAAAAATGCTAACAAGCTTTCTGTTTATGACTTGGCATTCATTTCTGCTGCTTTGAGAAGTGACAGGACTTATAACTTGGGTGCTTTGATTGCTCATCGCTTATCTACTAATCGCGAAAAGGGTGGTGTTTGTGGTGGCCTCATTGCTTCTAGGCTGTTAGCTTACCATCAGTTGGTTCCGCATCCCTTTGACATAGAGTTGCCTGTTTTTAGACTTGATATTAATTCCATGATCAGGCATCATTCTGTTCCTAGCTGGGCTACTCTCGATAATTTGACTTATAATTTAGTATTTGTTACTAAATCTAGGATTGCATCTAAGACTTCCGAGCGATTGGTTTGTTTGCCTGCACCTGTTTTGTTTAACCTGGATGGCAGGGAAAATTGGGCATTCTCGGAAGAAGACTTGGATGCATACATGAGGGAGCATGGACCCCGGGCCGAGCCGGAGGAGGAGCGGCCTGAGCCGCATGATGAGGGGGCGAGCTCCTCATACCAGTTTGACTATGCAAGCGGAACCTTCCCCGCTTTACAGAGTGGTTCTTACGAACACGCCAGGGACGATGCACCGTCCTGGAGCTATTATCAGCACCCATGATTGTCTCCCAATTAGGCCAAAAGCCTAAGCTTGGGGGGAGGTACGCGTATACTGACAGTTCGCTCATTTCTATATTCGCTCCATGTCAGTTCTTTGTATATCCATATTTCGCTTTCTTTTATTTGTTCTTGCTTGTGGTGTTTATTTTCTCAAAACCCAAAAATACCAAAAATATTTTCGTTGTTTCTCTATGCTTTTATTTTAGTAATTCGAGTTGTAGTTTTATTTTGTCTTTTTGATTTTCGAGTTGATATTCAAAAAACCCAAAAATATTTTCCTTTTTATTTGCTTCTTCCTTGCTTTGTTTTAAAATTCGAAAACACCAAAAATATTTGTTGTTCTTCTTGGTTTTGTATAGTTCTTTTCAGATTCAACAGCCGTCTGTGACTCCACCTGGAGCTTGGTTTTCATTTTATATCATTCAAGTCATGCGAGCGAAGGGCAATAATGACGATATTCGACAACTTGATGTGGTGAGAGGCTGGTATGAACCGTATTTGTTTTCATTTTTGTACACATACCTGTCCATATGATTGCGCTTAGTAGTTATGGTATGGGCTATGTTACTTGATGAATGCTTGATAGCCATGTTTTCTCATGATTAATCCTAATCTCCTGAAGGTGCACCATATGTCATATAGTTATTTGCATGCATTGTTTTATTCGTAGAGTGGTATTGTAGTGTGGTATCCTCCTCTGAATGTTTTACTTGATTCGACTTGGCACATGCTTACACATGTTTATGACTCAAAACAAAAGTCAAGCCTCGACGATCTATTGTGACTCAGAGTTTCTGTATCACTTTTATGCCACTGCTAATTTTATTCTGTCGCAAGTATGATTATGACAGTTGTGCTCTCTTGTTGTCGCTTCCCCGTCTATTGCTAGCCTTCACCTGTACTAAGCGGGAATGCTGCTTGTGCATCCAAAATCCTGAAAACCAAGTTATTCCAAAGAGTCCACTATAAATTCCTATGCATGGTTTTAAACCATTCCAAGTAAATTTCTTCGTGTGCTATCTTTAACTATTCAAAATTGTACAATCCCTTTTTGTGTCACTGCGTGTAGCTCATAAGGATGTGGTAGTAGAACTTGTCATCTTCCATGCTAAATGATTTCCAAGGACAAGTAGCTTCATCTGCTTGTCCACTTTTATTTTTGCAAAAGAGCTGGTTAGTCCACCTATCATTTAATATTAAAATAGACACTCCTCCACGGTGATTGTTGGTCGGCACCCGAGGATTCGGTTAGCCATGGTTTGTGGAAGAAAAGGTTGGGAGGAGTGTCAAAAATCTGTAAGCATGATATAATGCAAACTATATGAATTTTCGGAACCGCTCTAAAAGTTGGTTAGTTATGGAAGATGACAAGAACTCTATCGCGGATTTGTTGACACTTGCAACCACTTCTCAAAATATTATTTTTACACTCTTTATATGCCTTCGGGAACTAACAAGCTCTAGCACACGATTTAATCCCTGCTTCCCTCTGCGAAGGGCCTATCTTTTATTTTAATGTTGAGTCACCATCCTTCTTTAAAGCACTTCTTTGAGAGCATGACTGTCATTCTTAGTGAAATGTGCTTGTCCCAGAATAGGTTAGTAGTGACATAGCTTGATGCTTTTATCTTTGATAAGCTTTATTTCTAGTCTGCCTGTAAACTTCAGAGGTGCCTGGGCATTTATGTTTTGCTGCACACATTCGGGCAAGCGAGATACCACTTTGCCATACCCAATTACGAACATTGCAATCCTGCACTTAGTTATATGCCATGTTGTTTACCTTTAGTATGTTAGAATCTTTTCATGGCTGCATATTTATCAAGCTTTTATCTTATGCATATCTCCTATCATGAGCTAGTAAGTATAATCATAATTCAAGTATGTATACATCATATGAAGCAATTGTGTTCGTAAAAGTTTCTTTATCGCGTTCAGTTTGTCAACTGAATTGCTTGAGGACAAGCAATAAGCTAAGCTTGGGGGGAGTTGATACGTCCAAAACGTATCTACTTTTCCGAACACTTTTGCTGTTGTTTTACCTCTAACTTGTATGATTTGGATGCAACTAACATGGACTAACGCTGTTTTCAGCAGAATTGCCCTGGTGTCTTCTTTTTGTGCAGAAAAGTCAACTTTCGAGAAAAACTCCGAAAACAATTGCGATCGTCATATTTCACCGGAAGACCCACGGAGCCAGAAGGGGAGTCGGAGAGGCCACACCAGGCAGCCACGCCATAGCTGGGCGCGGCTGGGGGTGGGGCCGCGCCCAAGTGTGGCGTGGCCACCTCGGTCGCCCCCCGACGCTCCCCTTTGGACTATATATTGCCCTTGACCTAAATATCGAGGGGGGTTCGACCATATTTCGCGAAACACATCCACGCTCCGCCGCCGCCGCGATCTCTATTCCGGGGATCAGAAGTTCCGTTCTGGCACCCTGCCGGGACGGGGATTCGGAGGAGATCATCACCATCGTCATCACCACCGCCTCTCCATCAACCATCAATGATTCCCCCATCCATGTGTGAGTAGTTCCCTGCTGTAGGCTGAGGGGATGGTAGGGATTGGATGAGATTGTTCATGTAATAAGTTGCCAGATTGTTAGGGCATGGTGCCTAGTATCCATTGTTAGTGCTATTTATCATTGTTGCAACTTGTTGTGCTTAATGCTTGCCACTAGGGCCCGAGTGCCATGATCTCAGATCTGAACATGTTGTTGATGCATGAGAATAATTATGTTTTAGATCATATCTGCAAGTTGTTTTCACCTGTTATTGTCCGGAACCCGAGGCCCCGGAGTGACAGCAACCGGGATAACTGGAGGGGATGGCTTTGACTTGAGGATTACGTGTGTTCACGGAGTGTTAATGCATTGCTCCGGTACTTTATTAAAAGGAGTACCTTAATTGCCAGTAGTTTCCCTTGAGGCCCCGCTGCAAACGGGCTGGCAGGACAGTAGATGTTGTGCAAGTTTCTCATTGCGAGCACGTACGACTATATACGGAACACATGCCTATGTTTGACTAGTACTAGGATGCTTTTATAATTGTTTACCTGCAAATGCCCTGAGTTATGATTATTACATGAGCGCTCTTATCCATGCAACGCCCGTACATCCGTCCTATGCCTACAGTACTTTTAATCCTGCTGTTTACTGAAATTACTGCTGCTGTCTTTGTTACACTGTTGCTGCTATTACTTTGTTACTACTGCTGTTATATCACCGTTGCTACTGATAATCTGTGTCGAGGAAGTCTACTTTCAGGTGCAGCTGAACTGACAATTCATCTGTTAAGGCTTATATTTATTCTTTGGCTCCCCTTGTGTCGAATCAATAAATTTGGGTTTTACTTCCCTCGAAGACTGTTGCGATCCCCTATACTTGTGGGTCATCAGCAGAATCGCCGGAGCCAGGCGACGCCGCCACCGTGCCCCTCGCAATACACCTATATGCAGTGATTGTATTGCCAAGATATGATACAATGCATTACACCTATATGCAGTGATTGTATTGCCAAGATATGATGTATTATCTTCCGCTGTTGTGATGCTCGTCTTCACCCGATCAAAAGGAGCTAGCAGACACTCAATTACTGGCACCGAGTCTAGACGGAAAGGCAGAGCAGTTATCTGAAGCTGACGGACCACACACCAAACTGAACCGTATTCAGGTGTCTGCTGTGTTATTTCAATTTGTCCACTGTTGATAATTAAAGGCGTTTCTCATTTCTTCAGTAGAAAGCAGATGTTCTCCTTGGCGATGGGAGGGCGAGGATGGCTCCAACGATGAAAGGGGCATCGGTTTCAGGCTGCTCTCCAGCGTGATCATCGACAGGGGGTGTCTCTATTATCCTCAGTACATCAGGAATTTACTCCCCAAGACTTGGAGCATTTTGGAGAGAAAAAAATTGTTACACTGGACAAAATTCTAAAGTAGAAGTAATAAAAACAACAGGAGTGTGTCCAATCTTGGTCTTTCGGATCTAGAATTTGTCACTTATGCCATGTTCAGAATTCGCCGAGTGTCGCTCATAAAAATTTCTTTAACTCGTGGACCATGCATTTCGTACAGTAACACATGGTTTAAGTGGTTGAACCTATAACTAAAATATCCACCTGTTTTTTATCCAGAAAGAATTAACTATCCAAACCGGCGATATTGTATAGATGGTTTTATAATTTATTATTCTGACCAAAATAATAGCATATTGCAATGTAAAACCTAAAAAGAATGTATATTTTCATTGAATATAAAAAAATATGACAAAATTGTACATATATTAATTCAGTGAGCATAAGTCTCGTCTCTGAAGACAATAAAAACCAACTGGCCGATGAACATTCACTGTTTGAATAAATGGCTACCGAGTAATTAGTGAATCCTGCCTCCGCCACTGCAGGAAAGTACAGTACATCTCTACACGTAAATCCACGCACTTAAGTCATGCAAGTTAAATGAAACACAACTGTCAAATGAAAAAGGTAATGTAACTGTAACCTAATCGAAGGAAAGCAATCACGTAAATCAGGCTGATTAGGGCACACAGAATCGTCAACGAACAAAATGGAAGAGAAAAGTAGAAACACCCACCCCTACCAGCACAAACCTTTCTTCCTTCATAATTTCTGAGGGCATCAACTTGTAAAGCAGATGTGATTTTGCTTCGTCCGATACATTTTGCATCTGCACCGCTAAAATTTGAAGTGTGATTCCTCCAAAAAAATCTGAAGTGTGAAAGGAGGTTGCCTGAACATATCACAAATACTAAGAGCCAATAAAAAGCTAGAAGGAAAGTCTGATAACAATATGGAGACATCATATGTAAAAAAGAAAATAGCTACAAACCTGAGTAAACTGGCGCAATAACTACCAATAAAGGTCTCCCACGCAATCTGGATGGAGATGAACCTCAAAGTCCACTAGACATATACTGATCCGTAGGAGAATGGAGAATGAGCAGACTGACCGAGCCTTCCTTTTGCAATCTATCAATGAAAAAAACTCTCATACCTCCTCACAAAACCATTCATCAAAGAAACCAGAAAGAAATCGTTTGAAACAAAGTTTATTGACTCACTTCTCAGAGTAGTAGTCGTTCCTGCATAGAACAAATAAGATCCAGATCGGGGCTTCCCAGATCCAAATTGGAGACCAAAAAGAAAAAGCAAGTAGAAGAGATCCAAAATCGAGTTTCCCAGATCGAGGCTTCCCAGATCCAAACTCGAGATAACAAAAGAAAAAGAAATTACACGATCTACGATCCGAGAGGAAGAAGGAAGAGCCACGAGGCGGTACCTGCTACTTGGCAGAGGAATGGCGTTGAGCTGGAGCGGGAGGGCGCCATAGGGGGTGAGGGAGTGGGCGTTCAGGTGCGGGAGCCGCTGCGCGACGGGCGGCGGCGGCGCCTCCCCACTCGAATCGTCCTCCACACGGCCGCCTCCGCCCCAACACCTCCACCGAGTCACCATTGTACTGCCGGACGCGGCCGTCGGCGCCGTCGCCGGAGCCCTCCACTTTCCCTCCACCAGTGGGAGGTCCGATTTAGGGTTAGGGTTTCCTTTATATGAAGAAGGACCAATTCGCGATTCGCTTAAAGCACAGGGGGTTTTGTGCAAAAGGGCGGGCACTACTATACTAAAGACCGTAGGTTTCCTAGATGAGCAGCCATTCGTTCCCTGCGAGCCTATCTCGGGTTGCCACGTCCTTGGGGGATATCGATGTGGCTTCCTCTCATTGGTCGTTGCCTTTGGACCCGCTGCGCAGGCTTCTTCCTTCAGCTTGCTGCCTCTTTGTTGCCTTCGCCCTTTCCCTTCGTTAGCCCGTCCACTGCCCGGTTTCCTCTTCTTTTTCTTCTTTCTGACCTTCTGGGTTTGGCCGGTGATACCGGTGGCTCTTCTTCGTGTTCTGGCTACTGCTTGTTCCCAGTCTTCTCGGTTGCTCCCGGTTGTTCTCTTTGTGTGCTTTTTTTTCCCTGTTTATATTGATTTTCTTGTTTTAGGAATTCCGGTTGGATTGCTTGGCTGCTGTTTTTTGACTAACGTGTTCCTTTTGCAAGGCCTGTTTTCCTGACTCACGTGTTTCTTTTGCAAGCCATGTATTGTTAGTTTTTCTTCTTGGTTTTCTTGCGTTCCACGTGCTACTCTCTTCCTTAATTTCTGGTTGCTTTCCTTTGCTCCGTGGACGTGGTTGCATTGCCCTTTTTGCTAGCCACAACACTCGTACTTGAGCAGGGTGAGCAGCTTGGTGCTCAGCTCAATCGATTGATGGATCGGAGCTGCATGTGTGCTTGCTAGGCTTTGAGCTAAGCTTGGTGTTCAGCTCAATCGATGGATGGATTGAAGCTTCCTATGTGCTTGCTTGGCTCTGAACTACAGAGAGGGAGTATAAGAGCCGGTGGCAGAATCGCCGGAGCCAGGCGACGCCGCCACGCCGCGTCTCCGTGCCCCTCGCCGGCCATCGCTCGCTCCCGAGGGCCGCCCCACTCCGGTGACCCATCATCGGCTGGTTTATCCGCCACCGGCCAGACAACACCCGGAGTTGTCCCGGTACGTCTTTCTTCCTGCAGCAACTGTCTCCCTTTTCTTCCTTCTCCCTCTATCCGCTTACCTGCACATCCTCATGGCAGAGCTCATCTCCAAGTCTCGATGCTTCTTCCGCTGATCGTCGCTGAAGTATCCATCTTGGCAAGCACCCGTAGGACGCCGCAGGAGGTACGTGTTGGTTGCCCTTTCTTGTCATGTGCTCTTGCCGCCATGTATTGATTGTGCTTCAGGTTTGCTTGTTTTGCAGGCTCTTCCATGCAGTTTTCATCTAGGTTGCCTTCTCGTGCTTCTGGGTTTGAGCAAGGTGTACTTCCTGCTGGTGGGTGGATCCTCTCTTTCTTTCTTTTTCTGCTCTTCTCTTGTGGCCGTGTGTGATGGTGCTCTGTTTTTGCAACCGATTCGGAGTGTTCGTTCCATGTTGCTTCATCTAGATGTCGGTCATGTGTTTGGGTTATCAGATGTGCTCCCTGCGTCGCCTGTTCATACAACCCGTTATGCATTGTTATTTCAAAGACAACATCTCAAGTAGTTAGACGAGGAGAAAAAGGTGCATCCTTCCAAACATATTGATGCTCCAGTGACTGAAATGACCGAGACCAAGGTTCCAACAAAGCAAAGGTATCAATTATTCACAGGTTTACTCTACCTTAATTAAATATTGTTGTGTAGACATTAATTTGGATGTGGGTTTGCAGGTAGATGAAAATCAAGATGCTTCCCTAGAAAATATAGGTCAAATCGAGCACCACACAATAAGTGCCTCCTGAACTATATGCAGATTCAGAAGAATTTGCAGATATGCATGAGGAACGTGATGTAGGTATTTATTTTCTTAACACAAAACCCAATATATATTAGTTGTCAAGCCTGATATAGCTATATGCCATGGAAGCCTTGGTACCATTTTTTTTGCATACAGATCAGGCATCGTGCAAGACAGAAAAAGAAATGATACTGTTTCTAGGCAACAAAAAATAGTAGCCAAGTGCAGACACTGGAGTGGGAACTAATGGATCATGCAGTAGAGACTTTTTTTTTAAACTGTGCACTAGAGACTTTGTCGCTAAGGTATGGTGATTTCAGTTGGGTACCACATGTTTGCTGAAATGTCTAGAACAGATAGTGATTTTCCCTGCCAATGTTCATTTCTTTTATATTGGAAAACATGGCATCTTAAATCTCTTCTAACAAAAATTCCGCCCACACAATGTCATTATTCTATTTACCACACATCACCAGGTTGTTTGATCTACAGTTGTCAGACAAAGGTAATGAAGAATATGTCGTTGTATTTCTGGTTCCATGCATAAGGTCAGCAAGTAAAATTGCAGTGAAAAACATGTGATGGCTATATAAGGTATGGAGATGCTAACCATTCAAAATGGCAGGAGACAGTGGCACCATAATGGAGTGTGTGGTGTTGCAGTGAGGATACATAGCATGTTGTTTCCAGCGGTGAGCTCCCAAGTTCTCACATGGTTGATTCTAGATTACCCTGTGGTTGTACCTTTTACACATTTTCTAGCTTTTGCCTCTATATACATTAGATGGTTTTATATTTTAACTATATGTGCTCAAATAACTTAGCATGCCTAATGCATTTGGTGTGTCTATCAGTAACTTACAGGGTGAGCAAGCTATTTAATGGTTTTCGCTCTGATAGAGGAAATGTGTTTTTTCTATATTTTTTGGCACCTAGGTGAAAACAACAAAATTAGATGGCCAATTGTTTGCACATCATTATGTGTTCTGTCAGTTCATCAGTGACTGAGATGCTAAATACATGATCAGAATGCTGATCTTTGAGCTGAACGATGAGGCGGTCACTATAAGAAGTTAGTTTGTTTTTTCTGATGTGATTTGCCTCCCAATATCATGTCATTATTTTCGATGAACAACTATGATGTTTTAATTTATTACCATACATGGATATAACTACCATAGCTAATCTTAAATCATTAATAGTAAGATTAAATTTCTCAATGCATCCGTAGAATCTTGAGGTAGTTAGTACTAACCAATTTATTCCCTTTACATCTTACAGATTTAAGGTATCAACAACTCATAAATTGGCGTGCCTGGTTTGTTTTCTACGTGTTGAGTGAAAATGATGGCACTGAATGGAGACAGCGTATCCATGCTGGGGCAAAGCACAATGTAACCATGTTGGGGCAAAGTATTTCATCGATGTGTCTCCCATGACATCAGATGTGATCACTAAAATGATAAATGAAGGCAAAATATAAATTTAATCAATCTTAAAGGCTACACAAACGTAATGCTTATGCATCTCCTTCTCATGCTATTAGACTTCCTTTTGTTTTTTTCCTTTACTTTTATCTGTATGTATTATATATTCATATTATGCTCAGTTTTGCCCCGAAGAAGAAGGTACATGCCATTTGTCTGTCATGAACAATGAAGTCTGTAATTTCTCTATATTTGAATTGTGTGTAAAATAATTGTAAAAAAAATATTTTTTGCTTGCTGCACTCTAAGCATTTTTAGCATGGATAGCATGGTACCAGGCTACCTACCTAGCTAGGAGAGATCTCGAACACTAAACCAGTACTCCAAGTGCTTGACAATATTGAACAAAGTGCATACATTATGGGCAAGCTGGCAAAAATAATTAACTTTAGGCATTTTAAGTACTCATATTAATATGAACAAATGATCATTTTAAGTACTTCACTAGATAAGGCTGAGAGATCAGTTTTTCAATTACTGCGAGAACACCAATCCCATGGAGGCAACTACTGTGATGAACTATCATATTTATACAGTATAGTTATTACCACTACGGTTGGTTGTTGTCATTAACCAGCAAAAATAGATTCAGAAAGAGATTTTTTTTTGCGAATGATTCAGAAAGAGATTTCAGTGATAATAATGGTCTAATTATGAGGTGAACTTACCCATTCAGTTAGGAACTGTTGTCCCTTCGGTCTGTTCAAGTCGACAGTTTTGCCCCCAGTGACAAGTTCCACTAGAACTACCCCAAATGAGTGGACACAAGCCTGGCTCTGTTAAGTCTGTCGTTGTCTCAAAGCTCAAAGCCCACGAATATGACATGTCTGCCTGCACAATAGGATCAGATACTTTGGTCCTTAATGAACATGAAAACTGCCAAAAGGCATTTAAAAACAAGAGCAGCTAGGGAGAACAATATTAAGATACATAGATCCAAACTATTATAATGTATGAATGACAGGGAATATGAGTTAACAACCTCTCAAATAAAATCATAAAGACAACAAGGTTAAGCGCAATGACTCACGAAAGAAAAAGACATTGCATACGAATACCATACATTTCTAGGGAGTGGTTCTCACAGGAGCAAACATTCAATTCATCGTGCTAAAGTTTGTTTTGCCACATGTCTAGCATGATATGATAATAATAGAACATGGGACAGTTGTGTACCTTTAGCCTCTTTTTTGCTTCTCCATGATCAGCTTCTTCTTTGCAGATCCATGCTGCATTGACCTACAGCCAATGTGGTTTATCATGCCTTATATTCACCTTCATCCACCTCCCTATGATATCAATATCTACAAAAAAACAATGCAGCCACAAATCAACAACTTTTATTGGTAAAGTGCAAATCAAGAACTAATCCAGACAAAGAAAAACTGTACCAGTAGATCCAAAAGGAATCAAAGATGAGAATATGACTAGGCCTCCCGCTGCCTCTGTTGTCCGCTGTCATATCCATCGGCGTCATAACTTCCACCCATGTCATAGTTATAGTTAGTGATCGAAGGACCTTTCATTTCATTTATTCAAATCTGCGATAAACAGTATAAATAAGGCTCCAATAAACATCTTGAGAGACCTGTTTGTTAGAAAATGAAAAAAAAGAAATAAAAGGAAAACAAAAGAGGGTGAATGAACAAAGTGTGTGTGTGTAAGGAAATGAATTCTAATTTTTATTTCTGTGTACAGCTCTTCAATATGTGCAATTTGTGGAAAAAAACTAAACAAAACCTTGGATCAAGAAACAGATGAGTATTACTTGATTGATTTTCAGTCCATGCAAAGAATTACGCCACAATATAACGAAATTTTATGAGAACAACGTGCAAGGTTAGTTTCATGTGCATGCGCATATACAACAGGTGTGGAATATTCAAACAAACAACCTTATTTTCTCTTTTTTGCAACAGGGAGCACAAAACGTAGAAGCAACTTCTCAAAACATGCCACAACCTACCACAAAACACACTGTGCCTCTTTCCACACAAAACACTCAAGTCCTTAGAAGAACTTTAAGCTTTTCCTCTGGTTTTCTCTCCTTGGAGAGAGTAACAGAGAAAGGACTAGGACCAATACTATTGTTACTCCTAGCAAAAAAAGAAAAAAGAAAACAAGAGATTCCACACTGTCAAGTTTCTAATAAAGTTAGATAATATGAAAGTGTTTGTAAGCCTTTTGGGATCACATGGCTTCATTTAGCATACAGGTAATATGCAACAACAAGGTAGAACACAATATGTTGGACTGGGTGAAGCGACAAATAACCATTTGAAACAATATGTGCTGGCATGTAAACAAGGGTTCTGGTTCAAAATAAATCAGTAACACAAGTTCGACTAATTGGCTCTGGAAACAATTAGTACACTTATACATATATGATTTACAGTTCTAGCTTTCTATTGAAATCTGCTCTTTATTGACATGTACAAGTTCAACACCCCAGTATCAGTTTAATAGAGTTTGGCAAGAAAATCCGTAAATTCCTTTCAGGTCATACCCTCGATGTACAAACTGAGCAATAAACAAAGGCTCAGGCAAGGCCAAGAAACTACCACCGCCCAAGATCTAGCTGCGAAGAACATGCAACTATCGCTTCAGTAGCCAAGCTGAAGCTCCAATTCTTGGAAACAAATGAAAGGATAAATGGAGTAAGAAGAGAAGCATGGCACCATACCCCCCCCCCCCCCCCGCAAGTTTCTGTTTTGGGTCGCTAAGCCCCCTAAGTTCAAAGTAAAATGACCCAGTTTGATTTGATTAATTACTTGGGGGGGGGGGGGGGGGGGGGTGATGTAGACTTCTTTCCCATACCTGGAGATGGTATTTTCTGGCGAACAAGCTGCGGAGCGGCCATTTAGCATGCGTGCATGCTTCACTGGTAGGTGTGCTGCTGGTGGTCAAGGAACTTGCCGCTAGCTGTGCGCCGTGGCGTTCTGCTTGCATGTAGTTGTTCGGCATGCCGACGGCGGCAAACGTCGACCTCTTGAGCTGGGAAGCTTTTCGTGGGATGTCGCTGATGCCGCTCGATGGACCATCCGCGGCAGCTGGCGTGGAGCAATGGGGGAGAATCGACGGCGATTTTGTCGGTGCGGGGTAAGGGAAAAGGGGATCGAGAGGCTGTTGCGAGGAATCATGGATTCATGGGAGCACCCCGACGGAAGCACATGGGTGCGGGCACGGCCGCACGGGTATTGACTCGCGGAGGCGGCGGCAGCGTCGTTGGCTGGAATCTAGCAGGCACCGGTACTAACAGTACAGAATTAAGACTTCGTAAAGAAAGAAGGGACCAACCATCTTGTCGAATCCTTGAATAAGCAGCGAATAGCCTATTTTACCATCGTCCCTACTACCGGACCCTTTCCTCCGGCCGTCGCCGCCACCATCGTCGCGCCTCCGATCCCCATACCGATCCTGCCGAGCTTCATCATGAGAGTTCATGCTACTCCGGCGAGAAGATGACCTCGACCGAGACCAGTGGTGTAACTCCCCGCGGTCCCCCTGTCCCTCGACCTGGACCGGCATCTCCGTTCCCTCGACCTAGACCTTGACCGGCGTCGCCGCGAGCAAGACGGGGACCTCGACACAACCGGTCGACTTATCGCATCTCTTCTGAGCCCATCCAACTTGCCAGAAACAGCCCAGTGAAGAATTGACAAAGCCCAGTAAAAGATCGACATAGTACAGCCCAACAAATTCCACCATATGTTCCATTTAACCACAACTAAGTAACACTCCAACAACCAACAAAAAAATAATTTTCACGACATCAGTCACAAAACAAAAAATTAACAAACAAAATGAAACTAACTTAACCTGCAAATAAAACCCTACGGGCGCCGCGCCGAGGCCTACTAGTATTTCTCATATTCATGCAACTATTCAAAGATGTGCAGTTCGAAGGATCGATGAAGAATAAAACCGACAGTTTTCCCTCATGAGTCGTCGCACGTATAGCTCACGGAGCTGGGAACTCAGACGGTAAGACCTACGTGTCCACGAAAACAGGACGTGCTTGCAAAACATAGTGGGGCTGCACATTTGCCTAAACCCTAAACCAACGTGCATGCATCATGGGTGCTCAAGTTCTACCGATCGATCCACTCCCTCGAATCATAGCACACGTATGCATGCACCGACATATTGTGTAACTCCATCCGGTCGACGCCGGGAAGGGTAAGGGAGAGAGAATTGGAGGAGAATTTGGGCGTCGACGGTGTGGTGCGAGGCTTTTTTTTTTTAAATAATACGCGAAATTTATTTAATTCTGAAAATAATATGTGTTTTTATTTTTTTTTCAAAAATAGAATCCAATCGTCCTTGGCGAAGCCGACAGGGGCTAATCGGCATTGGCGAAGACAACTAGGTGCTAATCGACATTGGCTAAGCCGACTAGGTGCACAGAGCAGCAGCACAGCACATTGATATGATATGATATGATATGATATACGCATCCATCCATGCATTGCTGCCCAAGAGCAGACGGGCAAATACAACCCTGCATCATTTCTCAATAATTAATTTCTGCCCTTTGGGCTTCTCTGCCTTGCCTGCACACAGCAGCTGATCGAGCCATCAATGCCCCAATTGTGCATATATGCTGCTGCTGCTTCGTCTGCACGCACCTGTCGTCTTCGCCAATGCCGATTAGATTCTATTTTTGAAAAAAAATAAAAACACGTATTACTTTCAGAATTAAATAAATTTCGCGTATTACTTCCAGCGGCGGATCTGGTGCGAGTTGGGGAAAAAGAAGGAAAGGAGGAAGAAGAAGGCGACGTGACGTGGGACCCACGTCCCACCCACGCGCTGTGTGACGCGAGCGAGCGAGCGAGCCCTCGCGCGCTCAACAGCTAGCCGTTTCGGCCACTGCAGCACAAGCCTCAGGGGGGAGCTAGCGTATTGCATTATCCGTTTGAAGGTACCTGTGCGGCACATTATCTGTGATGTTCTGTGTAGCAACTAGCAAGTGCCATCCCGTGTGCTGACAGACAATAAAACGTCAACAGTGCATACAGACATGGAGACTTTGCCTTGCAACCTTTGGTGTAAAACCTAGGCGCTAGTGAACTCATGTTCTGCTCTATTAATACAAATCAGTGTATTTCTGCCCGAGAAAAGAATAGGAAGAACTTTGATGGCAGCACACTGCCTGCTGCCACAACGCCTGGAGAGTCAGTATTTAAAACAGGATTTTGCAGTGAACCAATATAAGAGCTTTACTTACGCCATAGCACAAGTAACCACTCCACATCAAAGGGCAGATCAAGATATGAGTATATTGCAAATATTTTCTTACAGATGTCTACATTGAGAAGACTAAATGAGAAGTGTGGCGATCTCTTAGTATCTTTCATGCTAAAACTAGTACATAAGCTAAACAGAAACAGTAAATGGGAACAACCCATTCTCTCTTTATAATACAGAACATTCTTTGGAAGAAAGTGGCTTCAGAGACAAATACAAGGTACATTCCACGTCAAACTTCTCCCCTGCTGATTCGTTCCTCGAGAAGGGAAGTTTTGAAACATCAGTAGGTGGCAGGGTCTCCTGATTGCCCATGCGCTTTGTAAACCTGAAAGCTTAGCATAGATAGATTGCAAACAAGGTTGATGTACAAAAATTTGCTAAAACCACATAGACTTTGGTCAAGAGACTTCCCACAGACTCATCAAAGTGGCATCTAGCAAGTGAGAACAAGCTTAAATAATAACTTTATTCATTGCCACGAGGGAATGGAGATGGGTTCCATTATATCAGAGTGAAACAGCATCAACGATATAGCTCCAAAGTTTTTTTTAACACTAAGTCACTAGGTTGCTTGACTTCGATGTCATGAACAAAAGAAAACAAGAGCTGCCAACAATTTTATTCCCTTGTTAGCCTTTCAAGAGCAGGCATCTACTGAAAGTACTTCGTCATGATGTGGAATTACTCCCACCACATACTATTAGTCCTCACGGGCCAACGGCCATAGTGTTTCCTATCTACTTTGCATTTGTGGAAAGCTTATGTGGAGCTTGGTAGGGTGATTCAAAGAATGAGCAAATCTGAAATCTAGATTGTAAAGCTAAATAAGAGTTCCACTCTAGTACGAAGAAAGTTTTCACATGCCAGTCATTGGAAGAATAGTGTCCAGGGTATGTGGGAGAGAATGGACTCAAGCCAAAGATATTATTGAGAGACCTATTGCAATGAAAGGTAATATCAGGACGCTAGAGATGTTCTCATTATCTTTATTGCATAGGTAATAGTTAGCCATTCTGCACAAGAACAGAGGCGCTGTTGACAGTTCCTCCTGCTTGAGGATGAACATATCGATCTTCTGTATGGTGTTCCCTCTCTCTTTCTCTTTTTCTTTTCCTTTTCTTTTTCTTTTCTTTTTGTGTGAGAAGCGTCAATGCTGACGAATATAGCTCTTCTTGAAGATGGAATTTGGAAGGTTGATGACCATGACAACAAAGCCCTTTTGAGTCTTCTCGAACTTTGATGAGTGTGCTTAATCAACTACTATGGAATAGCGAGAGATGCACTATAGAGATAGGTATGGTGTGAACACATGGAAAAAAATGGTTTAATGTTCTTGGAATTGGATATGTACACTGCTACAGTTAGCGATAACCAGATCAAGGTATGCAATAGAGTGTCGGGAGAGGCTAGAAAAAAATAAATTATGCAAAAAGAATGACTGGCTTTGAAAAACATCAGACTACAGGAACATCAAACTTAACAATACGCACTAAATATTCAGATTGCTATACTCGAGGCTCATAAAATCTACTCTGATTTTGGCTCTGGTGGGACAGAAAAATTTCCGACTCAATTAGAGAATATAATCAACGCCGCTTAACTTGGGGACTGTATGTAAAATATTAGCAGCTCGAGCCCTTTTTCTCACTCAATGTTCATCAGTAACTTAGTAACTAGTGTTCTTTAATTGCAACTATACGCATCAACGGAACACTCTCTTACTAATTTAGTGTGGCAATGAATATAGAGATTATTAGCATGCTCAAAAAGCTAGAATACCAATTTATCAAGATAGTAGCAAATTCTCAAACCTAGGTCTCATGAGGCAACAAGAGTTTGACAATCGCACATTGAATACAATCTAGCATAGCTAAAGCAATCAATAATTTCAGTGGGGTTTACTAACCTTCCCACAACCATGTTTGTGCTGCACTGTTGATTTTCAAAGTTGATCACATGCATGCCATATCTACCAAGAACAAGAGAACCATAATTAGTATAAACGTTTGGAACTTGAAAAGTACTCTTTTAGACTTCTATAGGGATCAAAGAGAGAATGTTGGGCATACCAATCAATGACAGGTCAAGATATGAATTGGTTCCAAGCAAGCATATATATGATATGAGGGGTATTCTTGTAAAATTCCTGTAATTGATTAAAATATAGTAAGCAACAACAATTATGAAAATGCAAGAACACCTTGTATCAGATCAATGTAGAATCAAACTGAAAAAGATACAGACCTTATTTTCAGCAGCAAATCACCGAGTCTCATCTTTTTTACCAGTATGCCTAGGTGATCTCCTGACCCTCACAGCCGAACAAGCCAAGTGCACCACCAAGTCTTTGTGAGGGACGGACAAAATGTAAACAAACTTCTCTAGAAGCCAACAAGAGCGAGCATAAGAATACCTGCACAAGAAATAGAAAATGTTGAGTGCATCATAAATTTATCTGGAAACAACCAGAATGAGCATAAGAATACCTGCACAAGATAGAAAAAGTGTTAAGTGTGTCATAAATATCATCCACAGAGGAAGACAGAGAAACCCAAAATAGAATTAGCTGAGAATCATGCCGTTTTCTTGATATTTCTTAATATATAGTATAGTTTAATGTGTTTGCTGGGAGATCTAGGCATTAATTAGAAAAAAATCTAGGTATTGGTAATTTGGTATGGTACAACATGACTACAGTTCATTTACACTTACTTACCAGAATTATGAATTTACCTATAAAACTACGGTACCACGTACGACTCTCATCTGCCGACTGTATATGGATGGAGCGAAATTTACGAGGCTAAACCACTGTTTAACTCCAAGATAAAGCCCTGCATGGTTGCATAGTAGATAAATAAACCTTTCTCAGACATCAGATTATCCACTATTGAGCAACAGCAAAGGAAGTAATTCCATTGGCAAAAAAAGGAAGCAATTTTGCCTTGATGTGTGGAATTAGGCAACTGCGATCCTACATAGTACATACACGTACCATATCAAGGCTCTGAGCCTCTGATGTTGGAGCAGTGCGTGAATGCAGAGAATTCTGCAAAGATTGAAGCATTTACATCTCCATGGCTGAGCCTGCATGGTATTATGAACACACACTGTTTAGGCTTTTGCATTAACAGCATAAACTGGGGAAAGAATGATTTGTGGTGTGTGGGAATCCCTACAGCTCAGATCCACTTAAATCTATAGTTTCGTTCCAACACGCTGACACTACTGATTGGTTAATCATATACGTGTACTAACCAGTTTCATGTGCAGGTTAGAGATACAAATTGAGAACGTCACGCTTGCCGCTGGCACCTGAAAACGGTGCTTCGATGGAGAGAGCAATCTAGGAGGCTAAAAGAATATACAAATCCGTGGAAAACCCTGCACAACAGATTAAAACAAGCGAGTTATTTGGGTGAATCGACAGTAAGTTTGTTGAACCAGCACATAAAAGGGAAAGAATGATTTTCACGCTTACAAAAGTTAGGAATCAAAAAAGTAGGGGAACGAACTGGGAATGAGTACTGAGATTGAGGGAAGTGTTTGACTCTTACGTACCTTGGACTGGTCAGGTTATGATTATCGGAATGGTTCCTATTAGCTTGCGGCATGCCCTTTTTAGCTCTTCACTCTTGCTCCAGTGGACATCTAACTCTCGCATAGAACTTGGAAGGCCGTCCTTGGGCAGCGACTTGATGACATTACAATCGATGATTCTCAAATTTTCCAGAGAACTCGGGAGGCTGTTGGATAGGGACTTGAAGGCACCACAGTCACGGATCTGTAATTCCTGCAGAGAGCTTGGGAGGCTCGGAAGCGACCGGATGGATGAACACTCAAGGATCGTTAACTTCTTGAGGTTGATAAGCTTATGCAGCCCCGCAGGGAGGCGGTGCATCTTTTTTCCCCCATAAAGATGGAGCTCCTGGAGGGAGGTGAGGAGTTGAAAGGCCTCCTCTTGCTCCTTTGTCAAGTGCTCCACTTCCTCATCTAAACAGAGAACCAATCTGGCAAGGGTGGAAGAGAAGAGGATGCAGATTGGCGTAGCAAGGAATCCTGTGTCGTCACTCGTCTCCAGATCCAAGAGCTTGGTGGAACGAGAAAATACCTCTTTGTCCTGCGACCGTGATGGGTCAGGACCGGTGAAGAAATCGGGGTTATCATAGAGGATTAATTTTGTGAGCCGGCCATGGGTGAGGAGAGGCCATAAGCCCTCATCTCTTAAAACACCATCTACATACAAGGTTAATTGTGTGAGAGATGTGAGGTTTGAGAGGACTTGCAGCGTCTCAATGTGCTTCACGCCCTCTAGGGTGAGGTGTTGCAGGCAGGTTGGGAAAGGGAGAAAAGAGGACGAGGACAAATAGGAGGAGAGGAACTCGGGGCAATCTTCTACAGACAAGAGGGAGAGACAGCGGAGACGTTGGAGTCCCCCTCCCCTTCCTTCTCCTGCTGCTTCTACAGCTGCATGGTCATCATGAGGTGGGTTGGGGAGTAAGCTCATCCTTTTGCAATTCAAAATGTATAAATTCTGTAGATGGGTAGGCAAGAGCAGCAGTCCTTCTTCTCCGCTGCTGTTATCATTTCCTCCTCTCCTCCTTGTAAAACAGTTTCTGCATGCCCTGCCACACCCAACCCAGTTATATCGTCACAGGACCAAATTGACAAAGTTGAGAGGTTTGGAAGGAAAGAGAGCAGCAGCGTCAGTTCTTCCCCTCTAACATCACAGCCTTCGATCCAGAGGTCTTCAACTGGAAACCTGTATATGCCATGGCCTGCACATTGAACCGGTGGCAAGACAATGCTCGAATCATGTATCTCGATCTTCTTCAGAGCTGTTAGCAATTGCAGGTGATCCAGCAGTAGGGGAGGCATGTTTGTCATGGACAACTCTTTTAGATCAGTTAGATTAGAGAAATTCAACCCATTCCACGACATATCATCCTGACCACCTTTACCCTCAACGTCCAAGCTTAATTCCAATCCATATCTACTAGGGTAAACCAATCGGTCAATACCCATTCCAACTCCTTCAATCTTAGCAGAACATGGAGCGTGAGTCCACCAAGGGATTGGAGGTAACGACGCTAATTTCGGACAATTTTTAATGACGAGCTCCCGTAGTTTAGGAAACCAAGCCATTTTCACCTCCAGCTGTGCATGACAATAAGTAGGATGCGAAAACGGCAACTCTATGAGTTCAGAGCAACCTCTAACAATGAGTGATTCCAAGTGAGAAAAGAAAGGACACGGACCATTTCCAACCCATTTTTTCAACCAAGATATGTTACTCAATTGTAGCCTTTTCAAGTTATGAAAGCTTGGAGGTGAGATACTACAACCCTGATACTCCTCACCACGCTCATTAACCATCCACATCTCTCCCAGAGGCGGAAGATTCTTCCAAGATACACAATCCAGAAAAAGAGATTCCAAACATTTAACCGTCAGATTCGTGCATAGCCATGACGGACAATTAGTGCCCCCATGCCCTCTAATGCTTAGCTCTTGAAGGCCGCTATTTGGCACAAGGCTTCCAAGAACATTTTCTTCCAATACAAGATCCTTACTAGATCGAGTAACATCCCATTCTAATATGAGTTCTCTTATGTGGTTCTTGTGTATCAGTTTTAATTCTTTCGCTTCATCTTTTGTCTGTACATTTTCAAGATTATAAATGCCAAGTGAACCTCCAATCTCTGTCAATTGCCCGAGCTGACTCAGTTCAAAACCCTCGCTTTCCTTTCCCACTCTAAATTCTTTTAATTCTTGGAGTAATTTTAGTTTTCCCACTTCAAAAATGTTAGACTGGAACTGAAGCATGTCTTTTGGGACTAGAAAATGATGCAACTTTAGCAGGTTGCTCATATTTCTAGTTGAACTAACGCAACGCCTCACATTTTGCAGATCAACGATCTCTAGATGATACAATCTATACAATGCACTTGGTAAGCACAATTCCCAGCGATCCAACGACTTGATCCTTAGGTAGCGGAGATGGATGAGTTTTGAAAAGTTGTGCAATATATCCTCCACATTATACGACACCCCAGACAAAGAAATGATGCGAAGGGCTGTAGCTTCCTTAAACAAACGACCAAAAGTAGCGGCAAAACTTCCATGGTAATTACCAAATACCATCAAAGTATGTAGGTTTTTAACGTTCAATCTTTTATCTAGTGCACTCAAGTTCGCATAATAGTCTTCAAAAGACACTCTATCTTCAACATCTGTGTCATGTACGATGATAGACAAGTGACGTACAGATGGGGGAATTTGTATCCCCCTCGCGTTAGAACTATAGATGCTAAGACACTGGTACGATGAAACCTTCACTGCCAACTCATGCAGTAGGTCATGGATGTTATAGTAAGGACGTTTACCTTCATTTTGATTCATTTTGAAAAATCCATGATTGACCAAGTCATTTAAATAGCTCAGCCCAACATCTTCATTCCTTTTTTTCTTTTGGTCACATGATTGTAAAATGTCTAGTCCAAGCCACAAGTGAACCAACTCTTCACTACCAAATTCATAGTCTTCAGGAAACAAAGCACAAAATGAAAAGCATTGCTGTAGATGGAAAGGAAGATAGTCATAGCTGAGCTTTAAAGCTGGCATAATATCATTTATGTCAGTTTGTGATTCCCATTCTTTACTTTCTAGAACGCTTCTCCAGTGGTTCAGTGTAAGTTTGTTCCTTAGTAATCTACCAACAGTTTTTGCTGCAAGAGGGTAACCCTTCAACTTTTCCACTATTTTGCTCCCAACATCAGATAACTCTAGATGGTCAACCCATGGTTTTTGGTCACCAAATACACATTCTTCAAAGAAAGACGTGATATCTTCAGGACACAGACGCTCCAACTCTAGTGAGCATTTTGTTGTCTTAACCGTGTTTGCTACCTCTGGTATTCGAGTCGTGACTATAACTATGTTACCTTTTGCCCCCTCTTTCTTAAACAAAGCTATTATTTTTTTCCACTCATTCTCATGATGTGTCCAAACATCATCTAAGACAAGTAAAACCCTCTTTCCTTTTAATCTTTGCTCGATAAGCTCTTCGCTGCTGCAGTTTTTGTTTTCATTATTAACTTCAGGGATTTTTTTCACTATATCTTTTGCCAGCCCATTTGCATTAAAATGTTGAGAGACACATATCCAAATGGAAACCTGGAAACGGCTCTTCATTTCTTCATATATGTGCTGTGTGAAAGTTGTTTTTCCAATACCTCCTGAGCCAACAATTGGAAGCACAGTAAGTTCACAACATTCACAATTAACAATTTCATCTACAACAATCTTTTTATGCTTATCCCTTCCATATAACTTAGGCTCTATAATTTGTGGGGTGGTTTTGGGTCTGTTTGTAGCAATTTCTTCTGTAGGGCTATGGCTAGAGTTCAGTAGCACTAGACTAAGGATACTGGAGACCTTAGCACACACGGGCTTCAATTTCTCTGTAATGTCTAATAGCTTTCTAGACATTTCCACCCTATCAAACTTTAATTTCGGTGTTTGTAATGGTTCATTTTCTCCAGTCGTTTTGGGATTCCCCGCCGTGCCGATTTGAGCATTATGTTTGACACACGGTAACAAGGAGAAGCGAGAGAACTGTTTACCGATATTGCACACATCCTTAGGCATGCATCGGCCTTGAACCTCCTGGGCACCTAGCTGGCTGGCAGGTGGCTGTAGTGAAGATCCAATTTCATGATGGACACCACAAAAACAGAGCCGTGATAGGCATCCTTTTTTGCCACCATTGTTTTGCTCGTGGGGGTCATCACGCCTAGCTGCAGGTGTGCACATAGGAAACTTGAGTTTGCTCACACAAGCTCTAACCGTGTGGCGAGCGTTGAGAGCGAGATCTTTGACGCCGCCAGCAGCATGTGCCTCGGCGGCATGGCAGGTGCCGTCAAGCTCATCCTGGATACGGAAGTAGTCGAGCTCATCCAGCATGTCGTCAGCCCTGTAAACAACATGTTGAAGTTTGTTTAGCAATTCCGCTAGGGCAGGGTTGTGGATCTCCCTGCCCTGGGCATTGTTCAGTATAGCTTGCGCGTGCAACAGCTCCATCTTAAGATCCTCCATGTTAGACCCGAGCTTGGTACTGGCTACCCAAGCCTCAAGCACGCCACCAGATAGCGGGCTCAGCGCCTTGCCCACCACCCAGCTCGCCGCCGGATGCCGGCGGCCTCCATCACTCGGTTGGCGTCAATACTTCGCCGGTGGTCTTGCATGCTGCATTTGATGAAATCGCCATCAAGTTAAGATGGAGCTGAAGACATCGAAGGAGCTATGCCGAAATCGAGCATTCATGCTACATAGGACAACTCTTAAATAAATTTGGATTCAGTTTGCATCAACTAATGCCGCAACCTGCAAGTCATGTACGTGGAGATGAATAGTACGGCAAAAGAAGTGTACGAACCAGGGGAGGGTGGGTCGTGCTCCTGCCGGAAGGTCCAGACACTTGGTTAAACCAGGAAGGTGTATCTCTAGTCTGTTGTGACGAAAGGAGGAATGCTGGAGCGGGCTGATGCGCATCTAGTACTAGTAGTAGTAGAGCAGATGTGTGGAGGAGGAAGCTATATATAGAGATGTGAGCAGCGGATCCAATCAACTAAAATAGTCCTCTGCCAACGTAGCGCCCTAGTGAAAACAAGACGCCCGCGTCGTGATGTACTAAAGCCCCACGACTGCTCATTTTACTGGCCTGCGGCAAGGGCGTGAATACAATACTACTAGTGTACTACTTGTGCCACGTACAACAGCTGAAAGCTGCAGGGAAGGAGCCAGGCTGAAGCGACGCAACTGGAACGAACCTTCCTGCGGCCTCAGAATGATGATTTTTTACAAACGCAAGTGGGCGATCCCTGTGGTGGCCGGCAAGAATTTAGAACCCATTGGATGCAGATTTACCATGACAGGCAGGCATGCGGTGTCAGCTGGTGGTGCGAGTCTGTGCCGGGCCATATGAATCTGCTGGTTATTGGCGGCATCGGGCCAAGTAATAATCAAAGAGACTCGTGCAGGACTCTGCTGGGCAGAGTCGACCGACGCCGGACTCGCTGCATCCAGCCATGATTGAATTCTGCAGAGGAAGCAACCTACACATGCAATTAATTGCATCACCAAATACAGTCTCTGTCGCTCCTCCTACTGTGCTAGGATGGACACTTACCATCCTACGGAAACTCCTGACTGCAGCGCGGTTTCAACTGGTGGCGAGAGAGAGTCTCGCCTGCGGTGGTGGTGCAAAGTGAGTCGGATTTGTTGGAGATGTTTCTCTTGTTACTTATTAATTTCTTAGCGAGGGTGATGGGAATGCGCGTTCGTCTACAAATATTGAGAGATGTAACCAGCACCCCTAAGCCAATGGATCAGACGGAATAAACAAAACCAAGCCAACTAAGCACCTGGTGGGACGACTTAAGCTTCACAACTCGCACGGTCTTCACGCTGAAGGCGCATGTGAATGACCGTGGTTAGCAGACAGGAATTGTAAAATATGATAGCATGGTTTGGGATCTTCCCTGCCTCTCGTGGTTAATTTACTCCACTTGTGGTTGGCAATGGCAGAAGAGTTGACTCCATAGGAAGGAACACAACAACCAACGGGAGGAAGCTCAAACTATGAAAGTAGAAACTGCTATCCAAGACCGTTTATGGGATGGGGAGCGTGCTGTCCGCCCATTTATTGTGCTTGGTTAAGGCCGAGTTGCCGACAGAGTTTGTTGACTACTGGGGAAAAGAAGGAAAGAGTTGTCGATGTCAGATATGTGTACGGCTGCTGCTGCTTGATTCTATTTCAACATCTTCCAAGAACAAGATGGAAAAAACAGCATGCATCAGTGAAGCCTAGAGCACAACACACAGGGAGTGAAGTGACCGTCTCTGAATGATGTACTCCTACACTACTAGAATTACATCGCTGTGAAAAGACAAACATCATCAACACAACGATGAATTGTCACCTTGTTGGCTGTTGCGGTGCCTGCTTAACAAAGTTGCTTGGGGTTACAGTGAATGACGGTCTGCACGAATTTTCTAAGGATGCCTAGCTTTGACCAATTTTGCTACAGTTATGCTTCTGCTGTTACTTTTTACTGAACGTGATCCTCAGAGCGTACTTCGTGAAATCTCAGAAATTAAACCGGCGGATTAAATCTAGGACAGTACGTGTGCTTGTCTACAAATACAGAGATGTGATGAGTAGCTGCCAGGTAATAGCTCCCATCGGGTAATGAGCTACACTAATCCTACTAGCAAGTAGCAACTCGCGCTTCACGCCGGTGTGACGGCAGAGGAGTTGACTCCTGAGCAAAAGGAACCAGCCCGCAGAGGAATCAAAGGCTTCAAACAACGGGCGGGAGAGGAACTAAAATAATCTCGCCATCGATTGATGAAATTTGCAGATATCTCGACAATCCGTGTATAGTTTAGTGCAACTGGTACCGGTGTAGAGGAAGGCACCCTGTAATTTAGTGTGAACGGATGCAACTGGTTAACAAAACGCCAAAGTCGAGATGCGCTTACGGAGTGGAGTGGGGTGCGGGGTCCGCGGTGGCTGCGGCAAGCGGAGGTGGAGGCCGTAGATTCCGTCGCCGGCCGCGGTCTCCGGCGAAGCCATGGCCGGCCTTGGTCGTGTGACCTCTTGGTTCAACGTACCACCACGGGAAGTGGGGGCTTGTAGGGGGGTCCGTGTGCTTACGGATTTGAGGGGGAAGCTGGGTTCGGTGGTCGCAGACGAGTCCCCGTCGGCGAGGGGGAGTGAGTGGAGGTGGAAGTCGAGGCTGCCGTCGCCGGCGGCGAGGCCATGGCCGTCGTGCTTTGCGTCTGCCAATGGGGATAGAGAGAAAAGGGTAGGTTTGGGCTTTGAACCCTAGGATGTTACTTCTGCAACCCAGGGCCCAAGCAAACTTGGCCCGCGTTAAACAAATCTTGACCCTATTAGAGTATTAGGCCCAATCGAGCCAAAAGATCAAATCAGATTTTCCATGCCGAATCACATTACCAGATTATTTTATTAGATCTCAAAAAAAAAAACCAGATTATTTTATTTTCCACACGACTCTGAAGTCTGAAACAGGGGCAGCTTCCACCATCCTCATTGCATTGCATGAGGGAACCACGAAATAACGTATCCCTGTGCAAAAGAAAAAACAGAGTTCCAGGGTTGTCGCCAAATGCTTTATTCCCTCCGTTCGGATTTAGATGACTCACCTAGGTAGAAACGGATGCATCATCTAGACACGTGACACGTGTGGTGTTACTGTTTCACTTCAGCGGAAGAGAGAAGTAAACCTAGCATAAACAATACTAGGGAATTCGGCGCGGCGACACGCCGCTCCCAGGAGTGGCATCGTTTCTTGCAAGAGTCATTTGAATATCCACGAGCATATGTATGCATGGAAGTGGAGAATGTATGTAGAGTAGTTACATAATTCGTGAGACATAGCACAGTATCTAAATTGTTAGGTATAAATAGACAAAAATCATACAATATATATATAGATCGTGGGAACAAATGGTACCTCGTAAATGGAAAAAATGCACCAACTTAATCAAACGTAGTTAGAGGAACAGTGAGCCTATATAGAGATATTTAACCTCTATTGTATGCACACTAAGGAAACCATTGTGCTTAAAACGGGTTAGAATTATGAGGCAGAGTAGGGACTGAAAACAGAGGAACATGAACTTATATTTAAGGAGGATAATACAATCATATAAGCAGTAATAGAAAATAAAGAAAAAGGAAACCAAAAAGCTGTGTTACAATTTAAATCTGACAATTGTGAAAGTTACAATTGTCATACAATACGTAGAAGCTGATCACAGTAGTATCTAGGCAAGCTACACTGCCTACGGGAAGCATCCAGCTTGATAATGTGGGTCAAATCCCTGAGGTGTAATACTTTAATGGATAGTTTGGCTAGCATGGCTCGGATGGTAACACACAATGCAATACACCTATATGCAGTGATTGTATTGCCAAGATATGATACAATGCATTACACCTATATGCAGTGATTGTATTGCCAAGATATGACGTATTATCTTCCGCTGTTGTGATGCTCGTCTTCACCCGATCAAAAGGAGCTAGCAGACACTCAATTACTGGCACCGAGTCTAGACGGAAAGGCAGAGCAGTTATCTGAAGCTGACGGACCACACACCAAACTGAACCGTATTCAGGTGTCTGCTGTGTTATTTCAATTTGTCCACTGTTGATAATTAAAGGCGTTTCTCATTTCTTCAGTAGAAAGCAGATGTTCTCTTTGGCGATGGGAGGGCGAGGATGGCTCCAACGATGAAAGGGGCATCGGTTTCAGGCTGCTCTCCAGCGTGATCATCGACAGGGGGTGTCTCTATTATCCTCAGTACATCAGGAATTTACTCCCCAAGACTTGGAGCATTTTGGAGAGAAAAAAATTGTTACACTGGACAAAATTCTAAAGTAGAAGTAATAAAAACAACAGGAGTGTGTCCAATCTTGGTCTTTCGGATCTAGAATTTGTCACTTATGCCATGTTCAGAATTCGCCGAGTGTCGCTCATAAAAATTTCCTTAACTCGTGGACCATGCATTTCGTACAGTAACACATGGTTTAAGTGGTTGAACCTATAACTAAAATATCCACCTGTTTTTTATCCAGAAAGAATTAACTATCCAAACCGGCGATATTGTATAGATGGTTTTATAATTTATTATTCTGACCAAAATAATAGCATATTGCAATGTAAAACCTAAAAAGAATGTATATTTTCATTGAATATAAAAAAATATGACAAAATTGTACATATATTAATTCAGTGAGCATAAGTCTCGTCTCTGAAGACAATAAAAACCAACTGGCCGATGAACATTCACTGTTTGAATAAATGGCTACCGAGTAATTAGTGAATCCTGCCTCCGCCACTGCAGGAAAGTACAGTACATCTCTACACGTAAATCCACGCACTTAAGTCATGCAAGTTAAATGAAACACAACTGTCAAATGAAAAAGGTAATGTAACTGTAACCTAATCGAAGGAAAGCAATCACGTAAATCAGGCTGATTAGGGCACACAGAATCGTCAACGAACAAAATGGAAGAGAAAAGTAGAAACACCCACCCCTACCAGCACAAACCTTTCTTCCTTCATAATTTCTGAGGGCATCAACTTGTAAAGCAGATGTGATTTTGCTTCGTCTGATACATTTTGTATCTGCACCGCTAAAATTTGAAGTGTGATTCCTCCAAAAAAATCTGAAGTGTGAAAGGAGGTTGCCTGAACATATCACAAATACTAAGAGCCAATAAAAAGCTAGAAGGAAAGTCTGATAACAATATGGAGACATCATATGTAAAAAAAGAAAATAGCTACAAACCTGAGTAAACTGGCGCAATAACTACCAATAAAGGTCTCCCACGCAATCTGGATGGAGATGAACCTCAAAGTCCACTAGACATATACTGATCCGTAGGAGAATGGAGAATGAGCAGACTGACCGAGCCTTCCTTTTGCAATCTATCAATGAAAAAACTCTCATACCTCCTCACAAAACCATTCATCAAAGAAACCAGAAAGAAATCGTTTGAAACAAAGTTTATTGACTCACTTCTGAGAGTAGTAGTCGTTCCTGCATAGAACAAATAAGATCCAGATCGGGGCTTCCCAGATCCAAATTGGAGACCAAAAAGAAAAAGCAAGTAGAAGAGATCCAAAATCGAGTTTCCCAGATCGAGGCTTCCCAGATCCAAACTCGAGATAACAAAAGAAAAAGAAATTACACGATCTACGATCCGAGAGGAAGAAGGAAGAGCCACGAGGCGGTACCTGCTACTTGGCAGAGGAATGGCGTTGAGCTGGAGCGGGAGGGCGCCATAGGGGGTGAGGGAGTGGGCGTTCAGGTGCGGGAGCCGCTGCGCGACGGGCGGCGGCGGCGCCTCCCCACTCGAATCGTCCTCCACGCGGCCGCCTCCGCCCCAACACCTCCACCGAGCCACCATTGTACTGCCGGACGCGGCCGTCGGCGCCGTCGCCGGAGCCCTCCACTTTCCCTCCACCAGTGGGAGGTCCGATTTAGGGTTAGAGTTTCCTTTATATGTAGAAGGACCAATTCGCGATTCGCTTAAAGCACAGGGGGTTTTGTGCAAAAGGGCGGGCACTACTATACTAAAGACCGTAGGTTTCCTAGATGAGCAGCCATTCGTTCCCTGCGAGCCTATCTCGGGTTGCCACGTCCTTGGGGGATATCGATGTGGCTTGCTCTCATTGGTCGTTTTGGACCCGCTGCGCAGGCTTCTTCCTTCAGCTTGCTGCCTCTTTGTTGCCTTCGCCCTTTCCCTTCGTTAGCCTGTCCACTGCCCGGTTTCCTCTTTTTTTCTTCTTTCTGACCTTCTGGGTTTGGCCGGTGATACCGGTGGCTCTTCTTCGTGTTCTGGCTACTGCTTGTTCCCAGTCTTCTCGGTTGCTCCCGGTTGTTCTCTTTGTGTGCTTTTTTTTCCCTGTTTATATTTATTTTCTTGTTTTAGGAATTCCGGTTGGATTGCTTGGCTGCTGTTTTTTGACTAACGTGTTCCTTTTGCAAGGCCTGTTTTCCTGACTCACGTGTTTCTTTTGCAAGCCATGTATTGTTAGTTTTTCTTCTTGGTTTTCTTGCGTTCCACGTGCTACTCTCTTCCTTAATTTCTGGCTGCTTTCCTTTGCTCCGTGGACGTGGTTGCATTGCCCTTTTTGCTAGCCACAACACTCGTACTTGAGCAGGGTGAGCAGCTTGGTGCTCAGCTCAATCGATTGATGGATCGGAGCTGCATGTGTGCTTGCTAGGCTTTGAGCTAAGCTTGGTGTTCAGCTCAATCGATGGATGGATTGAAGCTTCCTATGTGCTTGCTTGGCTCTGAACTACAGAGAGGGAGTATAAGAGCCGGTGGCAGAATCGCCGGAGCCAGGCGACGCCGCCACGCCGCGTCTCCGTGCCCCTCGCCGGCCATCGCTCGCTCCCGAGGGCCGCCCCACTCCGGTGACCCATCATCGGCTGGTTTATCCGCCACCGGCCAGAGAACACCCGGAGTTGTCCCGGTACGTCTTTCTTCCTGCAGCAACTGTCTCCCTTTTCTTCCTTCTCCCTCTATCCGCTTACCTGCACATCCTCATGGCAGAGCTCATCTCCAAGTCTCGATGCTTTTTCCGCTGATCGTCGCTGAAGTATCCATCTTGGCAAGCACCCGTAGGACGCCGCAGGAGGTACGTGTTGGTTGCCCTTTCTTGTCATGTGCTCTTGCCGCCATGTATTGATTGTGCTTCAGGTTTGCTTGTTTTGCAGGCTCTTCCATGCAGTTTTCATCTAGGTTGCCTTCTCGTGCTTCTGGGTTTGAGCAAGGTGTACTTCCTGCTGGTGGGTGGATCCTCTCTATCTTTCTTTCTTTTTCTCCTCTTCTCTTGTGGCCGTGTGTGATGGTGCTCTGTTTTTGCAACCGATTCGGAGTGTTCGTTCCATGTTGCTTCATCTAGATGTCGGTCATGTGTTTGGGTTATCAGATGTGCTCCCTGCGTCGCCTGTTCATACAACCCGTTATGCGTTGTTATTTCAAAGACAACATCTCAAGTAGTTAGACGAGGAGAAAAAGGTGCATCCTTCCAAACATATTGATGCTCCAGTGACTGAAATGACCGAGACCAAGGTTCCAACAAAGCAAAGGTATCAATTATTCACAGGTTTACTCTACCTTAATTAAATATTGTTGTGTAGACATTAATTTTGATGTGGGTTTGCAGGTAGATGAAAATCAAGATGCTTCCCCAGAAAATATAGGTCAAATCGAGCACCACACAATAAGTGCCTCCTGAACTATATGCAGATCCAGAAGAATTTGCAGATATGCATGAGGAACGTGATGTAGGTATTTATTTTCTTAGCACAAAACCCAATATATATATATTAGTTGTCAAGCTTGATATAGGTATATGCCATGGAAGCCTTGGTAGCATTTTTTTTGCATACAGATCAGGCATCGTGCAAGACTGAAAAAGAAATGATATGTTTAGGCAACAAAAAATAGTAGCCAAGTGCAGACACTGGAGTGGGAACTAATGGATCATGCAGTAGAGACTTTTTTTTTAACTGTGCACTAGAGACTTTGTCGCTAAGGTATGGTGATTTCAGTTGGGTACCACATGTTTGCTGAAATGTGTAGAACAGATAGTGATTTTCCCTGCCAATGTTCATTTCTTTTATATTGGAAAACATGGCATCTTAAATCTCTTCTAACAAAAATTCCGCCCACACAATGTCATTATTCTATTTACCACACATCACCAGGGTGTTTGATCTACAGTTGTCAGACAAAGGTAATGAAGAATATGTCGTTGTATTTCTGGTTCCATGCATAAGGTCAGCAAGTAAAATTGCAGTGTGAAAAAACATGTGATGGCTATATAAGGTATGGAGATGCTAACCATTCAAAATGGCAGGAGACAGTGGCACCATAATGGAGTGTGTGGTGTTGCAGTGAGGATACATAGCATGTTGTTTCCAGCGGTGAGCTCCCAAGTTCTCACATGGTTGATTCTAGATTACCCTGTGGTTGTACCTTTTACACATTTTCTAGCTTTTGCCTCTATATACATTAGATGGTTTTATATTTTAACTATATATGCTCAAATAACTTAGCATGCCTAATGCATTTGGTGTGTGTATCATTAACTTACAAGGTGAGCAAGCTATTTAATGGTTTTCGCTTGCTGCACTCTAAGCATTTTTAGCATGGATAGCATGGTACCAGGCTATCTACCTAGCTAGGAGAGATCTCGAACACTAAACCAGTACTCCAAGTGCTTGACAATATTGAACAAAGTGCATACATTATGGGCAAGCTGGCAAAAATAATTAACTTTAGGCATTTTAAGGACTCATATTAATATGAACAAATGATCATTTTAAGTACTTCACTAGATAAGGCTGAGAGATCAGTTTTTCAATTACTGCGAGAACACCAATCCCATGCAGGCAACTACTATGATGAACTATCATATTTATACAGTATAGTTATTACCACTACGGTTGGTTGTTGTCATTAACCAGCAAAAATAGATTCAGAAAGAGATTTTTTTTTGCGAATGATTCAGAAAGAGATTTCAGTGATAATAATGGTCTAATTATGAGGTGAACTTACCCATTCAGTTAGGAACTGTTGTCCCTTCGGTCTGTTCATGTCGACAGTTTTGCCCCCAGTGACAAGTTCCACTAGAACTACCCCAAATGAGTGGACACAAGCCTGGCTCTGTTAAGTCTGTCGTTGTCTCAAAGCTCAAAGCCACGTATATGACATGTCTGCCTGCACAATAGGATCAGATACTTTGGTCCTTAATGAACATGAAAACTGCCAAAAGGCATTTAAAAACAAGAGCAGCTAGGGAGAACAATATTAAGATACATAGATCCAAACTATTATAATATATGAATGACAGGGAATATGAGTTAACAACCTCTCAGATAAAATCATAAAGACAACAAGGTTAAGCGCAATGACTCACGAAAGAAAAAGACATTGCATACGAATACCATACATTTCTAGGGAGTGGTTCTCACAGGAGCAAACATTCAATTCATCGCGCTAAAGTTTGTTTTGCCACATGTCTAGCATGATATGATAATAATAGAACATGGGACAGTTGTGTACCTTTAGCCTCTTTTTTGCTTCTCCATGATCAGCTTCTTCTTTGCAGATCCATGCTGCATTGACCTACAACCAATGTGGTTTATCATGCCTTATATTCACCTTCATCCACCTCCCTGTGATATCAATATCTACAAAAAAAACAATGCAGCCACAAATCAACAACTTTTATTGGTAAAGTGCAAATCAAGAACTAATCCAGACAAAGAAAAGCTGTACCAGTAGATCCAAAAGGAATCAAAGATGAGAATATGACTAGGCCTCCCGCTGCCTCTGTTGTCCGCTGTCATATCCATCGGCGTCATAACTTCCACCCATGTCATAGTTATAGTTAGTGATCGAAGGACCTTTCATTCCATTTATTCAAATCTGCGATAAACAGTATAAATAAGGCTCCAATAAACATCTTGAGAGACCTGTTTGTTAGAAAATGAAAAAAAAGAAACAAAAGGAAAACAAAAGAGGGTGAATGAACAAAGTGTGTGTGTGTGTAATGAAATGAATTCTAATTTTTATTTCTGTGTACAGCTCTTCAATATGTGCAATTTGTGGAAAACAACTAAACAAAACCTTGGATCAAGAAACAGATGAGTATTACTTGATTGATTTTCAGTCCATGCAAAGAATTACGCCACAATATAACGAAATTTTATGAGAACAACGTGCAAGGTTAGTTTCATGTGCATGCGCATATACAACAGGTGTGGAATATTCAAACAAACAACCTTATTTTCTCTTTTTTGCAACAGGGAGCACAAAACGTAGAAGCAACTTCTCAAAACATGCCACAACCTACCACAAAACACACTGTGCCTCTTTCCACACAAAACACTTAAGTCCTTAGAAGAACTTTAAGCTTTTCCTCTGGTTTTCTCTCCTTGGAGAGAGTAACAGAGAAAGGACTAGGACCAATACTATTGTTACTCCTAGCAAAAAAAAGAAAAAAGAAAACAAGAGATTCCACACTGTCAAGTTTCTAATAAAGTTAGATAATATGAAAGTGTTTGTAAGCCTTTTGGGATCACATGGCTTCATTTAGCATACAGGTAATATGCAACAACAAGGTAGAACACAATATGTTGGACTGGGTGAAGCGACAAATAACCATTTGAAACAATATGTGCTGGCATGTAAACAAGGGTTCTGGTTCAAAATAAATCAGTAACACAAGTTCGACTAATTGGCTCTGGAAACAATTAGTACAATTATACATATATGATTTACAGTTCTAGCTTTCTATTGAAATCTGCTCTTTATTGACATGTACAAGTTCAACACCCCAGTATCAGTTTAATAGAGTTTGGCAAAAAAATCCGTAAATTCCTTTCAGGTCATACCCTCGATGTACAAACTGAGCAATAAACAAAGGCTCAGGCAAGGCCAAGAAACTACCACCGCCCAAGATCTAGCTGCGAAGAACATGCAACTATCGCTTCAGTAGCCAAGCTGAAGCTCCAATTCTTGGAAACAAATGAAAGGATAAATGGAGTAAGAAGAGAAGCATGGCACCATACCCCCCCCCCCCCCCCCCCCCGCAAGTTTCTGTTTTGGGTCGCTAAGCCCCCCTAAGTTCAAAGTAAAATGACCCAGTTTGATTTGATTAATTACTTGGGGGGGGGGGGGGGGGGGGGGTGATGTAGACTTCTTTCCCATACCTGGAGATGGTATTTTCTGGCGAACAAGCTGCGGAGCGGCCATTTAGCATGCGTGCATGCTTCACTGGTAGGTGTGCTGCTGGTGGTCAAGGAACTTGCCGCTAGCTGTGCGCCGTGGCGTTCTGCTTGCATGTAGTTGTTCGGCATGCCGACGGCGGCAAACGTCGACCTCTTGAGCTGGGAAGCTTTTCGTGGGATGTCGCTGATGCCGCTCGATGGACCATCCGCGGCAGCTGGCGTGGAGCAATGGGGGAGAATCGACGGCGATTTTGTCGGTGCGGGGTAAGGGAAAAGGGGATCGAGAGGCTGTTGCGAGGAATCATGGATTCATGGGAGCACCCCGACGGAAGCACATGGGTGCGGGCACGGCCGCACGGGTATTGACTCGCGGAGGCGGCGGCAGCGTCGTTGGCTGGAATCTAGCAGGCACCGGTACTAACAGTACAGAATTAAGACTTCGTAAAGAAAGAAGGGACCAACCATCTTGTCGAATCCTTGAATAAGCAGCGAATAGCCTATTTTACCATCGTCCCTACTACCGGACCCTTTCCTCCGGCCGTCGCCGCCACCATCGTCGCGCCTCCGATCCCCATGCCGATCCCGCCGAGCTTCATCATGCGAGTTCATGCTGCTCCGGCGAGAAGATGACCTCGACCGAGACCAGTGGTGTAACTCCCCGCGGTCCCCCTGTCCCTCGACCTGGACCGGCATCTCCGTTCCCTCGACCGAGACCTAGACCTTGACCGGCGCCGCCGCGAGCAAGACGGGGACCTCGACACAACCAACAGGTCGACTTATCGCATCTCTTCTGAGCCCATCCAACTTGCCAGAAACAGCCCAGTGAAGAATTGACAAAGCCTAGTAAAAGATCGACATAGTACAGCCCAACAAATTCCACCATATGTTCCATTTAACCACAACTAAGTAACGGAAATCACTAGAAAAAGGGTTCCCTTTGCGAAGGGAACCCAGCGGACCGTGACGTGATGACAAGTGTCAGCTTTTCCCTTCACGCGGTCCCCCGTGGGTACTTGCATATGCGACAAGTGACAGCACGAGAGAGTTTTGGTGGGATTTCTGTTTCTCCGTACGGTGGGTTGCATGTGCATTTATTTTGAGATTCGTTTAAAAAAAATGAAATATCTTGAGAACCGTTTATCCAAATTATGAACCGTTTTCACTTTTGACCTCCTCGCGTCGAGATTTTCAAAACTAGATCCCATGTTGATAGATTTCGACGAACTTTTTTTTTTGTACAACCGGTTATGTATAGTTGTACAACCTATGTCTGTATAGTTGTACAACCTGTGGTCTGTACAAGATATGTCTGCGTAGATGTACAAACTGTGTCTGTACAACATGTGTCTGTCTAGTTGTACAACATGTGGCTATTTTTAATTGTACAACTTGATTTGTCTAGTTGTACAACTACAACTTGTATCTGTGTTGTTGTACAACTTTGTACATCATCATGTTTTGTACTTTCAATTATGTGTACTTTGTACAACTTCTTTTTTATAGTTGTACTCCCGAATCCGTGCAGTTTGTACACCGGCTGTCTGTATTTTGTACTATTAATATGTACACGTAGTTTAAACGGCCGCGCCGCTCGGATCGATCCCTAGAGCTAGCTATTTCAACCAAGGCCCCGTACTGGCTTCAGTCAGCTCGCCTGCTGAAACGTACGCGCGCAAGGAGGCTTCCTACATCGCGGCGTCGGATCAGCTGCCGTGATCCAGTTTTCCTTCCACTGTCGTGCCGTGTCGAATTTTCCTTCCACTGCTTAGCATGTTCGCTTGTACGCCACATGGCCTTCTCTACGCTAACGCGTGACCTTTCCAAAGGGAATCCTCTATATAGTCGTACCCCTAAGTAACACTCCAACAACCAACACAAAAATAATTTTCACGACATCAGTCACAAAACAAAATATTAACAAACAAAATGAAACTAACTTAACCTGCAAATAAAACCCTACGGGCGCGGCGTGCGCCGCGCCGAGGCCTACTAGTATTTCTCATATTCATGCAACTATTCAAAGATGTGCAGTTCGAAGGATCGATGAAGAATAAAACCGACAGTTTTCCCTCATGAGTCGTCGCACGTATAGCTCACGAAGCTGGGAACTCAGACGGTAAGACCTACGTGTCCACGAAAACAGGACGTGCTTGCAAAAACATAGTGGGGCTGCACATTTGCCTAAACCCTAAACCAACGTGCATGCATCATGGGTGCTCAAGTTCTACCGATCGATCCACTCCCGCGAATCATAGCACACGTATGCATGCACCGACATATTGTGTAACTCCATCACGACAGGTAGTAGGACACGACGACTCGGCTATTTATACAGCCAACAGCTTATGATCAAGATCGTCAGGGCTTGGAGCTAGCATCGCAACACTACATTTACAGGAAAAACTAGCAGTACTGCGGGACACAGGAGAATCAAGATGGCTGCTGCGTTCGTCCTGTCCAAGAGCCTGGCCACCACCTGCCTGCTCGCCCTGCTCCTCGCCGGCTGCCTGGCCGTCACGCTGTCCACCGCCGACGCGCGCCGACTCCTCGCCACCAGCGGCGTCTCCAGGGTTCGCGCCGGCGCCGGAGTCAGCAGGCTTACCACGGCGCCGGCCGGACGCTATTTGAATGTCGTGGGCTGCTCGCCGGCGGCTTCCGTCTCGCGGGGAGGTTGCTTCTTGATGTCGGACTGTAAGGGGAAAAGCTGCTCTATTCCGAATGCATCGAGCGCGTGTCTCCGGCTACGGTCGATCCATATTGCCATGTTTGTTGCATGGATCAGTGGGACGTGGCATTGGATTTATATGTAACTTTATACTCTACTTATTTTAAGCAATTACAATTCATTTCTCTGTTTTATGAGGTGCAATGCAATTTTTTTGTCATTCGTTTGAACAATTTAATCGTGCACGGGTTGTACTGGAGCAAGTTTGTATATTTATTGATTACTAGTTAGACTGCACGTGCAATGCACGATTCTCGGTTAAACGAAAATTGGTAATGATCGAGGAGTTTACGTACCGGGACGGGAGCTCTCTGGAAACCTAGCCGCGCCGCCGCCACCACCTCCGCCTCCACCATAGATCGGTTCCCCCTTCTCCGGCCGGTCTCGCCGGTGTCACGAGGGGTGGGAAACCCGATCTATGGTTGGAGTTCTTAATAAAAGTAGTGTTTTCAATAGATTTGATTAGGGTTTTGGTGCCATCTTCTTCATCAATGGAGTTTTCATCATCTACAATAAGCAATCTTTAGTTCTTCCTTCGACGATGAGATTTTCTTTCCGACGTCAATGGTGGTGCTGTAAGATTAAATTTATCTAGGTTTGGTCCTTCAGATCTTGCTTCGCCGGATCAATTTTGGATCTTTTCTTATGGTTGCCACGAGGATTGTCCTCGCAATATTTGTCCCGGCTGCTACGTCCTCGACAATGGTGATTCGTACTCTCGGCTCTCAGCGACGTCGATCAAGCTGTCTGGTTGTTATTCCCTGCAATATTGGTGTTGCTACTCTTGTCGATGTTGGTTGATTAACTTAATGGCTGCGTGCGTGCACATAACCTTGGTATTGCGGCTCAAAATTATGGGAGAACCCTCGTTGGCATTCGTAGGTCTGTGGATTGGTATCTTTATCGTTCTACAGCTGCCTTCAGAGACGTTCAAGATTGTCTCATGGAAGAAGAAAGAGTTTGAAGATTTGATCTTTTCTTTTAGACTTTATTTTGTAATCGCTGTAGTCAGCTCATGTATCTCTACCATGTATTATTCGCTACTATAATATATGGTATTAATTGTCAAAAAAAATTGGTAATGATTTACAAATCATATTGTCACCACCAGATGCAAGGTTGTTCCCCATCTATCTTATCAATTCACCCTTGCAATCTCAAGTTGTTTATGCTAGGTATCGCATTGCCATCTAACTTTTTTTTTTGAGATTCATTGCCATCTAACTCAATCCTCTCCTTTTCCTCCTTACTCCATGTCTGTAATGTGGGTACTGACTCTACAGCAGAAATATGTTCAAAATATGGGTGTCGACTCTACAGTAAAAAGTGTTAAGGTTAAAAATGTTGGACAGTGGAGCAATTATGCTAACAACCATAATATTCCAAATCAAAGAATATTGCTTATACGTCTCACTCCTTGCGATCACCCTAATAGAACAAAACAAAAATATCACTTACCCATTTTATTACTCAAAACATACAATATTCTAAGCACCAAAGTAACATACACTGATAGAATTAATAAATGTGGTCGACAGATTTCATGAAGATACACTGAAACTATTCAGCTTTATAACAAACCAAATATACAGCATTGGGAAATGGTTTGAATGCCATTACAAAAAGGTTGACAACACACATTGCATTGAGTCACACCGTTCCAATTTCTTACAAGTTGGGAAGTGAATAAAAGAAGTGTAGACAATACTGCGAACATGAGCACATCACCTACTACTAAAAGAGAATCACCTGATTAATCATAGCCAATTAGTGCCATTAGAACAACTGCGCGCTAAAAAGTAAGTGCAAAAGTACATCTCAGAATCAACTTAGACAAGCACACATACATTCTTGCAGCAGATATTCATGGGTTCTTACTATGGAGATTGTAGCGTCCGTACCTTGGAGAGATCATTGCATGTATGTTCAGTACAGTGCCGAGAACCATGAAGAATGTCCGTTATTTAGCTAGAGAATTGGTAAAAATCATATGAACAAAATTTCCATATGCATAGCCACTACAAATCAAGCTATAGTACCGGCCCGGAATAAAATCCAAATAGCTGAAGATAAAATACAGCAATGCCACCAACCTTCTTTTCTTTCCTTTCCCCATCATACTAATCTATAATACTACAACAACCAAATTAAAGGCAGCAATAAGCGCCCATGAATATCCCTATGGGCCGGTGACACGCACAAAAGTCAAAGCTTTTGATCTACAGTCCTACAGAGTAATCCCTCTGCTAATTATATGAGTCATGGTCATATGTACACTTGTATCTCCCCGGCCTTGTGATTGCGCTGCCAGTGCAGAGGAAACTGGCGTCACAACTTGTGTATATAAAACCAGACTAATACTCTGTTCACTCAATTTAGCTTGTGTACATAGATCTGGTCATATTGTGTAACTCAATCACGACAAGTACTAGGACTCGATCGGCTATTTATACAGGCAACAGCTTATGATCAAGATCGTCAGGGCTTGGAGCTAGCATCGCAACAATGCTACATTTACGGGCAAAACTAGCAGTACTGCGGGACACCGGAGAATCAAGATGGTGCTGCGATCGTCGTGTCCAAGAGCCTGGCCACCACCTGCCTGCTCGCCCTGCTCCTCACTGGCTGCCTGGCCATCGCGCTGCCCACCGCCAACGCGCGCCGACTCCTCGCCACGGCGATGCCACCAGCGGCGTCTCCAGGGTTCGCGCCGACGCCGGAGTCAGGCGGTGAGGACGGTAACTACGGCGCTGGCCGGACGCTATTCGAAGGTCGTGGGCTGCTCCCCGGTGGCTTCCGGCTTGCGGGGAGGTTGCTTCTTGGCGTCGGGCTCTAAGGGGAAAAGCTCTGTTCTATTTTGCCATTTTGCAATGTTTGTTACGTGGATCAGTGGGACCTGGATTTGTATGTAACTCTATACTGTACTTCCAATTTGTTTCCCTCTGTGGGTCTGTTCTATGAGGAGAAATTTATTTGTCGTTCGTTTGAACAATTTAATCATCGGAGAATCTAATAAGGAGACGTGCCCTGGGAACGTGTTCCGTCCGGCGCTTTAATCGCTCGCTTATCCTTCGGGCACGTCTTCCTCTTTATTTTTTTTAATCGGGGACTGTCTTATCCTCTCGTTGCCTGCAACCACACGTCCACACACAATGAGTCAATGACCGAGCCCCTCTCTTTCCCCTTTTTCTTCTTCTCGCTGGATCCTGCTCCGAGACGCCGATGGCTTTAGAAATCTGATGATTTCGAGCGGCGGGGAGCAGCCGACGCAGCTCTTGGCGGCGGCGTGTGCGGCGGAGCAGCTGCTGAAGATGGTGGTGGCTCGGTCAGCGGAGCCTGCGAGGCTGCCGTCGTCGCCATGGAACGCGTCTCCGCTCGATGCGTCGGACGGGAGGAGGAGGAGGGGAGGAGCTGCTAGCAGGCACGCCGACGGTCGCTTGGGCTCCCATGGCGGTAGCAGCCACGGCGACGGGGCTGCCGTGAGCCCATGGCGCCGCAGGCACGGCGAAGGGGCACGAGTGTCCATGGCGGAGCAGGCACGGCGACGGGGCAGCACGCTTCCTTGGCGGAGCAGACTCGACGACGGGCGGCCATGTACCCCATGGCGGAGCAGGCACGGTGGCGGTGCTGCCGCACGCCCATGGCGGAGTAAACACGACAATACACAGCGACCTGGTAATGATGTGTAAGTTATCTGTTAATGATGTGTAAGCATCCTGGTAATTGTGTGTAAACAATCTGGTAATCCCGTGCAAGCAATCTAGTAGTGGTGTGTAAGCATTCTGGTAATCCTTTGTAAGCATTATGGTAATCATGTTTAAGCAATCAGGCAACGGTGTGTAAACAATCTGATAATCCTGTGCAAGCAGTCTGGTAGTGGTGTGTAAGTGTAGTGGTAATCCTTTGTAAGCATTCTAGTAATCATGTTTAAGCAACTAGGCAATTGTGTGTAAACAATATGGTAATTATGTGTAAGCAATCAGGCAGTGGAATGTGTAAGCAATCTGGCAATTGCGTGTAAATTATCTGGTAATAGTGTGTGATTAATCTGGTAGTTCTATGGTCACTGTAGATAGTGCTAAAAGAAGTTTGCTGATGATTGTGCTCTGTTAACATTAGCTGAAGAACCCGGTAACTGGGTGATAAAAATCTGGCAACTGTGATGAATACAGAAACAGTTTGGGCTAGGTGCAACGAGACTGTAGTGAGGTAAAGTTCGGGCATCGAAGAAAAAATTGATAAGATTTTGTTCACATGGGGCGACGGTGCCAGCTACGAGAAAAAATAGGCCAACCAGGTCACGTGTGGTGGTGGCGTCCAATTCCCACGCTAGGATGGACGCGCCGGGCGATTAGCCCGTGGGGTGATTAGCAGATTATAAGCGCCGGACGGGAAGCCATTCTGGGGCACGGTCGCTTCGTAGCACAGTCCTTTAATCATTCACGGATTGTACGAAGAACGTTTGTATATTTATTGCTTAATATTTAAAATGAATTAATTATTTTTGTGCTCCATACCAATAAACCTCTGGTCGGGTTTATAGGTCCCGCGGCTATCACTAAATTATCAATTTGACTAACGTAATATGAGATGTATATTACAAAAATATATGATTAGAAATTTCAGATGTTATTTTCTAGTGGTATATAATTTATATTATATTGGTAAAATTAAATGATTGAATGTAATACATTTTTTGTTTTAAATACAAGGCCACTATCAGAAATAGAATTTGTATTTATATAAAGCCACTATCTTTTTTCGAGAACAGTTGATTAGTGCAAACGTTCTAGGCAATATAGAGAAAAGACACCAGATGTAATATGTTTAATTAACCTGTAACACGAGAGATTGTCACACAGTAAGTCATGATATTTATTAGTGTGCTTTGTTTTACAGATTTTTGAAAAAACTTGATAGTGGCGTTATATACAAAAATGAAAATATCTCGATAAACACTCAAGTCCACTCAACCGGAATATAAAAGATAACACTCAAAACCAGGTCCCTCCTGTCCTCCCTCGCCGCCACTAGAGGACATGTTGGGCGAAGCCTGTTCGGCACCGGCGGTGGTGGGGATTCATCGTCCTCTCACGTGGGAACTACTGCGGGAGCCGGTGTCTACATCCAGGGCGTGGACGGCTAGGCGCCACGGTGTGAAAAACTCACTGTCGCGCGAAGCTTTGTTGAGGCAAAGGCGTGGGGTATGGCAGGGACTGACCACCCGGGGTGTCAAGGGGGTTGACGATGACGGCTGCGGATCCATGGCAGGCGCGCCCGGATCTTCCCCCCGCAGTGGCAGCACCTTTGGTTGGGTCGGGTTGGATGGACTTGGGTCACGTGTCTGGATTTGTCCGGCCTAAGGCGGTCTTTCCTCCTACATTGGTGGGCACCTCCGACAAACTCCCATGCCTCCATCTCTCCTGTTTTGCAGGAATACAACTGGGGAGAAATCCTTTACCCATCTGTGCTGTTGCAGATGATGCGGCGATGTCTGCGGGCACCTCTATCCTATTTGGAGGCTATTGTCACAGTCGTTGTCTCATCCAAATCCGAGGAAACTCAGGTTCGGCTTGTCGTACTGTATAATGGCGGGGCGTGGCATCATCTACCTCCTTGGAGGAACAATTTTGGAGCTCATATCTACCGGAGAGATCTCGGATCCATGGCGGCGTTTGAGCATCTCCACCGGGGCCTCCAAATCGGTGTCCGGCACCCCCAATTGGGGCCCAATTGGGGGTGCCGGACCTGTGTCCGGTCAATTGGGGGTGCAGCCCACAGCGGCGCACCCCAAAGACAAAAAAATATTGAATTCAAACGAATTTAAAGGCATTTCAAATTTCATTCATATTCGGTGCAAATTAAAAAATATTTGAATGAAACTTGAAAAAACCTAAACCCTAGCCTACTCATCTCTGTCCCACCACGACTCGTCGTCGCTGTCGTCCTCGATTTTCACCACCGTGGCGGAGGAGGCAGCACGGCTGGTGGAGGCTCCGTTGTGGCGCGGCGCGCGGCTGGAGGAGGCGCCGTCGTGGCCTGGCGCACGGCTGGTGGAGGGGCCGCTGGAGGAGGAGGAGGCTGACATCTGGGCAGAGGTCGCCAGGGTCGCCATGAGGCCGGCGAGTCCTGCTCGATGTCGACCACCGACTCGGAGAGCACCGCCAACAAGCCCGGGATGTCGCCGTCGTGCTCGTTCCGCATCTCAACGGCACGTCGTAGCCCGCCGGGATTACCTTCACCGGCATTGCCTCCGCCCTGAGGCGACATAGGTAGAGACGCCCGCGCGGGCGTGGTGGCGAACGCGCTGGCGAACGCTGGCGGCGTTCGCGGATGGTGATGCCGCCTCCACCACGCGGCGGTGAGCGGGCTCTGCCTTCACCACCTGGCGCGACACGGGGCGCGGTGGAGGGAAGCGCGGCACCGGAGGAAGGAGGCAGAAGGGGATGGCGCTGCCCGTGGTAGCGTGTCGGCGCGCGGCTTCGATCGCGGAGGCAACCGTGTGCCCGGTTGCCTCCCACCAGGCATTGCGGCCGCCGGTGTTGTGTAGCGCGTTAGGAGGGCGTTGGGGCCGTCGACGGTGGCGATGACCGCCTCCCGCTCGCGCTCGATGCGCTCAAGCCAACGGCCCCAGTTCGCCTGGCCCTCGTCGTTCTTGGGGAGGCGCCGCTCCATCGGCGTCATCCAGCTGCGGCGGGGAGCGATGAACCGGCGGATCTGCTCCGCCGTCTTGGTCAGCGGTGGCACGGGAAGACCACCAGACGAGACGGCCCAATGCTTGGGCAGGCGGCAGTCCAGAGGGGCGAGGAGCCCGTACCGGTGCATCTCCCAAGCGTCGTCTCTAAGGATCGTGCGCCCGCCGTGCGCCATGGGTGTGAGGAGAGTGAGGGCGAGGAGAGTGAGGAGAGAGTGAGGGCGAGAGAGAAGACGGGGTGGATAAGCACGGCGGGGGCGCCGGCTTATATCGAGGCAATGGGCGGTGCGGCCGGCATAAATACGACGCGTGGGGAATCCGCAATGCCGGCCGTGTGGTCTGGGGAGCCGTCGCGTCGCCTGGCCACCGTTAATGGCATGCGTGTGTGCAGGCGCACCGGCATCCAGTTGCATCGCGTTGGAAACCGCCGACGACTGCGCCATTAATGCGGCCAGACTGGCCTCCTACACGGCATGATTAATGACGCCTGAACGCGGCGTGTGTATGACGGGCGGGCCACCTCTGTCAGAGGCCATGTCCGCCCCATGTCCGGCACCCCCGAGAGGGCCTCCAAACTTGGAGGCCCTTTCGGGGGTGCCGGACACGATTTCGCGAGGCCTAACCCTTTGGGGGGTGCCGGTGGTGGGCGATTTTGCCGTCCGGACCCCCATTGGGCCTTTGGGGGGTCGTTTGGAGGGTACCAGTGGAGATGCTCTTAGACCACCGCGTAGACTCGGCGGGAAGGGTCGTTTGCTCACTCTGGGGGAACCCGGGATCTAAGCCTTCCGGATCGGGCGATGGTGCATCTTGTGCTGCAACCCCCTCCCCGGGACATTATTTTTGGAGCTGGTGTTGGCTGGAGGGGTCCAAAGGTGGAGCGGAGTGGTGTCTACCGCGTGAACGACGACGGGTTTCAGCGACATGCCGTAGCAGAGTCTCTACGACATATATGTTATGATAGACGAGTGCAAGGAGGTGGTGCTGTTTGGCATCGTGGCGACATTGGCGAGGGGCTTGACAAGGATCATGCGGATATCTGCTCTGAACATGGGTCGAAGTTTCGATGGTCGTGGCCGCTTCTGAAGCGTGTGCATGCGGTGCGCGTTTAGGTTGGATGTGTGTACCCGCTACACAATATTGTCGTCTCAGTGATTCCCATGGATCAGCTGGTGGGGCGTGGTTGTTTGATGGTATGATTTTTTATCATTGTCGAGTTTGTAGGTTTGACGTGGTGGGTTTGGTTTGTTTGATGTATGATTTTTTCCAGACCTTTGAAGGTTTTGTGCATCATTTTGATGCTAAGGCTGGGAATTTGTAACTCACTTTTCGAAAAAACTCATCTATTTAGTTACCATTTCATTTATAGCATGTTATCAATGTGAAACAGTACATGCGCACCAACCTTTAACCAGGTGGTAATGTAGTGTGAGTGTGTACATATATACAGCCGGTATCCCAATGTTGCTCACACTAGTAGCAGCAAGTTCTAACGAACGACACACTCTTATCTGGTGAAAACAGTTGAATTATTAGCCGACCCGGGAAGATGCGGCAAAAACATAGGAAAAATGGGAGGATTTAGGGAATAGGAGACATCAGTAATGAGAAGACCATCGCTATCTAGACCTACTAGACACTAATCGTCTTAATATATATCCACGAATCCCTTCAAGCACTACTAGAAAATTGCTCGCCGCCGAGTGGTCTCGGCTTCGCCGAGCGCAAAATGTCGGGGCCACTCGGCGAAGACGGCCAACGCCGGCACAGCTCGCAGGACACTCGGCGACGCCGCGCTCTCTCGGCAAAACATAATGTCGCCGGGACACGGTCGAAACAGCACTCGGCGAAGCGCGAACCATCGGCAACGACCACAGAAAGCTCTCGGCGAAGAGCAGGTCTCGGCGAACAGGACGACCACGTGGCGCCTGTCGTTGGGTCCCACCTTGCGCGGGCGATGCGTGCATTTCGCCGAGTCTCCTACCCGGCGAAGAGGTGACTAGAAAAAAACATTTGGGCGCTGCTTTTCTTCGCCGAGTGTCATACCCGAAGAACTGGAGGGAAAAAAATTCTTTCACGCGCAAAAAGATTCCTCTTTGCCGAGTTTGTCGGTGGAGGGCACTCGGCAAAGGCATGGGCGGGAACGAATATTTCATTCCGCGCCAAATCTTCGCCGGGTTGGCTCCTTCGCCGGGAGCCGTCGTCGGCAAACTTTGTGGGCGGGAATGAAATTTTCATTCCGCGCCAGTTCTTCGCCGGGCATCTGTCTTCGCCGGGATCTTGTCTCGGCCAACCTGGTGGGCGGGAACGAATATTTCTTCCCGCGCCAATTATTCGCCGGGTGTCACTCTCGGTGAAATGGAGATGTTTTGGAGCCAGCTTCCCAACCCTAACGACGCCTATAAATACCACACCTCTACACCAGCTTACTCACTCATTCCAGCTTCTTCCAGGTTATTCACTCATATATTGTACCTTGTGCTTAGACACAAAACATTCGGGTTCCCTAGCTATGCCCGACACTGAATGCAGCGACATTCGACCGTGAATCAGTGTCGGGCTGTAGCTAGGAGAAACCGTGTGTTTTGTTCCAGCTATATTTAGGTTTTCAACACAACTAGTTTTTTATCCGGATTATTTCGTGGCGTCCAACACAAGTCATCCGGATTCCCGAGCTCAGTCGCACACTGCATGTGATATCGCAGCCAGTGTGCGACTGTAGCTCGGGGAAACCGTTTGATTTGTTCATCGATGTGTTTAGTCGCACGTTATTTATGTTCTTTATTGTACGACCTGTAAAAATTTTGGGTGGTAAAATTTGATCCCAGGTTACTCACTCATATATTCTACCAGATTACTTATTCAGATGGTAAAGATCATTAGTTGGAAATGCAGAGATAAATAATACATTTTACACGATCGTCGTCGTAGCTAGACCAGCATTAGGGAATGACAACAATCTTGGGTACATAGATGAACCATTTGTCCTAAGAAATGATGTGGCTCAGGTTAGTCATACTCCTGCCTAGGCCTATAATACTCGTGCTCATAGTCGTCGAAGTCGCCGCCGTCGTCATCGCTGTCGTCGGGCGGGGGCGGCGCTCGCCTGGACTGAAACTGAGGGTAGCTCAGGCGGGGGTTATCGCCGGCCGTGATGTAGTCCATGACTCTCTGGAGTGTCCGGCCGGCCCACCACAGCCGACGGCCGGCCTCGTTGAAGTTCGAAGGAGGCGGGCCGTTCTCCTCGTACCTGGCGAGCGCCCTCTCACGCCGATTGATGAAGAAGGCGTCCCAAGTCGGGCGGTAGTTGGGATTCCAGCGGGGATCCATCCGCTGCTCCGGAGTGAGCTCGAGGTAGTAGTGGTTCATGATGGTCGCCCGGCGCGCCAAACCTTGAGGGACAGGAGGGACCGGCACGCCTCCGGTGCTCAGCCACCAGCCAGCGGGGACGTCGTAGCCGGTGGGCAGGGGTAGTTCGAGGCGCAAAGCGCCTCCGCCTCCGAGTAGGTTAGAGTGGGTACGGTGGAAGCCATGGGAGAGTGATGAGGTTGCAGATATGAGTTTAGATGTGCTATGCCAATGGAGGCCATGACTACATATATATAGTGAGAAATGGCGGATGCGAGCTGTAGTATGCCCAATCAGGAAGAAGCACAAGGATCGTGTGTTACCTTCGTGCGCTTGTGAGCCGTTGGATCAGCGGTGTGTTTCTTTCGAGCGCTGGTGAGCCGTTTGATTCGGAAGAAGCACACGGATTGTGTGTTTCCTTCGAGCGCTCATGAGCCGTTGGATCAGCGGTGTGTTTCTTTCGAGCGATGCTGAGCCCCTGGATCAGGATGAAGCACACGGATCATGTGTTTCCTTCGTGCGCTTGTGAGCCGTTGGATCAGCGGTGTGTTTCTTTCGAGCGCTGGTGAGCCGTTTGATTCGGAAGAAGCACACGGATCGTGTGTTTCCTTCGAGCGCTCATGAGCCGTTGGATCAGCGGTGTGTTTCTTTGAGCGATGCTGAGCCCCTGGATCAGGAAGAAGCACACGGATCGTGTGTTTCCTTCGTGCGCTTGTGAGCCGTTGGATCAGCGGTGTGTTTTGTTCTATCATGAAATCCTTCAGTCTAGGCCGAGCCGAAAGCAGACAATCATGGTACTATAAAACCCAGTCGAAGGTAGGCATGGTACTCACTTGAGCGCAAGCATGGTGTGTATTGGTCCTTGCGAGAAGTGTGTGTCCGGATTTCACATTTCCGCATCCGAGCATCTCGCCAGGCTTTCGAGCAATTTGAAGGTAGATGGTAGGGTAGTTCCAATTGAAGAAATTTTGGACACTGAGAGTCATCTCTCTTTGCTCGGGGCGAAGCTATGCCGCGATGGGTTTCCGTATAGGACCCCGCTCCAAATTCGTGCAGAAATGCTCAGGCTTGCAGATATGTTTGACAGGAAAGTTACGAATAGTCCGTTATACCGAACTGAAGCTGACCGTGTTTCGTACGGTCGTTCCTATCTCTGGGTAGTTAATAGCGATGATGACGACGATTTCATGACGTCCAAGGGCAAAGGCAAGGAGGCTGAAGCTTCGTCCAAGGGCAAAGGCAAGGAGGCAAAATCTACGTCCAAGGGCAAAGGACGCTGAAGCTTCGTCCAAGGGCAAATGCAAGGAGGCTGAGTCTTTGTTTTACTTGTGTTGTATCGTAATTTCAAGTTGTACCTTAATTTGTTCTATCCAGTATTTAGAACTACTGAAGTGGTAACGTAGATCTCTAGTTGTATGACATATCGAGACTTCGGGTGCGACGGAGGGAACCATGTCATAAGATGAGCCCAAATCATGTTGTTATGTTCACATGGCCCACCCACACAACCAAGTATAAAAGTCCTTGGAGCTACCCCCTTTCGACGCCCGTCGAAGGGGTAGACGACACTGTCGAGTTCTGGTCTACTTTGGGGGGTTTCGACGGAACCGGGGGCTTCGGGGTGTCGGAACCTCACCAAAACAGAGGTGGTGCCCTAACATTTGCATTAGGTTGTGGTGGTAGGTTGATATAGACATATCGAGACTCCGAGGTGTGACCGGCTTCACAAACCCCACTTATCCCCCTCGAAGGTTATGCTCTTCTATGCGGAAACCCCCGTTTCGGGTGCGACGGAGGGAACCATGTCATAAGATGAGCCCAAATCATGTTAGTTATATTCACATGGCCCACCCAAACACAACCAAGTATAAAAGTCCTTGGAGCTACCCCCTTTCGACGCCCGTCGAAGGGGTAGACGACACTGTCGAGTTCTGGTCTACTTTGGGGGGGTTTCGACGGAACCGGGGCTTCGGGGTGTCGGAGCCTCACCAAAACATGGGTGGTGCCCTAATATATGCATTAGGTTGTGGTAGTAGGTTGATATAGACATATCGAGACTCCGAGGTGTGACCGGCTTCACAAACCCCACTTATCCCCCTCGAAGGTTATGCTCTTCTATGCGGAAACCACCATTTCGGGTGCGACGGAGGGAACCATGTCATAACATGAGCCCAAATCAGGTTATTTATGTTCACATGGCCCACTCAAACACAACCAAGTATAAAATTCCTTGGAGCTACCCCTTTCGACGCCCGTCGAAGGGGTAGACGACACTATCGAGTTCTGGTCTACTTTGGGGGGGTTTCGACGGAACCGGGGGCTTCGGGGTGTCGGAACCTCACCAAAACAGAGGTGGTGCCCTAACATTTGCATTAGGTTGTGGTGGTAGGTTGATATAGACATATCGAGACTCCGAGGTGTGACCGGCTTCACAAACCCCACTTATCCCCCTCGAAGGTTATGCTCTTCTATGCGGAAACCCCGTTTCGGGTGCGACGGAGGGACCCATGTCATAAGATGAGCCCAAATCATGTTAGTTATGTTCACATGGCCCACCCAAACACAACCAAGTATAAAAGTCCTTGGAGCTACCCCCTTTCGACGCCCGTCGAAGGGTAGACGACACTGTCGAGTTCTGGTCTACTTTGGGGGTTTCGACGGAACCGGGGGCTTCGGGTGTCGGAACCTCACCAAAACATGGGTGGTGCCCTAATATATGCATTAGGTTGTGGTGGTAGGTTGATATAGACATATCGAGACTCCGAGGTGTGACCGGCTTCACAAACCCCACTTATCCCCCTCGAAGGTTATGCTCTTCTATGCGGAAACCACCATTTCGGGTGCGACGGAGGGAATCATGTCATAACATGAGCCCAAATCAGGTTATTTATGTTCACATGGCCCACCCAAACACAACCAAATATAAAAGTCCTTGGAGCTCCCTCTTTCGACGCCCGTCGAAGGGGTAGACGACACTGTCTAGTTCTGGTCTACTTTGGGGGGGTTTCGACGGAACCGGGGCTTCGGGGTGTCGGAACCTCACCAAAACATGGGTGGTGTCATATAATATGTATAATAGTTTGGTCTTACAAATTATAAAATTAAATAATAGAAAATAACTAACAAAAACAAATTAGAAAAATTAAAAAAGGCTTTTGCCGAGTAAGGATCTCGGCGAAGACGGAGTCTCGGCAAAAAAATACGCGGGATCGGGGACTTAGTCGAAAAAAGTCCCCAAACCCGCAAAGAAATCCCCATTTTCGCTCCATCTCCACCCCGCCGCCCGGCCGCCCCATCTCGCTCCCGCCGCCGTTGGAACCACCACCACCCCCACCCCGCCGCCAGCTCCCTCGGCCGCCACCGCCCCCCTATCCCCGACCTCCGCCACCCCCACCGCACCGCTGCGAATCCCGGGTCCCGCCGCCACGAGCTAGGACTAACCCTAGCCGCCAACTCGGCCGGAGCTGATGGCGAGGGGGTTGGGCTAGCTGCGCGGCTGGCTACCCACGACCGCGTGGCACACCACCGCGTCCCCGGCGACCGCGGTCTTCCCGCTGCCGTCTCCTCCACCCCGGCCGCCTCCCTCCACCCCGCTGCCGCCTCCTCCACCCCGGCCGCCTCCCTCCACCCCGCTGCCGCCTCCTCCACCGCGCTGCCGCCTACACCTCCTCTGGCCGAGCTCCTCCAGCCCCTCATCCTCCTCCATCGGCCGAGCTCCTCCACCCCGAAGCTTCCTCCTCCACCTCCACCTCCGGCCGACGCCAAGAGGTGAGATTTCTTCCCCTTTTTCTTAGTTAGTTTTATTTACCATTGTTTGTTAATTTGTTAGAATTGTTTAGGATTTTTTAGGATTGTTCAGGTGATAGTTTTATTTAGAATTGTTTGTTAATTATTTAGAGTTGTTTGTTAATCAGTTAGGTGATGTTTAGGAATGGTTTAGGATTGTTTAGGTAATGAATTAGGATTGTTTAGAGAAAATGAAATGTGGATGAATTTAGGATTGTTTAGAGAAAATGAAATGTAGATGAATTTAGGATTGTTTGTTTGTTTTAGGAATGGTTTTAGTTTGCTTAGATTAGTCATTGTTGTTTGTTAGTTATTAATTCTATTTTTTATAATGTGTGCAGGGTATGCAGCGAGGTTGACGATGGGAGCGTCGTTGTAGAGCAGGGTTCAGGCAGGAGCTTCGTCGGTCACGCTTCGAGGGTAATGACGCTTTTCCGCTCCTCTTGCTAGGTTGTTGCATTATTTTGTAGCTCACCAAACAAGTCGCGTAACCCTAGGAGTCTCCCGTTCGGAAGGGTTATGGTTATAAAGATGAAACTCTTTATATATTTTATGTATACACCTTGTCAAGGGTATATGTTTATATATAAAGAGCTGTTTGTATATATTTATGTATACACCTTGTCCAGGGTATATGTTTATATACAAAGAGCTATATCATTTATAACCGTGGCCGTTTCGAATTGTCCACGTTTTGGACAGCCCGGTATGTGTAGCTTGTGTTCGTTTCCATGTTCTACTCCTATGCGAGACAGAATTTCGGTGGCGCCTCCCATGTTGTTCTCCGGATACACAATCTCTCGAAACTTTGTCGAGACGTGTATTGGGAGAGCAGCGGGGAGGTGCTGCCGAAATTCTGTCTTGCATAGGAGTAGGACATGGAAACGAACACAAGCTACACATACTCGGGTGGGATAGCCTTAGCTTTACCTAGTAGATGTAGGTGAGTGCATTCAACGCGTAAAATCTATAGTTTTGTGAATAATTAAATTAGTGATGCATGAATCTTTTTGTTAAATATATATGTCTGCATTAATCAGTTTGGAGATGGAGCATCGTGATTGGATGTATAGTGGCCGAGCCGGTGTGAGTCAGATGTCTAATGAATGGCTGAGTAAGACAGAAGAGTTTCTGGAGTTTGCATTTGCTAAAAACCCAGCGTCAACTTGGTGCCCTTGCAAATGTTGCAAAAACGGTCTTCGCCAAACAAAGGGAGAGATGGGTTTTCACCTTGCCAAGTCTGGGTATATGCCAAACTACCATTGTTGGATTTGCATGGGAGCGTGCATCTCGAGGGAAGAAGGTCGCGCGACAGCGCACCGAGGAGGCATCAACAGCTTTTGATACTGGGGCTGATAGAATGCTAGATCAATTCGCTAATGCACGTGCACCTGAAATTCCAACTGAAGATGCAGATGGGGAGGGGGAAAAGAGCACAAAGGAGTTCTATGATACTTGTTTGCCTCGCAAAAAACCCTCCACGCCCATACCAAAGTTTCTCAACTTGATTCCATAAGTCGCCTAATGGCTGTCAAGTCCCAGTATCATGTAAGCATTAATTGCTTTGATGCATTCCTGCATGTCATTGCCTCTCTTCTACCGGAGTCACATATTCTGCCAAAGAACATGTACGAGTCGAAGAAAATCCTCAAATCACTTAAGATGGATTATACGCCGATAGATGCTTGTCCAAAGGGTGTATGTTATTTAGGAAAGAACACATCAATGAAAATTACTGTCTCAAGTGCAAGTCCTCTAGGTATATGGAGGTCGACAACGGTGAGGGTCAGAAGACGCAGCTCACAGTAGCCAAAAAGATCCTTCGGTATCTTCCATTCATACCGAGGATCCAACGACTTTTTATGACCAACGAATCTGCCCAACAAATGAGATGGCCGATAGATGGGAAAAGGTATCGTCCTGAGAAGATGGTACATCCGTCTGATGGTGTTGCATGGCAGCATTCATTAAGAAGTATCCCGTAAAAGCCGGCAATAACAGGAGTGTAGCAGTTGCCTTATCAACAGATGGGTTCAACCCATATGGTATGTCTTCGCACAACTATAGTTGTTGGCCGATGTTTGTCATTCCGTTGAATCTTCCCCCGGCGTCGTCATGCAACGACAAAACATGTTCTTGTCGCTGATATTCCAGGGCCTGAATATCCGGGGAAGAATATGACTGTGTACATGGAGCCGTGTTCGATGATTTGTTGCTTGCCTGGGAAGAAGGGGTACGGACATACGACGCCGTAGCAAAGCAGCACTTCACTATGCACGTCTGGTACCACACGTCCCTGCATGACTTGCCGGCACGCGCGATATTCTGCGGATGGTGTACGCACGGGAAGTGGCCTTGCCCAATTTGCATGCAGGCTATGACTTTCGTTTGGCTGAAGAAGGGCGGCAAGTATTCTTGTTTTGATAAGCATCGACAGTACCTTAACCTGGTCATAGATTCAAGAGAGACAAAAAGAAGTTCTTGAAAGATGTAGTTTTGATGCTCATGTACCAATACCTACCATGGATGGTACCGCCACTAAGGCTCAGCTAGAAGCTCTTGTGCCCAATGCAGATGGTACTGGCTTTGTGGGTTATGGAGACACACACCAGTGGACACACATTCCATGCTTCTGGAAGCTCCTTACTTTAAGGATCTCCTTCTTCCTCATAACATTGATGTAATGCACACTGAGAAGAATATCGCCGAGGCCCTTTGGCACACACTAATGGACCTCGAGAAGTCGAAGGATAATGTCAAGGCTAGAGCCGATCAGCAGCTGCTATGTGATAGGCCAGACATGAACATGGACCCTCCCGGTACAGTAAAAACAAGATGGTCCAAACCAAAGGCCCGTTTCACCCCAACAAGGGCCCAAAGGAAAGAAATTCTCAGTGGGTCCTCGACCACTATTCTTCCCTGATGGCTACGCAGCTAACATAATGAGGGGAGTGAATTTGGTTGGGTTGAAGATAGGTGGGCTCAAGAGTCATGACTATCACGTATGGATCGAGCGGATAATGCCGGTCATGTTTCGAGGCTATATCGATGAGGCCATTTGGGTAGTGTTGGCAAAGTTGAGCTATTTCTTCCGCCGACTTTGTGCTAAAGAATTAGATATCAAGGTGATTGAAAAGTTAGAGGAAGAGACGCCTGAGTTGATTTGCGAGCTAGAGGCCGTCTTTCCACCAGGCATGTTCAATCCCATGCAACATTTGTTGGTGCATCTCGCGACCGAGGCAAGATTGGGGGGTCCTGTGCATACACGTTGGATGTTTGCAACTGAGAGAGCAGAAGGACCTTCAACTGAAAGGCACGAACAAAAACAAAATCGAAGCATCCATAGCTGAGGCAACACTGAACGAGGAGGTGTCAAACTTCACCACTAAGTTCTATAGTGACAATCTTACCACTGTTCATAATCCAGTGCCTCGTCTCAACACGGCCAACCCGGAAGATCTACCTGAACTTAGCATTTTCATCGGGGCCGGTGGCAAATCAAGTGGCAGCAAGAAGAAGAAATTATCATTTGATGAGTGGACGACATTACATCTTATGTCTTGAAGAACACGACAGAAGTAGATCCCTACATTGAGTAAGTGCTCAATTTATGGTGTATTGTTCGCACACTTCCATTTCCTAGTTTGTGCACTAACTCCGTTTCTTGATCGTGGCCGTTCATAGGTCATTTGAGAGAGAAACCTGGAAACATCGAAGACCATGTAGCGACAATGACAAGTTGGTTCTTTTTAAAAAGGGGGGTGAAGGCGGCGGCGGTTTCATTCCGTGGTTCAAAGCAAAAGTAGGGAATATCCCCTTGTTTCATTCCATGTTTGTGTAAGACGTTTCGTCAACACTAACATATCATACTTCTTCCTATTGCACTTGTAGGGAATATCTGACCCAAATATGAGGCCCGAGTTGAAGAAACTTACCTCATCCACCTATGTCGTCAAGACCTATAAGTCGTATGACGTGAACGGGTTTCGCTTCCATACCGATCATCATGAGAAAACTCGGCCAAACCCGAGGACAAGAAATTCCGGGGTCTTATGCCAAGGGAAGGACGGCCTTGATTACTTTGGAATAGTCAAGGAAATAATTGAACTTGATTGTGATTTCGGCAAACAGAAGAACCCTGTTGTCTTCAAATGCCATTGGTTCAATCCAAAGAGAGTGAGACGAAGACCTGATATTGGGTTGGTCGAAGTTGAGCGAGAATCCGTCTACACGGGAGATGATGTCTATATCCTAGCACACCAAGCCATCCAAGTATTTTATCTCCCGTACCCATGCAAAACTGTGAAACGTCTAATAGGCTGGGATGTAGTGATCACGGTACCGCCACGTAATAAAGTACCAACCCCTAACGATGACGACTACCACCAACGCCTAAACCCAAACACCTACCAGGGTGAGTTCTATCAGGAAGATGGGCTGTCAGGCACCTTGAACCTGAACTTGCCTAGTGTCGATGACATGGAAGAAGACGACGATGTCATTGGAGTTGACCATGAGCAAGATGAGGCCGCTGAGCTGGTTGTCAACCAGAGAGACGTGGAGCTTCTTGAACGGATGCACCTACCCGATGTAGAGGAGCCACCTCTAGACCACGTTCCAGATTGGTGGTACAATCGTGATAGTGATGATGATGATCCTGGTCCAAGTTATGATCCAAACAATGTAGACACAGGCTTCTGAAGCTTTGTACTCGTCGATTAGATTTTCTTAAGTAATATTTTCTATGAACCATTTGTGATGTAATATTTTCTTTGAACCATTTGTGATGTAATATTTTTTATGAACCATTTGTGATGTAATATTTTCTATGAACCATTTGTGATGTAACATTTTGTTGTATTCTTATGAGTTTTGGCAATTTCTTCTTACGAGTTTTCTTTAATTGAGTTCTTGTACTAATCAACTCATTCTTTGTGATGACAGGTGATTGAGACATGGCAGGGGGAAGGAGAAGGAGAAGGTGGGCTCCAAGGGGAAGCCGAACCACAAGGAGAAGCAGCTCGCGGCGAGGAGATGTATTTCCAAGGAGAATGCCAACAAGAAAAAGGTGGGGGCAAGGAGAAGCGAGAAAAGCTTGGCACAGTGTCTAACCTATACGCGCAGGATGCTCAAGGGACTAGTGTGGTCATTGGAAGGAAGCGTGACCGGCACGCTACGGTGGAGACTTCTGCACGGCGTGGTAGACAGGTGGTCGGCGCTAAGGCGCCCCGGGGTAGGCCTACTGCTCGCTTGAGTAGTCCTTTGCCCCGGTTTCGTCTTCCTCTGAGGAGGAGGAGGAGGAGGAGCAGCAGGCCGAGGACCCCTTGGAGGAGGATGCCGTGCCTAGTGACGATGACTACGAGGACCGGGGGGTGATGAGGGGAGTGAGGAGGAGGAGGCGGAGGAGCGGCGTGAGGAGAGTGAGGAGGAGGAGGATGCCGTGGCGGATGAGGATCTCTTGACAGCTCATCCACTAGAGGAGCTCGGCTTACCGCGCGAGGGTAAGGTGTACCAGCGAGGGCCTTCGGGCTTTCCAGATCGCAGGTCACATGGAGTCCTTGATGTCACCTCGGATGCGTAAGTGGTGGTTTAAAATGTTGTTACCTTCTACTTTAGTTACCTTTCCGTCACAAGCATCTAACTTATGTTTTTGGTATGTGCAGGACATTCACGTGGGTGGGCCCAAAGTGGGACCGCTTACCTTCAGGCGTCCTTGGCCTTCTTATCAAGAAGCTTTACCCTGGCATGGTCGACTACAAGAAGGATGGAATCCCCACCGGTGAAAGGGGGCCTGCTAGGTCTTGGGCCCACTTCACGATGGTTGAGGACAGCGTCCACGGCCACGTCGGCTTCCGGCTGCTCGCCGAGTTCTGGGTTAGTAGTTTCTATAACTTTAGTACTAAAAAATACCAACAGTTTGGATTTCGTCGTGGTAACCCCTTTATCCTATGCTCACTATTTGTTAGGACTTCTTCACTCTCGTTGATGGTGAAGGTAAAGACGAAGCGGCTCAAAAGGCGCTGATTAAGATGGCGAAGAAGCTCATCCCCGACCAGATTTATGAGGCCCGTATCTCCGCTGTTCAACAGTTCTATGCAGAATATATGCACAGGACAATCACCAAGGAGGAAGCTTGCCCCGTACACATGTCGACAGCCCAGTACATGAAGGTAACCACATTTATTTTCATACTATTCTCCACAGGACTGATGAAAAGTTCAACTCATATGGATATGTCTTTTGTTAAATAGGTGATTCCGGCATGGCTAGCCGCCCATAAGCCTTGCTACAGGAAGCTTGTACAGAGGTGGGTGTCAGATGGGTTCCTGGCGCAAAACAAGCTGGCACGGTCGCGGCGGAATATGGTAGGCCGCGGAGTCCACCGTCAAGGCCCCCTCACACTCGACGGCCTCGTGGCACACAAGGTAAGAAGTCATGTTTTCCCTTTCCATTCAAGTTTTTATTTCTGCCCCATAATATTTTGATAACCTCTTTTGACCTCACTTGCATGCTTCTTTTTGGTGTCAATTACTTGTAGGAGTTAAAGGAGGGAGTGAAAATGACGAAGATGCAAGTGTTCGTTGAGACCCGGAGGCCAAAGAAGGTGGATCCGAAGAAACCCGCGGACAAGCAGTGGATCACCGACACCGCGGAGAAACAACATGACAACTACTGCAAGAAGTTCAAGGAGGTACACGGTGAGGACAAAAATCCTTTGACAGAGCCTTTCGACCCCCATGTTGCTATGCTCGCGGGACAAGGCAAGCTGAATGGCCGGCCTTATATTGGCGGTGCTTCCTTCAATTCATCGGGCCTCCCAACACTCGCCGAGATTCGTGCTAGGCGTACGAGCTCAGCCCCCGAGATCGAGCGCCGCCCAAGGGTCGGACTTGATAAGATTGCTGCAATGGAGGTACTTGTTATTTTTCAACCATCTTTTCCACTATTGTACATGTTTGCATCGCCATGACCGCATCTTTTTCATGTTCAATCCTCTAGGCTGAAGTTGAGAAAAATAGGAAGGAGGCGGCGGAGGCTACAGCGAGGGCGCAGGCTGCAGAGGAGAACAACAGGCAAATGCATGCACACATGGCCCACCAACAAGCATGCCTCCAGGCCCTTATGGCGGTAAGTGCTTCAACTTTTTCTTTCAACTAAAGCATGTGCTTCAACTTTGCAAACTAACCCTCCTCTTCGGTTTGCAGACGATGCCCGCGGCGGCGCTTCCTTCTTTACCTCCTGTACCTCCACTAGTTGCCCCCGTCCTCCTCTTGGTAAGTGCTCTTGGGACTAGGTAGGAAAACATTTATCACATGTTTGCTTACTCGTCTAATGTGATTCATAGGAGCATCCCCACACTCCTTCGGATGCTCAAGACGATGGAGGGAATGGTGGAGGCGGAGCTGCAAGTCCAACGGCCTCCAACAACCCCGAGCAACTCTAGGTAATTAAGCTCAAGTCCCAAATACATATGTACCTACATTTGAACACTCATGTCTTGAAACTAATGCTCACAGTTTTCAAACTTGTAGGATTGCATCCACGAGGCCTTCGCTGAACTTAAGGGCTAGATGCTTGTCTTCAACTTGTTGGCTTGTGGATGATGTGTGAACAACTTGTTGGCTGGATATATTTTGAACTTGTCTTGTGTGCTTTAGAACTTGTGGACTCTATTTTGTGTACTTTTGGACAATGTGTGATATATTTTGCTATATGTATCTCATTTTAATGTTCTGGGTGTGCTGGGAGTGATCTGGGATATATTTCCTATATATATGCATACTGTTTTTGCAAATGCAGGGATTCGCAAAAAACAGCAAAAATCTGGACCAAATTGTCACTTCGCCGAGAAAGGCACTCGGCGAACCTTGCTTCGCCGGGAACGGCACTCGGCGAAGGCACCACCCAGGTGCCATTTTGGTCACCTGGGAGCGCACTTCGCCGAGATGGCCATGTTCGCCGGGAACGGCACTCGGCGAAGGCAACCACCCAGGTGCCATTTTGGTCACCTGGGAGCGCACTTCGCCGAGATGGCCATGTTCGCCGAGAGGGATGCTCGGCGAACATGCACCAAGTGGCCACCTGGGACGCACGTCGCCGAGCAGAGGGGCACTCGGCGAAGCGTCCAGCACTCGGCGAAGGTCGGCGCGATGCACTCGGCGAAGCGACCACTCGGCGAAGAACACGCACGGCGACGAGGTTTGGCAGGCACTCGGCGAAGAGCGCTCCCGGCGACCTCGTGTGCACGGCACTCGGCGAAGCGGCAACACGGCGACGTTGGGCACAAGGCACTCGGCGAAGTGTTGCACGGCGAATACGTTCGCCGGCACCCGCTTGGGGCACACGTGGCCCCTTCTCGTCGTTCCATCTTCGCCGAGTGTCGTCGCGTACATACCCGGCGAAGTTATGACACATCTCTGACGCCCATCTGACAAGGGACGATGGCGATGCGCTTTTCTTCGCCGGGTGACGGACAAATACACTCGGCGAAGAGGTCGCCGAGCATCCTTGATAAAAAGCACCCGGTGAAGGGGCGTCGCCGAGGCGATGTTCGCCGAGATGGCGCCGCCGAGAGCCGCTCTCGGCGAAGGTGTCGCCGAGGCCAATGTCGGCTGTCGCCGGGTGTTTTCCCCACCCGGCGAATGGCGTTTTTCTAGTAGTGAAGGTACCGTTTGGTGATTCTGGATAACCAACGAGATCTGGTAGCGACAGCAACAATGTATCTTGACCAGTCTCAAGATTGATCAACCGCCTCTGTGTTGCTCGGGTTGAGCAATTCCGGTGGCGATCCATCCAACAAACCTAATTACTCCCCGACCAAATCTGAGGGCTACCGCTACGCCACCGCTACAAGAGGCAGCGGCGTGGCCTTTCTTCTAGCGGCGCAAGGGGTCTGGATAGGGCTTTCAACGTTTAGGTGCATCAATAGCACCATAAACTGCACTTGTAGGCCATATAGCTGAGGAAAAAATGGAGGCCGTTGTAGGCCATATAGCTGAGGCAAAAATGGAGGCCGTACCTGGCGTCTGTGTTCACAGAAAAAGGAGACATTCTGATCAACTCGGCGCTTGTCTTCTGATGTGGGTTTAGATTCCGCTCCCTCAACTTGCATGGCCACTTTTTTTTAGGGAATTCCACCTTTTTTTGAGAAACACAATACATACGCCAGACGCTCACATACACGCGCATATATTCTCCCCTATGAATGCACACACGCACAACCTACCCCTATGAGCAATTCTGATATATTGTGACGACGAGTCAGGTCTTGAAACTAACGAAGTCAACACAGGCGTCTCCCTATGGATGGAAAAGTCGCGTCCCAATGAACAATATTCCGCCACAAATATTATAACGGGACTTTTAACTCTGGTGGACTGGGGATACAATCACACTCCTAACCATCCAACCACAGGTTGATTCTCAATTCCACTCTTTATTGTTCAGCAATGAAAACCACATGGATACATAAGACTACCACAGTGGGAGTATTATAGGCAGTATCATACATTACATGCATAGAAGAAGCTGATAATTAACAATGAGGGAGTAGATAGTGGTATCGTAGACAAATCCGTAACATAACATATTCCAAAACAAAATGAGTTAACTAACACATTAAATTCAATATTATATGATACTACACATATGTTACTATGCACAGTTTAGTTAGTAACATGAACTAGTATCATATGCATGCTACTACTGTATGTTACTTCCCACTAGCTAGTATCATGTGCACAATACTACTGCCAGGGAGATCTCAGACACATGGCGGCGTTGGACCACCACGCACTCTCGGCTGGAAGGGTCGTTTTCGGATTGGACAATGGTGACGTCTTGCGTGGCACCCGCTTCTGGGGGGAATCATTTTTGGATGAAGTGTTTGGCTGGAGGGGTCCAGAGTGGAGAGTGTGGTGTCTACCGCGTCAACGATGGGGCGGGTATGGACGGCATGCCGCAGCAGTCTTGGCGGCTGTTGCGTTATGGTAGACGACCGTGGGGCGGTTGTGATGTTTGGCGTCGTGACAACGTCGATGGCTGGCTTGGCAAGGATCATGTGTATCTCTACACTGAATATGGGTTGACGTTTCGATGGTGTTGGCTGCTTCTGAAACATGTGCAAGCGGTGCGCCCTTAGAATACTAGACTCGATGTGTTCTCCAGATACGCCATATTGTCGGGTCACTGATGCCCCGGATCTTATTGGCGGGACGTTGTTGTCTGATCGCATGATTTTCCCATTGTCTAGTTTGTAGGTGTGATGTGGTGGATTCGGTTTGTTTGATCTATGATTTTGCAATACCTTTGAATAATTTAATAAATAAGATTTTGTGCATCTTTTTATGCAGAGCCCGGTACTTTAAACTTCTTTTTGAAAAAATCATCTATTTAATTATTTCATTTGTAGCATGTTAAACAGTACATGCACACCAACCTTCGACTATGTGGTAATGTAGTGCGTGTGTGCATATATGTAAAGCTGGCTGCCCAATGTTCTTGCTCACACTGGTAGCAGGCTAGCAGCTAGTTCATACTTCATACGGACGCGAAAACGGTTGAATTGTTAGCCGACCCGGGCAGATGTGGCAAAAACATACTAGGGAGGATTTTGCGAATAGGAGACATCAGTAATGAGAGGACCATAGCTCCCTAGACCTAGTAGATACTAATTTTCTGAATATTCGCGTTGTTAACTTGAGTCCTTCCAAGGTTCCATTCGATGATTTCGAATAGTCAACGGGTTCTCCGGAGTGGTGAGCATCACTGTATATTGACCTGTCTCAAGATTGAGAAACCGCCTCCATGTCGCTCGGGTCGAGAAATTTGGGTTGCGAGGTGATAGGGTTACGCTACTCCTCAGGATGATTCTATTACAAACCAAGGTTCCAGTACACGAATTGGTTCCAGATCGGAGATACAAGCAGGAGAATTGGGGATCCGAGAAGAGAAGAACAAGGTAGAGGAGAGAGACGTCTTCGCCGTGATCCAACTGGATGGCGTGAGCTAGGTTGCTTCTGCTTCAAGTAGAGCACGGTCTACTCCTGGCGTTGTGCTGGCTTGGGCCAACCCATCTCGGGCCCGCGTAGCGTGGGTTGGGCCGCTTCTCTCGGTGTGGCCTGCTTGGAGCGTCAGTGCTGCTGACAAGCCCCCTCCTTGAGTCCCAGCTTGTCCCCAAGCTGGGGCCGCTGGAAATCTGCGACGGAGTTGGTCGACGTCCTCCCAAGTTGCGTGAGTAGACGAGCCGTAGTTCCAGGAGACAAGGACTTGTTGTTGAGGATGACCATTGCTCGACGACGATGATCGACGTTCGAGGATCTTGTCAGGAAACCATGCTGCACCATCAGGAAAACGCCGATGGAGATCATCCAGGTTCTCCCAGGTCGCTTCCGCTGGAGTGGAGTGAGACCACACCACCAGACCTTGCTTCACCATGCCATTAGCCTGCTTACTCCAGCGATAGTCCTGCACGGTAAGAGGAACTTGAAAAACATCAGAAGCCTCTGGAAGCGAAGCTGACACCTGCCGGATGTGTTGCTTGGCAGGTTTGAGTTGGGAGACATGGAAGACAGGATGAATCTTGGATTCCTCTGGTAGCTTCAGCTTATAGGCCACTGCTCCGATTCGAGCAACCACTGCATAAGGACCATAGAACTTGAAAGCTAGCTTATGGTTCGCCCGTCTTGCCACAGAAGACTGCACATACGGTTGTAATTTGAGATACACCATGTCTCCCACACAGAAACTGCGGTCAAATCGCTTCTTATCCGCTTGCTTTTTCATCCTCAGCTGAGCCCTGTTCAAATGCTGCTTCAGCAAGTCCAGCATAACTTGTCGATCATTGATCCAAGTTTGCACATCAGCTATCGGAGCTACATCCAGAGAAGAAAGGCCCAACTGTCTTGGTTCTCGAGCATATAATGCTTTGAATGGTGATTTACCCAAAGAGGAATGAGTGCTTGTATTATACCAATACTCTGCTAGAGAAAGCCATTTAGACCACTGCTTGGGACATGCATGGGAAAAACAGCGCAGATAAGTCTCGAGACATTGGTTAACGCGCTCAGTTTGCCCATCCGTCTGCGGATGATAAGCTGTGCTCATCTTCAACTGCGTTCCTGACAGCCTAAATAGTTGCTGCCAAAACTGGCTGGTGAAAACCTTGTCACGATCTGACACCAAGGCTTGCGGCATGCCATGCAGCTTGAAAACATGGTCAATGTAGGACTGCGCCACTGACTGAGCCGTAAAAGGATGGGACAGAGGAATAAAATGAGCATACCTCGTCAACTTGTCTACCACAACCAAGATACAATCGAAGCGAGAAGATTTTGGGAGGCCCTCAATGAAATCCAGAGAGACTACATCCCAAGCAGCATCAGGGGTAGGTAATGGCTGCAGGAGCCCTGGATAGCGAGCTCGATCTGGTTTAGCTTGTTGACACACGGAACAGCTTTGCACATACTGCTTGATTGTGGTTCTCATGCGTGGCCAAACAAAATGTTGCTTGATACGAGCATAAGTAACTGGGAAACCCGAGTGACCACCTACAGGACTGTCGTGAAGGGAGCTGATAATCTTCTGATGCAAGCCACTATCGTTGCCCAACCAGATCTTGTTGTCACATCTGATGATTCCTTTATGTAACGAGAAGGAACCACTGTGGGGTTGCACTGCCAATTCTGTCAATAGTTTCTGAGCATGTGGATCATTGGTATAGCTGGCTAGCACATCTTCTAACCACGCAGGTTGACATGCAGATATAGCACACACTTCAGCATGAGTCCCGTGTGACCTCCTTGAAAGAGCATCAGCAGCTTTGTTATCTGGCCCTTTCTTGTAGCAAATCTTGTACTGCAGCCCCAACAATTTGGTAAAAGCCTTATGTTGCCAAACTGTGGTCAGACGCTGTTCCTCCAGGTGAACCAAACTACGCTAATCAGTACGAATGATAAACTCACTGAGCTGCAAGTAGGGGCGCCAGTGATCAACGGCAACCAAAATCGCCATGCACTCCTTCTCGTATGTTGACAGCCCACTAGTTCTTGGTCCAAGAGCCTTGCTTAGGAAAGCAATGGGGTGACCCTCCTGTTGCAGGACGGCACCAATACCCGGTCGCAAGCATCAGTTTCAATTACAAACATTTTGTTGAAGTCCGGTAAGGCCAGAACTGGAGCTGTTACCAAAGCATGCTTCATACGGACAAAAGCCTTGATGACGTGAAACACACGTTCATTGGGAGACCCCAAGAGGAAGGTATGATGTAGTCAGCAGCAAGTTTTCCCTCAGAAAGAAACCAAGGTTATCGAACCAGTAGGAGCAGCAACTCTTCAGAAGGTTGTCAACGGCGCCAGAAAAATAGTGTTGTTGATGGGAGTCTGGACTGTTGACGTGGAATCTGCACACAACACAATCAAACTACTTTGCCCCAACGAAACAGTGAGGTTGTCAATCTCACTGGCTTGCTGAAAACAAAGGATTAAACGTATGGTGTGGAAAATGAGTATTAAATTGCAGAGAATGAAAAAGGAACAGTTTGCAGTTTGTGGTTGTTTAATCAGTGTAAAAGAATGGACCGGGGTCCACAGTTCACTAGTGGTGTCTCTCCATAAAAGATAACTAACATGTTGGGTGAACAAATTACAGCTGGGCAATTGACGAATAGTGAGCGCATGACAATGCATATACATGACATGTTGACTACTATGATATTTAATTGAGCATTACGACATAATACATAGATCGTTATCCAACAGCATCTATGACTAATAATCCACCGCCGGGTTGTCATCCGAGTTCCTCATTGGTATTAAGTTGCAAGCAACGGATAATTGCATTAAGTAAAGTGCGTAATGTAAACAAACACATATGTCCGTGGACATAACATCGTTAGGTTATCCCTAGTGGCAACAGCACATCCACAACCTTAGAACTTTCTGTCACTGTCCCAGGTTAAACGGAGACATGAACCCACTATCTAGCACAAATACTCTCTCTTGGAGTTACAAGCATCTACTTGGCCAAAGCATCTACGAGTAACGGAAAGCATGCAAGATCTTAAATAACATATAAGATAGATTGATAATCAACTTGACATAATATTCAATATTCATCGGATCCCAGCAAACACAACATGTAGCATTACAATAATATGATCTTGATCATGTAGGGCAGCTCACAAGATCTAAACATGATGGCACAAAGTGGAGAGACAACCATCTAGCTACTGCTATGGACCCGTAGTCCAAGGATGAACTACTCACGCATCACTCCAGAGGCAGGCATGGCGATGTAGAAGCCTCCGGTGACGATTCCCCTCTCCGGCAGGGTGCCGGGAAGAGGTTCTGAACCCTCCCGAGCTAGGGTTGACGACGGCGGCGTCTCTGAAACTTTTCGTGGATATTTGCTCAGGTACTTAGGGTTTTCGCGTCGGGGGGAATAAGTAGGCGAAAGGGCGGCGGCTGGAGAGGCCCGTGGGGCCCACACCACCCCAGGGCGCGGCAGAGGGGGGCCCCGCGCCCTGGCCACGTGTGGGGGCCCACGTGGCTCCTCTCCGTCGCCTCTTTGGTCCGTCAGATGAGTTCTGGTAAAATAGGGACTCCCGTGTAGTTTCGTCCAATTCCGAGAATATTTCCAGACTAGCTTTTCTGGAATACAAAAACAGCAGAAAACAGGAACTGGCACTTCGGCATCTTGTTAATAGGTTAGTCCCAAAAAATGTATAAAAGTGATATAAAGTAGATGCAAAACATGTAGCAATTGGTATAAAACAAGCATGGAACATCAAAAATTATAGATACGTTTGAGACGTATCAAGCCTCTTCACACTCTTGAGTCCAGATAAATAGAGCACCCTTTTTTAACAAAAGTGTCAAGGGTCTGCAAATGATGCCGAAGAATTGCACAAATTTCCTATAATATCCAACTAAACCTAAGAAACTGCGAAGCTCCTTAACGTTTGTTGGGGTAGGCCAATCCAACACACAACTGATCTTTTCCGGCTCAGTGGCCACACCATTCTTGCTGATCACATGTCCCAGGTACAGAAGCTCCTGTTGGGCAAATGAGCATTTGGATTCTTTAACCTGCCACTTGTCCTTCTGTAATAGCTTCAACACTTCTTCCAGGTCCAGTAAATGTTGTTCAAGTGTTGGACTGTACACCAAAATATCATCAAAGAACACAAGTGCACACTTCCTCAGAAGAGGAGCAAGAGTCGTGTTCATAGCCTTTTGAAAAGTTGCAGGAGCTCCAGATAACCCAAATGACATGACCTTATATTCGAAATGGCCTTGGTGAGTTTGAAATGCTGTTTTATAGGCTTCCCCTTCTGCCAACCTGATCTGGTGATAACCAGCTCGCAAATCGAGTTTTGAAAACCAAGCTGCTTCTGAAAGTTCATCTAAGAGCTCATCGATGACTGGCAATGGAAATTTTGTTTTGCATGTCAAGGCGTTGAGATGCCTATAATCGATACAGAGCCTCCAAGTCAGATCTCTCTTCTTGACCAAAATGACTGGAGAAGAGAAAGGACTGTTGCTGTGCTGAATCACCCCAGATTCCAGCAACTCCTTCACTTGTCGCTCAATTTCATCTTTTAGAGCTGGAGCATGCCTATATGGCCTGATCGAAAATGGTTGTGCACCGGGAATCAAAGGAATTTTGTGGTCACAGGAACGCTCTGGAGGCATTCCTTGCGCTTCAGCAAACACGTCCTTGTACTGATCCAACAGAGCCTTTGTAATGTCCGAAGGTGATGTACTGTTATCCACCTTGACTTGACAGACCTGAACCCACTGATCCTCAGCCAACAACACGCTGTCATGAGGAATATTAGTGAAAATTCCTTTGGATGGACGTGGGGTACCCGAAATAATGCCTTGCAGTTTAATGACTGTGTTATCATACTCAAACTCCAGATATTTCTTGACCCAATCAACCTTCATAGGGCTATAGAATTCCAACCAGTCCATGCCGAGAATGATATCATAACTGCCCAAAGGAATGACCTTCAAGTCTGCAGAGAATTGATAACCTTGCGACACCCATTGACAAGCTGGCACAAAATGAGTACAAGCTAACTCCCCACCATCTGCAACTTTCACCTTCAGTCGCTGAGGTAACTGCCTAGTGATTTGCCTGTCGGACACCAAGTTTTTGTTGATGAAAGACGAAGAACTACCAGAGTCGATCAACAACTTGACCTCCTGTCCTTCCCACAAGCCTAATAGCTTCAAAGCCTTGGACGACTCAGTGCCATTAACTGCCTAGCAAGACAGTGCTGCTACCAGTTCCGTGACTGCTGCTTCTTGTCCTTGACCACATTGAGAATCAGCATCCCCACAGTCAAGCATCTGCAACAATTCTTCAACAACGTGTAGAGAAATGGAAGCTGGGCATTTGTGCTCACGCCCCCAACGCTCTCCACAGGTAAAGCACAGCCCTCTTGCTCTCCTGTATGCCTTCAGCGCTGCCAGTTTGTCTAGATCCGTGCGAGCTCGATTTGCTTCAGGCGCACGACGATCCTCAGCGCCAACCAATCCTGCTCTTCCTGGAGGTACAGGTAAAGGCAATGGCACTCCAGGTTTGGCATTTCCTCGACCCTGATAGGTGTCGAAACGCTTGGGCCTGTCCTTGCGTGAGCCCTCGGACACCTCCTCCTGCAACAGAGCGAACGAGCATGCTGCGTCCAAGTCGACTGGTTGTTGGATGATAACCACAGCTCGGATGTCTTCTCGCAGGCCCTCCACAAACCTCGTGAGAAAATACAAAGGGTGTATCGATTCAGAATAAGACAACAGATGATTCATTAATGAATTAAACCTCTCTACATACTCAGCCACAGTGGAAAATTGACTAATATGAAAAAATTGCCGGATCAATTGCTGGTGTTGATCACGTCCAAACTTTGCCCCCAAAAAATCACAAAATCCTTCCCAATCTAGCCCTATGAGTTTCTTTTGAACAGACTGAAGCCAATCTGCCATGTCGCCACTAAAATTAAGTGTCGCCATGTGGAGCCAAAAAGATCTATCCACTGCATACATATGAAAATACTGTTCGCACAAGATTTTCCACAACTTAGGGTTCACTCCATCAAAAATGGGGAAACTCATGGTCGGAATTGCTTGACCAAGCACTCCAGACTGCTGAACTACTCCTTGAGACGCCAACGAACTAGCCAAAGGAAACGCTAAACCATTGGATAAAGGAGTACGAATCGGACCTGATATTGGGGCCATCGATGTGGATCCAAAGAACCCAGTCGATGAACCCCGGTTGATGGTGGAATTGCCGTGGCCTTGCCCAGGGGACGCCCCCAATTGCGCCGCACCCAGAATCCCTGCCGAAGAGGGTTGCGCTGCGCCAGGGGGTGCGGTACCTGGCGCCGTCGGTATGTCAATGGCGACATGTGGTTGCTTCGCGAGCGCGGCCTTTTGGAGTTCGCCGACCGCGGTCTGGAGCTCGCCCACACGAGCCTCCAACTCGGGTTTCCAGGACGCTAGGCTGTCCACCTTCTCCCCAATCGCCGCCACGGACTTGGTGATGTCTCCCGTCACCTCGCTCATGAGGGACCTCATGAACGTCTTCGTCTCCTCGTCCATCGCCTCCTTCCTCTTGTCCGATCGGGTCTGGATGATGGATTTAGGAGGAGGGGCCAGATTCGGTGGTTGAAATAGAAGTGGAAGGGTGGAGGGATGGCTCTGATACCAACTTGATAGGGTTACGCTACTCCTCAGTGTGAAAGTTTTAGGATCCCTAATATTTGTTGTTGTATTGATCTGACCCTCGTGGGTGTATATAAGGAGTACATGACTTGGTGGCCAAGATGCCTAATGACTTGGGATACAAGAAGATCCTAATCTATCTGTAATCATACGTATCCTAACATTCCCCCTCAGTCGTAGCGGGAGTGAAACGAACGATTGCGACTGGAGAATGTCATGCGCGTCCGTCACCTCCTCCACCTTGTCATCATCGCCGTCCCCTTCTGGTTCCTTCTCTTCCCTCTCTTCCCTCCCGCAGTCACAGCGGGAGTGTTATGGACGCAAGCGATGACGCGGATGCTGTTGACTGGAGCTCTTGAGTTGCTGTAGACGTGTGTATGATGGTGATGTCGAGGTAGCCGAGCGTGATGTAGCCATGGTCGAGGTTGTCGCGGTCGGTGTAGCCGATAGAGCCGAAGGCGCAAAAAAAATTTGCGTGGTTTTGTGTCGTAGGGTTTTGGGTTTTGTGCGGCGGCGGCAGGGATCTGCGGCGGCGGTAGGTTTTGTGTCGTAGCGCGGCGGCGGCAGGGTTTCTGCGGCGGCGGCGGGGTTTTTACCAGGCGGGCGAGGCGATTGTATGATTGCCCTAGCAGAGCGCCGGCAGGTTTTGTGTCGTAGCGCGGCGGCGGCAGGGTTTCTGCGGCGGCGGCGGCGGGTTTTTAGGTTGTCATTGGCGGCGTGCGGCGGCAACTCGCGTGTGAGTGGCGGCGGCATGCGGCGGGGTTTTGGTTTTTGGCGGCGTGCGGCAGCGACTCGCTTGGGAGCGGCGGCAGGCAGGCGGCGGGTTTTTGTGTCATTGTGCGGCGGCGGCAGCGGATCTGCGGCGGCGGGTTTTTCGGCGTGCGGCTCGACTCGCGTGATGTAGACCTTGGCGATGATTGTGTTAACGATGTAGAACTCGACGAAAATCTTGATGTAGACGTACAACTCGGCTTGATGTAGTTCCGGTGATGTAGTTCTGGCTTGGTGTAGATCGTGGATGTTGGTGTAGATCGGTGCGTTGCTTCTCCTGCGGACTCGCGGCAGACGGCAGACGGCAGGGGAGACCAGATGACACCGTGCCAGGCTTGATCAGCCACTTTGATGCGAAACCTGCTGAGCAAGCCTGAACATGCATGGAGATTAGACTCATAGCCCGATGCAAAGAAAACATCTCGAACATGCACGTGCTCGTGGGTCCGTGGCGATCTGTGTGCTCGTGGTCTTGCTCCTGGTTTGGCCGTGTCCTTCCCGCGCGTAGTGCCTGGTCTGCAGCAAGGTGTAGTATGTGGCGTCGATAGAGGTTGATGCAGCATGCGGCGTCGTTGCCGACCAGGTCAGCTGGATCGACCGCACGGGAGATACGCCGTCAAGCAGATTGGATCGCATCTCCGCGGGAGTTCGTCCTCGCGCGATGAACCTGCTTCTTGCACAGAATTTTACCGAGAAATTGAGGGTCGTAGAGAATATAGGGATTTATTTTGTGGCTACGGATCTAATCTATGAACTGAAATTCGAAATTGATCTAAGATCTAATCTAAGAACCGATCCGATCTTTGATCGAAACCGGGTGCCGCGCCCCCGAGGAGAAGTCTCCCCGGGGGCGGCGCGTTGCGGAAGTAGTGGAGAAACCCTAAGATCGGCGTCGTGAGACTAACCGCTCTGATACCATGTGAAAGTTTTAGGATCCCTAATATTTGTTGTTGTATTGATCTGACCCTCGTGGGGGTATATAAGGAGTACATGACTTGGTGGCCAAGATGCCTAATGACTTGGGATACAAGAAGATCCTAATCTATCTGTAATCATACGTATCCTAACACTCAGGATGATTCTATTACAAACCAAGGTTCCAGTACACGAATTGGTTCCAGATCGGAGATACAAGCAGGAGAATTGGGGATCCGAGAAGAGAAGAACAAGGTAGAGGAGAGAGACGTCTTCGCCGTGATCCAACTGGATGGCGTGAGCTAGGTTGCTTCTGCTTCAAGTAGAGCACGGTCTACTCCTGGCGTTGTGCTGGCTTGGGCCAACCCATCTCGGGCCCGCGTAGCGTGGGTTGGGCCGCTTCTCTCGGTGTGGCCTGCTTGGAGCGTCAGTGCTGCTGACACGAGGCACCCAACAGACCTAGCTATTTCTCGACCGAATCCGACCAGTACCGTTACACGTCGTCGGTCTCCGCAGCAACGGCGGCGTGGCCTTTCCTCTAGCGGCTCAAGGGGTCCGGCGAGAGCTTGCAGCGGCGACGTGCATCGCTGGCATCAGAAACTGCGCCCCTAGGCCGTAGCCTAGGCAGGAAAAATGGAGGATCAAACGATTCGTGTGATCCATCGTTCTGGCATATATGCGTTCTGGCAAAAACGAGACTTTCTCATCCACTCGGCGCTTGTGCTCTGATACGGGTTTAGCTTCCGCTCCCTCATGTCCCCTAGCAGCTTTTCTTTTTTGTGTTAGAGAACTCCACCTTTTATCGCTATGAAAATCACACGGATACATAAGCCCTCAGGAGGCCTAACCCAACCACAAAATGCGGCCTTGATCTGGACTGTGTAAATACTCACCTAACTTAAACCATCTTCGAGGCGTTAGAGCATCTCCATCCGTGCCTGCCCTAGCTTCCAGGCGTTTTGCCGGCGCTAAAATGGGCCGCTTGGGGCCGTCGACGCTAATTTTCTGTCTGGGGACGCCGGTTTCCAGCCGTGAACTCAAGCGTCATGCTCCAAAAAAAATTAAAAACCAGTCGAATTTAGACTAAATTCATTCATATTTAGACGAAGTTCATTCATATAGGCGAAATTCCTACATATTTAGGCGAAGTACATAAAAGACTTTCAAAAAAACTTAATAAAACAAGAAAACGGCGTTCTACATGCCCAAGTGACTGTAGAACGTCGTGTAGTCGCCGCCGCTGTCGTCGTCGCCGTCGCTTTCTTCGGGACACGGCTGGGACCGGCCTCGTACTCGTCGTCGCTGTCGTCGAGGATGATTACACCAGTGCGGCACGCTCTAGAAGGCAGCGCTGGTGCTCGGCTTCCTCCCGCTCGTGGTCGGCCCTGGACCAGGCGCAAGCAAAGTCGATGTCCGTCGGTACGACGTCGTTGAACGACATCTGCGTCCTCGAGTCGTCGGGTGCCTCCAGCTTCAGCGCCGAGCGCACGTACTCCCGCGGCGCCGGCCACTTCGGCTCCCTCTTTGGCTTCTTGAGGGAGCTGCCGCCGGTGCGAGGCTCCACCTTGGGCTTCACGAGGCGGAGGTGGCCTCGTGGCGGTGACGGCGCCCGGCGCTCGTTGATTACGAGGTTGCCGCCCCTGCGAACGCCTGCGCGGTGCCTCCTCTGGCTCAGCCTTGACCCGAGCGTGGTAGGGCATCGCCGGAGATCAGAGATGGCGAAGTATGTCGCTGGGGAAAACAGTCACCCAGGCAGCGAGACAAGGCTACAAACATTGTCGTCATAGAAGGGGCACCGGCGAACGCAGTGCCATCACCATCAGGCCGGCCATCGCAAGATTCATTTCACTTGAGAACCTCTCAGTTGAGCATGGATCACATGGTCGTCGTGTGCGTAGGATCTATATATAGGAAGACGTGCATTGCATGTACATGGTTACTGTTGTTAAATAAAAGGAGAAGAAGACAGCAAAAAATCTGCAGATTGCACGCAGCACAACTCATTGTTTCCATCTCTGAGATTTATGAATTTAGCCAGTGAGAGACTACACAATGTCCTTTTGCCAGGGCCCAGGGGGGTCTGGGACGTATGGTTCCAGTTTCTACGGCGACAGCACCTACAGGCCGGCCCTCACTCCTTCTGCTTAGGATTGACATGCTTGTGCGTAGGGGGGTCTGGGACGTATGGTTCCAGTTTCTTCACGTCTAAACGCCTCAGAGTTCAACAGTTTTGTCATGCTTGTGCTTCGCTCGCTGTGGTTAAATCGTAATGCTCGGGTGTTTGACGGTTCGCCATCAATTGCTACTTCTCTGGTCGGGCAGATTGAAGATGATCCAAAAGCATGGATGGCTTGCCGCGGCGGGCAAATTCAAAGAGTAGTAGCTTTGTGCTTTTACCCGGTGGCCAGGTGCTTCAAAGGGAGTAGCGTAGGATTTCAGACTGCCGGCTGTTGTCCCGAGCTGTAATCTGTAAACCCGAACTTGGTTTTCCTTCTTTGTAGGCATAATGCAATGACATGCAGATCTCCTGCGAGTTCCTCGAAAAAAAGGTTCATCGGGTGATTTGGGATGGTCAACAGGATGTCCGCGGTGGGTTTGATGAACTCTTCTCTATATATCGTCTTTCCTAGCTGTCCTTTACAAATTTCCCATAACAAAGTCTGGGTAGAGCTTTGGACTACAAATTTTGATATGAATTGTAATGTGGGTGCCTGGTTCATCTCTAGAAGAGATTAAATAGACATGATCGTTGGAGTTTTACTACACTTGTCTAGTTGTCTTGTGCATCTTCCAAAGCTCACTTCCCTTATGAAGTTATGAGGTCAGGAGACACAGCACACAAAATGATTTGAGCGATCTCGTATGTCCCTGTTCCTTCGAACTCTTCTAAGATTACCAATCATGCTAAAGTTCAGGGAAGTTACATCTCCTATGATCAAGTGATAAACACCATGCTTTGTACTACTATTTATAATCAAAAGGAATTGCCATTGAACCTACCGGCCGTCTGTGTTAGAGAAAGAGATTCAACTCGACATCTCACTTCTTTACCAAGTTATGGATGGAATCAAGGGGCATATATTTATTAGGCCCAACAACCTTTCAAGTCATGCAGATATCTTGTGCGTGCATATATATTGCCCCTTGCTCTACTAGTGAGAACACATTTTTCTGTCACTCTCCAATAGGCCGTAGAACCGGAAAACAGAGAACTGGGTGGCCTTGAAATATGAGAAATGAGTGTTCAGGAGAGAAACGTGAGAATATCATTTCGGAGTTGGAGACGCTGGGAAAAAAACAACCACGGCCACTTCAGATAATTGAACGGAATGTTCAGTTATCTCGTTATCCACATGTTCTCCTACCCGAAGGGGTATCTGATCGAGAAGACACAGGATGTCCAAAAGGCTCATCTCATCATTCGAGACGGTCAGCAGGATTGCCACCTGAAGTGCGCAAATGAAAGCAAGTGTTGCGTTAGACAAACTCTTCTGCGTGTCTCATCTAATGGAGTATCAAGCCTCCGCTTGAACTTAGGAATAATCTGAAGGTACTGAATGCTTGGTTTATTACTTATTACCAAGTAGTTGTAAAAAAAGGTCTAGAATAAAAATCGGCCGATTTATCGGAATATCGAAAAATATCTTGAACAGTGATAAAAACACATGGCCATATGAGGTTTTACTACACATGCCTTCGGGTCTTTTCAATATAAATCCATTCTTTTTACTAAGGAACAGACCTAAGAAGCAACAACGACTCACTAAAAAAAATAGTTAGATGCACCGGTTGCTTCAGTTCAGACTTGTACAGATCAGCAATCGTGTCAAGTAAGATAACACATCGTAAAATTCGAATCTCCTTAATTGGCAATTGCAAGGTGAAGCGCCTGATGCCTGGCGATAAGTAAAACAATATGAATCTATTGGGGGAAACATAACGTCAAAACCTTAGATGTAGTGTTAACCATTTTCTTGAGCTGGCAGGAACATGATAAGGTTCTCGATCGACCAGTTGATCTGTATTGGCCACTTAAAGAAACGTAATTCTTCTGTTTGGAATGCTTCCATAAAGGATAAGTGCAGAGGTCCCGTGTCGCACCCCAGGGAAGTACCGGGCCTAACCCTAGCCGCCGCCAGAAGCCAAGCTAAGGGTGGCCGCTTCGCCGCTGCAGCCGGCCCTTGCCGCGATGGTGGCACCCCATCTGCTGAAGGCAGCTTGGGGTGGGAGGTTTCGTAGATCTGAGCCGTGGGCTGGGGCAACCGTGTCCATCTCGTCGGAGCACGGAGGCCTGGGCGACGTCCCAGTGCTGTCATGCGGGTTGGAGCAGTGACGTTCGCCTGGTACTAGGACGTCCTGTCGGTGACTCCTACCGGTCCCCTCTTGGGTCGCCGTCGATCTCACCTGCCATGGTAGTTGGATGGCTGATGGAGATAATCTTCTGTGTCGTCCCCTTCCACGCAATAAAGGAGGTACGGCGGCCCTAGCGATCCTCTTCTGTCCGACTCTCTGTTCTGCTGCTGCCAGTCGCCTTCGATCGGGCCGCCGATGAGTTCTGGATTTCTCCACCGACGGTTTTCAAGAATGGCAAAGTTCTCTTGGACCCCTAGATTGGAGGGGATCCACCGTCCACAAACATCGGCCCATGGGGTTTCAACGCGGTGTGTTGCAAAGCTTCATTTTCAGCTGACACCATGGGACATGTCAAAGTTGTGATTTCTATGGTGTTGGCAAAGGCGGGAAATGCTAGGACGGCTTTGATTACGATTTCACTTATAGCATGTTATCAATGCAAAACAGTACATGCACACCAACTTTCAACCATGTGGTAATGTAGTCGGTGCGTGCATATATAGAGATACATCTGGTGACACAATGTTCTTGCCCACACTGGCAGCAGCAAGTTCAAATGGACGTCACACTATTATTCGCCGAAAACAGTTGAATTGTTGGCCGGTCTGGAGACACGACTTAAAAACACAGAAAAACGGGACAATTTAGAATTTAGGGATAAGGAGACATCAGTAATGAGATGGCCATTGCTCTCTTGATCTTGTAGAGTTTAATCGTCTTAGTATTCACGGATGGCCAACAGGATCTCCGTAGGGTTGAGCAACCCCGTATCCTGACCTCTCTCAAGATCGATGAATCGCCTCCATGTCGCTGGGGTCGGGCATGTACCGTACTAGAAACGACAACAACGAGTACGTGCCAACACGTACTCGGACTCGAGAGGCCGGGGAAGTGAAATTCTCCCCAGGAAATTTTGATGGCTGATACCTTCTCCTACGAGTACAAACTGGTTCCAGCGGAGCTCCGCAATGATCGGAGGCGATCCTAGGTCGACCGCGTTAAGGCGCCACCGGGCAACTCTGGCGCCGGCGGCGTGGGGATGGCGGATGACAGGATCGTGGTTCGCGTGCTTGGGCGGGATGGTCGCCGAGCCATCTGGGGAAGTGCTGGCCGCCGGGTCGGGGATGGAGTCGTCGGAGGAAGATGGGCTGGAATCGATGGAGGCGGCGACTTTGGGAGAGGCGGATCACGTTTCGGTGCTGGTTGCGCTTGATACCCTCAATGAGGAAGAGCCATCGCGAAGGAGCTTGCCGCCGGTCAGCCGCCCAGTCCAATCTGAAGCGGAGCGAATCCATGAGTTCTGGGTGAATGCGGGGTTCCCTTCATCGGAAAGCCGCGTCTGGGAGCGGGGGTCGCCGTCAACGGTAGGTGAGCAATCTGATGTTTCGCTTGTGTGCAGGTCTGATCCGGAATGCAAGAAGTCTCGGCGCCATCGGTGAGTATGGGTACGCACTCGTCGCCGTCCGGGTTACGGCTAGCCCGGGCGCCGCCGCGTATGGGGCCGTGGCGTGGCCCTCTTCCTCCGCGCCGGGTCACGCCACCGCCGGTGCTGGGAGTCTTCATCGACAAGGCGGTATCTGCACGCGTTGGGTCGTCCTCGCCGGGAACACCGCCGCCGGCGACCGCTGCTCCATGCTCGTCGTTATCCGCTGATCCGGTGATCGCGGCGCCGGGGGCGTTTCAAAATTCGAACTGCATGGAGGTGGGCCCCGGGAGACTGGCGGACAATCGGGACCATCCAAAACCGTGGGCTCATCTCCACCGCCCGATCAGACCTTGCCCTACTTCGTCTGCGATTCGGCTGCAGGATACCAAATTCCACATCGCCGCCACCGTCTCTCGCCCGAAGCGCCCTCTACATCGAGCTCGTCGTCCTCCACCCGTGTTCCGGCAACTGGTCAGCCGGTCGTCGCCTTAGCGCCTCCGGCGCTTCGGTGGACTAGGACGCTTGCGTCCGTTGCGGCCATCCCCATGGCGGCGCCGTAGCGCCCGCAATCTGGAGGGCTTCCCCGGCCAGGACCTGCTCGTCTTCCTGCTCCGGCCCCTATCCAGATTCAACAACCTTTACGTCCTCAGGCCGCGGGGCCGGGCTACCGCATGGTGGGCCGCCTACACAGATGGCCGGAGGGGCTGTCCCGGCGCGGGTGCGCATTACGGGCCACCGGCCGTGGTGCCTCAGTTTCGCCCGCTGCAAAACCCGTCACGCCAGCCGGGCCTGCCGGCGTACATGCCGCCACCACAGCAGATGCAGTACCCGCCTTTGATGCCGATGCCTCCACCCGTGTACCAGCAGTTTCAGCAGCAGCTTGCCCCACCGATGCCTCAGACGGCGGGGCAGGGGCCGCGACCCAAGAGGAAGAAGAAGAAGGTTGTCCAGCCTCCTCCGGTTCAGCAACAATTTCAGCCTCTTGTTTATCAGCAGCCTCTAGCTTTGACGGAGCAGTTCGTCGCGCCACTTTGAGCTCATATGCAGGGTCAGCACTTGTTTGTGCCACCGACTGTTGTGGTTACCGCTGATGCTTCTGTGGCTGCTAGTGTGGATGGTGCTTCGCCGACAGCTGGGTCGGTCGTCCTGGATGAGACAATGACTGGGGGTACTGGTAAAGCCAAGAAATCTACTAAGTGTTGGAAGTGTGCGGTTGATACTCACTCTACAAAGGGGTGTCCTGTGAAGCACTACTGCCTGGTCTGTGATAACGGGGCACATCCGACTCTCAGGTGCCCGACTCTTAGGCTGCCGAAGCCCACGGCCTTCACTGCTGGCTATGGTTCGGAGTATACTATGTTTGCGCGGTTACCTGATAGTGTATACAAGGCTCATTTGGTACCCTCGAGCTCACCCACGGCTTTGGTGAAGATCGCGGGAGATCCAGTGTCTGCGTCAGCCATTCAGAGCTTGCTTGCCAGGATGTGCCCTTCGAGCCCGTCATGGACTTGGGAGGCTGTACCCACGGTGCGGATGCCTTTCTGATTGGGTTCCCCTCTTTTGAGGATCTTCAGCGGATGGACGGTATGCAGATGGGTATCCCCTCCTCCACAGCCCAGGCCACTATTTCTGTCTGGAAGAAAAAAGATGTTCTACCTATGAGGGTGTTGTAGCAGGTTTGGGTCCATGTTCAGGGGGTTCCGTATCCTGTTAGGCATTTTCTTGATATTTGGGCTGTTGGTTCCCTGATTGGGACGACTCTGGATGTCGATCTTGTCACGTTGCGGAGCAGAGGCGTTGTGCGTTTTCTAGTTGGGATGCCCTATTCCAAGCCCCTAGACAAGCAGCAGGACAACTTTGGACCGTATGTTGGCACGGCTTGTGTGGTTAAGTTGAAGGAGTATGCTTTCATTTTCCGCCGCGAGGCAGCGGGTTTTGTCCCTGATTCCGAGTTCGTTCCCTATTTCTGGCATCGTAAGGGAGATGATGCAGATGATGAGTACGGGGGTGTTGAGGAGGGCTGGTGGCTCTAGGTTAATAGTGCCAGAAACAATTGCTTGTACGTCACACGTCAGTTGGGAACCCCAAGAGGAAGGTATGATGAGTGCAGCAGTAAGTTTTCCCTCAGTATGAAACCAAGGTTTAATCGACCAGTAGGAAAACGAGGTTTGCTTCGAAGGTGTTGGTGAGGAGTGTAGTGCGGCGCAACACCAGGGATTCCGGTGCCAACGTGGAACCTGCACAACACAATCAAATTACTTTGCCCCAACTTAACAGTGAGGTTGTCAATCTCACCGGCTTGCTGAAAACAAAGGGTTAAACGTATCGAATGGAAATGATGTTTGTTTGCATAAAACAGTAGAGAACAATGATTGCAGTAGATTGTATTTCAGATGTAAAAGAATGGACCGGGGTCCACAGTTCACTAGTGGTGTCTCTCCAATAAGATAACTAACATGCTGGGTAAACAAATTACAGCTGGGCAATTGATAAGTGCATATAACATGCATGTGTGAGCTGTGGTGTCTACTATGAGATTCATTTGGGCATTACGACAAAGTACATAGACCGCTATCCAGCATGCATCTATGCCTAAATAGTCCACTTTCCGGTTAACATCCGTACCCCTTCCAGTATTAAGTTGCAAGCAACAGACAATTGCATTAAGTAATGTGCGTAATGTAAACAATACATTCATCCTTGAATAAAGCATTGCTGTTTTACCCCTAGTGGCAACAACACATCTACAACCTTAGAACTTGCTGTCACTATCCCAGGTTAAATAGAGGTTGAACCCAACTATCATGCATAAATACCCCCTCTTGGAGTTACAAGTATTCACGTGGCCAAGGCTTCAACAAGTAACGGAGAGCATGCAAGATCACAAATGACATAGACATGATAATATAATATTCAGCTCCACATAGGTATCAATATAAGTCAGATCCCAGCAAACACAACATGTAGCATTACAATAAGATGATCTTGATCATGATAGGCAGCTCACAAGATCTAAACATGATGGCACAAGTGGAGAAGACAACCATCTAGCTACTGCTATGGACCCATAGTCCAAGGATGAACTACTCACGCATCACTCCGGAGGCGGGCATGGCGATGTAGAGCCCTCCGGTGATGATTCCCCTCTCCGGCAGGGTGCCGGGAAGAGCTTCAGAACCCCCCGAGTTAGGGTTGACGACGGCGGCGGCAGCGAATATGTTCTGGATGAAAGGCTCGGTGTTTTAGGGTTTTCGCGTCTCGGGGAATAAATAGGCGAAGGGGCGATGTCGGCGGACCCCCGAGGGGCCCAAACCACCAGGCGCGGCTGGGCCCAGCCGCGCCCCTGTGGTTTGGCCACCTCGTGGCTCTCTTCGTCTCTCCTTCGGACTCCGTGTACGTGCTGGAAAAATAGGGACTGGCCTTTTGTTTCGTGCAATTCCGAGAATATTTCCAGAAGTAACTTTCTGAAACCAAAAACAGCAGAAAACAGGGAACTGGCACTGTGGCATCTTGTTAATAGGTTAGTCCCAGAAAATGCATAAAAGTGATACGAAGTGTATATAAAACATGTAGCAAATGGTATAATATAAGCATGGAACAGCAGAAATTATGGATACGTTGGAGACGTATCAAGCATCCCCAAGCTTAGTTCTACTCGTCCTCGAGTAGGTAAAACGATAACAACAAATAATTTCTGAGGAGACATGCTTTCACACAATCTTGATCAATATATTGCAAGGCTCATGTCATGAATGAAGTGACTCAAAGCAATGATCTATAGTTTGCTAACAAATAGATAAAGAGTAAACAATGAATCATATAAGCAAAAACTTTTCATGAATAGTACTTTCAAGACAAGCATCAAAAAGTTTTGCATAAGAGGTAACTCATAAAGCAATAGATTCAAAGTAAAAGGCATTGAAGCAACACAAAGGATGATTAAGTTTCAGCATTTGCTTTCAACTTGTAACATGTATATCTCATGGATAGTTGTCAACATAAAGCAATATAACAAGTGCAATAAGTAAATATGTAAGAATCAATGCACACAAAGTTGACACAAGTGTTTGCTTCTAAGATAGAAAGGAGTAGGTAAACTGACTCAACATAAAGTAAAAGATAGGCCCTTCGCAGAGGGAAGCAGGGATTAAATCATGTGCTAGAGCTTTTTAAGTTTTCGAAAGCATATAGAGAGCACAAAATAAGTATTTGAGAGGTGTTTGTTGTTGTCAACGAATGGTAGTGGGCACTCTAACCCCCTTGTCAACCAGACTTTCAAAGAGCGGCTCCCATGAAGGACGTTATTCTACCAGCAAGGTAGATCATCCCTCTTCTCTTTTGTTTACACATGTATTTTAGTTTCTTTATAGATGACACTCCTCCCAACCTTTTGCTTACACAAGCCATGGCTAACCGAATCCTCGGGTGCCTTCCAACATTCACATACCATGGAGGAGTGTCTATTGCAAAATTAAGTTGCTTACTGATAAATCAGGGCAAAACATGTGAAGAGAATTATTAATGAAAGTTGTAATTAATTGGGGCTGGGCACCCCGTTGCCAGCTCTTTTTGCAAATTATTGGATAAGCGGATGTATATGCCACTAGTCCATTGGTGAAAGTCTGTCAGAAGTAAATGACAAGATTGAAAGATAAAACACCACATACTTCCTCATGAGCTATAAAACATTGACACAAATAAGGAGTAATAAAGTTTTGAATAGTTTAAAGGTAGCACATGAAATATTTACTTGGAATGGCAGGAAATACCACATAGTAGGTAGGTATGGTGGACACAAATGGCATGGGTTTTGGCTCAAGTTTTGGATGCACGAGAAGCATTCCCTCTCAGTACAGAGTTTAGGCTAGCAAGGTTGTTTGAAGCAAACACAAGTATAAACCGGTACAGCAAGAATCACATAAAAACATATTGCAAGTATTATAAGACTCTACACTGTCTTCCTTGTTGCTCAAACATTTTACCAGAAAATATCTAGACCTTAGAGAGAACAAATATGCATCCCAAGTCTCAACAAGCTCTACGGTAGTTCTCCACTACTAGGCTTTAACTACATGATGCAAGAGCTTAAACATGATCTACTTGAGAGCTCAAAACAATTGCAAAGCATCAAATCAAAACAAGACAATGATCTACAAGAATGCATATGTCTTTTCCAATACCAACTACTACATGTAGCATTTTCTTTCTTCCAAACAAACACCAATAATTTATTTAAACATAAACTCTCCAAATGATAATATAATGCAGCAAGAGAGTATTTATAAACAAGTGCTAACAGCTCGAAGAGATGCATGAAAAACAGGAGCTAAAAGCACTGCAGTAGCTAGTTAAGAATACTCAACAAATATAAGTGAAGAACATGAGTATTCACATGAAAAAGCGGAGCGTGTCTCTCTCCCACACAAGGATTGCTAGGATCCGAATTTATTCAAACAAAAACAAAAATAAAAACACACAGACGCTCCAAGTAAAGCGCATAAGATGTGAAAGAATTAAAATATAGTTTCACTAGAGATGACCTGATAAGTTTGTTGATGAAGAAGGGGATGCCTTGGGCATCCCCAAGCTTAGACGCTTGAGTCTCTCTGAATATGGTTGGGATGAACCACGGGGGCATCCCCAAGCTTAGGCTTTTCACTCTTCTTGATCACATAATATCACCCTTCTCGCTTGATCCTTGAAAACTTCCTTCACACCAAACTCAAGACAGTTCTCATTAGAGGGTTAGTGCATAATCAAAAATTCTCATATTCTGTAATGATACAATCAATCCCAAAGCTTCTGGACATTAGCTACAGCCACCAATGCTTTGTGGAGCAAAGAAATCCACACAAACACAGTAAAAGAGCGAATGCAAAACAAAAGGCAGAATCTGTCAAAAACAGAACAGTCTGGAATGACGAATTTTTTCGAGGCACTTAAGTTGCTCAGATGGATCTGGCCTAAAATAATGAAAGTTGCGTACATATCTCAGGAATATGCGTGATTTTTCTCAGAATTTTTTGAATTTTCTACAGGGAGATAAGCTCAAATCCGTGACAGCTAAAAATCTGTCACTGCGCAGAAATCCAAATCTTGCATCAACTTTCAATATAGAACTTTACTTGGCACAACATTGCGATAAAATAAAGATACAAAGGAGTTGCTACAGAAGTAACAAAACTCCTTGACACATGGGTTATCTCCCACAAGTGCTTTTCTTTAATGCCTTTCAGCTAGGTTTAGGATTTTAATGATGCTCGCATAAGAATAAGAGTTGAAAAACAAAGAGAGCATCAAGAGGCAAATATCAAAATCATCTGAGTCTAACCCACTTCCTATGCAGAGGAATATTGTAGTAAAACAAATCATTGAAGCATAAAGCAGCTAGCATAGGAAGATGCAACAAATCCAACTTTAAAACTTCCAACACAAAGAGAGGTATTTTAGTGACATGAAAACTTTTAAAACCATCTTTCCCTCTCTCATAATAATTTTCAATAGCATCATAAACAAACTCAACAACATAACTATCACATAAAGCATGCTTTTTATGATCTACAAACACATAACTTTTATCAAGCAAGATAGTGGGATCAAAAATTTCAAACCCACTTTTAGACATATTGAAACAAGTTGATTGATCACTCTCAATAGTAGAATTAATAATATTATCAAGCAACATAGGACCATCATCTAGAGCTTTATCATGCATGCATTTCGAAATTAGGAATAAAAAGTAGATTATCATAAGACTTATCAAAATAGCATGGATTTTCATAAACAACATTGGGGGAAATATTTGGTACTTCTGTTATTTTTGCTTTCTCTTGAGTCAAGGAGCTTGTTACTTCAAATTTATCAAAAGGAGTTATTTCAATAGTATCATTACCAACTTCCCCAAGCTTAATATTTTCCATAGCATTAGCAACAACCATGTTCAAAGAGTGTATACCAATATCATTGGTACTATCATGCAAATAAAGTTCCATAGGTTTTTTTAATTTTCTCTTCAAACACATCATGTCCTAGCTCAAGATAAATTTCATAAAGGTTTCTCAAGTTGTTTTCAGCCACAGGACAAGTTTCAAGCAAAGTACCCATGAATAGCAAGCAAAGAACTAGACATAATAACAAACCGAAATAAACTAGATGCAGGAATTTAATTTTTTTTGGATTTTTGATAAAGAGAGCAAACAAGATAAAATAAAAATAAACTAAGCAAGACAAATAACAAAGTAAAGAAATTGGGTGTGAGAGACTCCCCTTGCAGAAGCAATTCTGTTTTCCCCGGCAACGGCGCCAGAAAACGTTGTTGGTGGCTCTAGGTTAATAGTGCCAGAAACAATTGCTTGTACGTCACACGTCAGTTGGGAACCCCAAGAGGAAGGTATGATGAGTGCAGCAGTAAGTTTTCCCTCAGTATGAAACCAAGGTTTAATCGGACCAGTAGGAAAACGAGGTTTGCTTCGAAGGTGTTGGTGGAGGAGTGTAGTGCGGCGCAACACCAGGGATTCCGGTGCCAACGTGGAACCTGCACAACACAATCAAACTACTTTGCCCCAACTTAACAGTGAGGTTGTCAATCTCACCGGCTTGCTGAAAACAAAGGGTTAAACGTATCGAATGGAAAATGATGTTTGTTTGCATAAAACAGTAGAGAACAATGATTGCAGTAGATTGTATTTCAGATGTAAAAGAATGGACCGGGGTCCACAGTTCACTAGTGGTGTCTCTCCAATAAGATAACTAACATGCTGGGTAAACAAATTACAGCTGGGCAATTGACAATTGATAAGTGGATATAACATGCATGTGTGAGCTGTGGTGTCTACTATGAGATTCATTTGGGCATTACGACAAAGTACATAGACCGCTATCCAGCATGCATCTATGCCTAAATAGTCCACTTTCCGGTTAACATCCGTACCCCTTCCAGTATTAAGTTGCAAGCAACAGACAATTGCATTAAGTAATGTGCGTAATGTAAACAATACATTCATCCTTGAATAAAGCATTGCTGTTTTACCCTAGTGGCAACAACACATCTACAACCTTAGAACTTGCTGTCACTATCCCAGGTTAAATAGAGGTTGAACCAACTATCATGCATAAATACCCCCTCTTGGAGTTACAAGTATTCACGTGGCCAGGGCTTCAACAAGTAACGGAGAGCATGCAAGATCACAAATGACATAGACATGATAATATAATATTCAGCTCCACATAGGTATCAATATAAGTCAGATCCCAGCAAACACAACATGTAGCATTACAATAAGATGATCTTGATCATGATAGGCAGCTCACAAGATCTAAACATGATGGCACAAGTGGAGAAGACAACCATCTAGCTACTGCTATGGACCCATAGTCCAAGGATGAACTACTCACGCATCACTCCGGAGGCGGGCATGGCGATGTAGAGCCCTCCGGTGATGATTCCCCTCTCCGGCAGGGTGCCGGGAAGAGCTTCAGGAACCCCCCGAGTTAGGGTTGACGACGGCGGCGGCAGCGAATATGTTCTGGATGAAAGGCTCGGTGTTTTAGGGTTTTCGCATCTCGGGAATAAATAGGCGAAGGGGCGATGTCGGCGGACCCCCGAGGGGCCCAAACCACCTCCAGGCGCGGCTGTGGGCCCAGCCGCGCCACCATGTGGTTTGGCCACCTCGTGGCTCATCTTCGTCTCTCCTTCGGACTCCGTGTACGTGCTGGAAAAATAGGGACCTGGCCTTTTGTTTCGTGCAATTCCGAGAATATTTCCAGAAGTAACTTTCTGAAACCAAAAACAGCAGAAAACAGGGAACTGGCACTGTGGCATCTTGTTAATAGGTTAGTCCCAGAAAATGCATAAAAGTGATACGAAGTGTATATAAAACATGTAGCAAATGGTATAATATAAGCATGGAACAGCAGAAATTATGGATACGTTGGAGACGTATCAAGGCTTGGAGGACTCCACGCAATATCCTGGTACGAGTGCATCGCAGAATACAAGTATGGATGTTGATGCAAGCAATTCCTCGGGTGTGGTTAATACTGGAAAGACCGTGGCTAGTTTGCACATTACTTCTCAAAAATCTAATAATGTTATCACTCCGTATAATCCAAACCCGCAAACTCCTCGTGGGATCGAGATTGTTGCAAGGATTCGCCCGAGCTCGCCGGTTCTACTACGAGCTATTGATGCAGAGGGTACCTCACAGGGTGGTACAGTTTTCCCGGATGTTATCTCTTCTCAGCACATGTCTGGCTGCGCTCTGTCTCCGGCAAGTGCTATTGGGTCAGAGGGGCGGCAGGTGGTGGATTACCGCATGGAGACGTCAGATTCCGGCCCGCAAGGGACACTGGTGGTTCCGCCCGGCTCTCACGCGACGGATGCGGCCGGCCGTGCGTCAGCGACAGATAGCGGCCCAACTGGGTCCTTGTCGGCCAAGGCTGCCGCGTCGAAGACTCTGCTTGGCCCGCTAGCGACGGTGGAGCCTGCCTGCGCGTTGGCGGTGGATAGCGGCCCAGTCGGGACGCTGGTGGCCAAGGATGGCTCGCGGGAGAACGGCGCGGCGGGGTGGGCCGAGCAGGAAATGCTCCAGGCCGCTTCGGTGCCAGGCCTGGATGCATTCATTGCTTGCTCACCCGCTGGGCTGGTCTCCGGGGAGGGTTCTTCTTCATCACAGCCCCCCCTGGATGGACTAGCTCCAGGCGCTGCAGGGATGGGTGTGGTCTCGACTCCGACAAAGACCAATCCGCCCCACTCCGGTTCAAATGCTGCTGCTGCGATGGCTGGGTCGGCTGCTACTTCGCCTTTGCCGACCCATGCTATTGCTTCCCCGTGGCTCCCCCCATGTTTACGGACTTTTCTGACGGGGTCACCCCGGCCCGTCGCAGCGAGAGGTTCGGGGTGGCGGTGGATGGAGCTTCTGTGACGGACGAAGACTCCATGATGAAGGCCATGCGTCGCAAAGCGGCGCGTAACTTGGACTACTCCGGTACGGAAATGAATTCGAAATCTTTTCTTTCTTTCTCTCCTCAGTCGATTCATTCTAAGCTAAGTAGTGTAGGTGTTAATCTTGGTAGTAGTAAAAATCAAGTTCTTGTTTCAACTAATGTCTTGAGACATATGGAATTTGACCGTCTTACGGTTATTCCTAAAGTTTTGACTGGGTTGTCAACCACCTATGCTGATGGAGAAGAAGCGAATGCCGCGTCAGAGGGTCAGCTTCTTTCTCATCTAATTGGTGAAGTGTTGGAGGGAGGTTTTGTTGACGACGGTTTGAGCTCATTGTATGAGGTAAAAGCGTCCGGTCGGAAATAAAAATCTACGACCAACAAGTCGTCCCGGAAACGGGCAAAGTTATCCAAATCCCCCACGGTTTCCCAATGAATGTCATGTTCGCAAATAGCAGAGGTCTTCGTGACTTGGCTAAACATTTGCACTTTGTTGGTTGCATTTGGGACCATAATTTGGATTTCTTAGCTATTTCTGAGACGGGAAGACGTGAGTTCTCGCAATCTGTATTGAACCGACTTTCGAGCGGTACAGACTTTGATTGGTACTCGCGTCCTCCCCATGGCCGCTCCGGAGGCATTTTACTAGGTATCAGGACGGATACCATGGAAGTGTTGGATGTTACGGATGGTGATTTTCATATAAAAATGCACATCCATAATAAAACCGACAATTTCATTTGGAGTCTTGTTACCGTGTATGGGCCGGCCCAGGAGGTGGCTAAGACGGCTTTTCTTTGTGAAATGGTAAACTTGGCAAAGATAACCCTCATCCTTTGATCATTGGAGGGGATTTCAACCTGCTTAGTTTTCCATTTGAGAAAAGTAGGGGTCGGTTCGACAATCGTTGGCCTCTTTTGTTCAATGCAGTCATTGACAACTTAACTTAAGAGAGATAACAATGATCAGGAGGCAGTTCACTTGGGCTAATTCTCTCCCTGAACCCACATACGAAAAGCTAGGCCATGTACTGATGAATACTGATTGGGAATCTAGGTTCCCATTGGTGTCGGTACGGGCTCTAGAACGTATTGAGGGATTGTCGGACCATGCTCCCTTTCTTTTGACCACTGGCATGCCTAGACCACATGATGCATGTAAAATGCATACATGAACTTTAAATTTTATTACATGTTATTCCATGTTATTTGCATCATATAAGGGTTATATTCATGATTTATATTGAGTTTTGGGGATAATTAATAACTTCCCCATTTTTCTGGAATTAATCCTGCGCTGTCAGAAAACCCCTTTTTCTATATTTTGATGTTTCAGGGACCCAAACGACGTCCAAATGACCTGAGATTTTACGGGGATCACTTTTTTTTGAAGGAACGAAACGTAGGCGCAAAGGAATCGAAGAAACGGAGACCAAAAGGCCGAAAGGGGTGGGCCCACGCGGCCAGATTCCCTGACCGCGTGGGACCCACCAAACTGGCCCTCGGGCCTCCGCTGCCGTCGATCTTTCTTCCCGAAGCTTCGTCTTGACCTAAAAACGACTATATATAGACCCCCAGGGCTTTCGCGAAAGAGAGCGCCGCCGAAACACAGAAACCACGAAACAGAGACCTGGAGCTGAAGATTGGAGGGGAAAAACTCCGGTGGGGCGCTGCCGGTGTGGTCTCCTTCCCTCCAACAACATCTCCACCGACACCATGATGAAGAGGGAGTAGTCCACACCTGGACTATGGGTTTGTGGAAGTAACTTATGTATCTCTCCTCTCTATGAGCTTCACTAATTAGTACCGTATGAGCTGCTGAACATGATTACGGTCATCTATGTAATTCCTTTGTGGTGGATCTTTATTATGAGTTAATACATGTTTGAGATTGCAATGGTTTTGTTTCAGTTATGAAAGTAGATGCATATTATGTACCCCGTTCTTATTTACTTGACATGATCAAGCATGTTTATGAGAGCATGTGAGGGGGAACGTGTGCATTAGTTGGAGTAACGGGGGGGGGGGGGGGGGGGGGTTGGCTAGTGCAGTGAACGTGAGAGAAAGTTCTGCGATCCACTTGGGTGTTCTACCTTACATTGTTGCCTCACTAGGGATAAACAAAAATACCATGCTACCGGAGTGTGGATGTGACCTTGGCCACTATCTCCATGACTAGATCTAGCATGTTCTTATTTTAACTTCATGTCATTGAACTTATTGCTATGCTCTGATTTATCTTATTTACTAAGGTGTTATGATTTAGTTCGCATCTTGGTGGAGCATAAGAGAGAGAACAACTTATACTTGAGATCTCTATGTTAGGACGTGATGCCCATATTATTAATAACTTGTCAAACCATGTCTTGCCCACTTCATCACCAACTTGAAAGGTTTATCCAATGATCACTCACATCAAGTCAACTTCATCACCAACTTGTGTAACAACCTAAGCTTGGGGAGGTTGCACCTACGTGAGCATCATCTTATCCATCTTTACCTACAATCATTTTATTTTGTTTTGTTCTTGTCTTGCATATCATCTTTATATTTCGGTTTGCATTTTATATTCAGTTTTGCATTTTTGTGTTGCATTTGTTATTTCGAGTTGCATTAGTGTCATTTTACTTTCAGTTTTGCATAAAAAATTAAAAACACATAAAAACTTGTTAAAATGGGAGATAGAACTAAATTGTGTGACTACACAAACACTCCTAATGATCAATTTATTGCTAAGCCTATCACCACACCTGAGATTACTGCTGAGAGCTATGAAGTTAGTCCTAGTTTGTTAAACTTGATAACTAGGGAACAATTTGGTGGTAGTGCTGTTGAGGATGCCTCTATGCATCTTCATGATTTTATTGAAATCTGTGACATGCAAAAGTTTAAAAATGTTGAAAGTAATGTCTTAAAACTGAAGTTATTTCCTTTCATTCATTACCTACTGGTAGTATTAATTCTTGGGATGATTTAAAAGAAGCTTTCATTAAGAAATATTATCCCCCTGTTAAAATACTGCAAAATAGAAACAATATCCTCTCTTTTAGGCAAAATGAAAATGAACATGTTGCCATGGCTTGGGATAGGATTAAACTCATGCTTAGAACTTGTCCATCACATGGGGTTAATGAATGGACCATTTTACACTCTTTTTACAATGGTCTAAATTACATGTCTAGAAATATACTTGATTCAGCTGCTGGAGGTGCTTTCATGGGAAAAACTATTTAGAAGCTAAGAACATTTTGGAAAGTATCTTGCAAAATTATAGTCAATGGCATACTGATAGAGCACCTAGTTCATCTAAGAAAGTGAACTCTATAGAAGAAACAAATGATTTGTCATCTAAAATGGACACCATTCTTGCTTTTATTAATAAACAAAATTTTGAAAATATGCCTTTGCAAGAACTAGTTGGTAATAATCCTGAAAATGTTGATGTCAACTTCATTAGGAACTATGGTAATAATGGGTATGGTAACAACAATTATAACTCTTATAATAAGCCCCCATATGTTCCAAACAAATATACCACTAGTAGTAATGTTTCTAGTGATTTGGAAAACACCATTAGATCATTTATATCTACTCAAAAGGAGCTCAATAAGGAGTTCATATCCAAATTCGAAAAACATGATATTTTGTTTGAAAGAGTAGATCAACTCACTAAGGAAGTTTCCTCATTAAAGAACATCATTATATCTCAAAAAGAGAAAAAGTTGAGGAAGTTAAAATGCTTAGTGAAGTTAAGGAACCATTTGTTGATTTAGAGAAGTGTAGCTTGCATGAATTAATTTCTATCTTACAAAAATTTGCAAGTGATCCTTCTGTTAATATTAACCAGGCTGGTTTTGGTTCCTATATTGCTAATCATGTCTTAAAAGAAAAGATTGCTAGGTACAATCAAGAAGCTATGATACCACCTAAGCTTGGGGATATCTGGATCCCTAAGGTACTAGTAACCATTGGAAAAGAGACACACCATGCTATTTGATCTAGGATCTAGTGTCTCTATATTATCTAAAGAACTATATGAAGTCCTTGAACTTAAAAATATTGAGAAATGCTCTATTGAACTTGCACTTGCTGATGATTCCATTAGACATGCTCTAGGAAAAGTAAGTGATGTTATGGTAGAGTTACACATGACTTTTGTGCCTGTTGATTTTCTAATCATGGACATGGGGAATAAAACCTCTAGTCCTATTATTTTGGGAAGACCTTTTCTTCGTACTACAGGTGCCATTATTGATTCAAAGGAAGGGAATGTGAAGTTTCAGTTTCCACACAAGAAGAGCATGGAACACTTCCCAAGGAAGAGGGACACACCAAGGTTCAAGCTCCCTCATGAGCTACGTCCCCTTTGATTATCAAGTAAGTAAGCCTAGCTATATGGCTATAAAGAAAGCGCTTTACGGGAGGCAACCCGGTTGTTTTTGTTTGAGATTTTCTTTGAGTCTGCTGTAACAAGAGAGTAGTTTGTTAGTTTTGTTTCTGGGATTTTTAATAAAGAACCAAGTTTTACCTATTTTGGGTTTGAAAAGTTGCTATTCATTTTCGGAGAGTTTTCTGCCTGCACGAAGTCTGTGCACGGTTTGATTTTTCATTTTTTATCTGTAACTCCGATTGAGCTGTAATTTGAACTGTAGCTTCAACTTTTCATCCTCTGTATACGTGATTTTTTCAGATTTTTCTGACGAGTTTAAGTAGGGTAGAAAAATGCGTTTTGCTGCTGCTGTTTTTCTGGACAGATTCTGTCTTGATATTGTTTGATGCATTCTTTGAGCTTTTTGCTTGAATCTTTTTGATTCAATTGAGTTTATGAGTAGGCATACAACATTATATACTCTCTGGACATTCATATGAATTTTTGCCTAAGGATTTTATGCAGCAAGGAACCTATTTGTTTATCACTACTAATATCACCCCACAGAAAAGAAATGGGAGAAACGGTGTTTTGAAGTTTTTTCACAGGGATTAGAGGAGCTGCACCAAGAGCTATCCAAGGATGGTGAAGACCATAAGCTTGGGGATGTCAAGACAACCCCACTAGACCAACACACTCTCGGTTTGCACACGTCTAACTTCTGTTTTTCGATCAAAGCACTTTATCGTATAAACTTGGAGCGTCTGTTTTTTTTTTGCTTTTGTTATTTCGGTTTGTTAATAAGACCACCACTATCATTTATATATGAGAGAGCTACTGGAAGTTTGGGTTGAATTATGTTGGATGCTATTAAATATATTGGGATAGGGATGTTTGAGTTGATTTTAAAAGATACATATAGTTGCATAATTCATGTGCTTTGAATGAATGTTAATTTGCAAGTGTGTTGTCAAGAGCTATCTTTTACCATGTTTAGATGTTGAATTTTAACTTTACTTGGTTTAACATGGATTGATTAGTTCTATGGACACTTATGCATGCATTTAGATGGTCAACTTTCTCCCTATTGCTAGCCCAAAAATTACAACAAGTAAAAAGCTTGTTTCCCAACACCTTCAACCAAAGTTTTTCCAGTGAGTCCACCATATCTACCTATTAGCTTTATGCTATTCCAAGTATGTTTATCATGTTATATTGTGTTATCTACATTTCTGAATTTAAATGCTTATGTTATTGATTGTCATGGGAAAAATTGGTTAAAAGCTCTCACGAACTTGATGCACAATTTACTTTTATTGCATTTAATAAGCATGAACCATTGTGATTAAAATTATGAAGTTGTGGGCTTGACAATTGTTTTGGTTGGGAGTTAGCCCATATGTGCTGTCACATGGCAAGCTTTCAACATTGCACTTATTTATATTTAGTTGATGTCATGTACTTTTGTTTATGGATGCCTATCATGGGTGAAATGAATGTGGATACTTAGTAAGTTCAAAGAGTTTGTATAAATGGTTAGAGAAATGCCTGGGCCGCTAATCTAAGCCATGCATCATTCATGGTGGAAATTTACAGCATAACCATAATGTTCATTCAGTGATGCACCTCATAATAAAAAGCTATACCCATAGTAAATAAAAGAGTGCTGAGATTGTTCATTGTCTGTTTGTCTTGTTGTTTTGACATGGGCTTGTTCATGTCAAGGGGCAAGAGGTACCCCAGTGCAGTTCTTGATGATACTATTATTACTTGCAATGACCTTTATTTGAATTTACTTTGTGGACCAAAGTGAGTAACACATGGTGTAGGTACTTGTATTCAAGGGACATGAGACATTCAACCAATACATTGTCAAGCACACCACTCATATTTGCTTTCACTTTAAACATTAATCATTCAAGATGCTATGATAGGGGTAATGAGAGCTCCACACCAATGACTACCACATTGCAAGCATTAACTTAAGTAGAAGTGTTTGGAAGTTAGATGAAACTTATTCATGCTTTACCTCTACTTATTTATCTATCCAAAGTGTCCACCTTTTATATTCAGTTTTCATAAGAAGTACTCTATGACCACCATAGGATGTTTTTACTTTTCATTATGCATACATTTGGTCCATAGTACTTTCTTCTATATTACACTTTGTGAATTTATCATTGAACATCTTTACATTGAGTATTTGATATCACTTCATAATTTATCTTGCATATTGTTATTCCTTTGAAGAATGAATCATTTGACTCTATGTAGCAATAGTAATCACCTTTGATATCCATTGATAGTATTAAAATGCAAAGTCCATGTTAGTTTTATCACCTTCATACTCGGGACGAGCATGGGTTAAGCTTGGGGATGTTGATGCATGTAAAATGCATACATGAACTTTACATTTTATTACATGTTATTCCATGTTATTTGCATCATATAAGGGTTATATTCATGATTTATATTGAGTTTTGGGGATAATTAACAACTTCCCCATTTTTCTGGAATTAACCCTGCGCTGTCAGAAAACCCCTTTTTCTATATTTTGATGTTTCAGGGACCCAAACGACGTCCAAATGACCTGAATTTACGGGGATCACTTTTTTGGAAGGAACGAAACGTAGGCGCAAAGGAATCGAAGAAACGGAGACCAGAAGGCCAAAAGGGGTGGGCCCACGCGGCCAGATTCCCTGACCGCGTGGGACCCCCACTGGCCCTCGGGCCTCCGCTGCCGTCGATCTTTCTTCCCGAAGCTTCGTCTTGACCTAAAAACGACTATATATAGACCCCCCAGGGCTTTCGCGAAAGGAGCGCCGCCGAAACACAGAAACCACGAAACAGAGACCTGGAGCTGAAGATTGGAGGGGGAAAACTCCGGCGGGGCGCTGCCGGTGTGGTCTCCTTCCCCTCCAACAACATCTCCACCGACACCATGATGAAGAGGGAGTAGTCCACCCCTGGACTATGGGTTTGTGGAAGTAACTTATGTATCTCTCCTCTCTATGAGCTTCACTAATTAGTACCGTATGAGCTGCTGAACATGATTACGGTCATCTATGTAATTCCTTTGTGGTGGATCTTTATTATGAGTTAATACATGTTTGAGATTGCAATGGTTTTGTTTCAGTTATGAAAGTAGATGCATATTATGTACCCCGTTCTTATTTACTTGTCATGATCAAGCATGTTTATGAGAGCATGTGAGGGGAACGTGTGCATTAGTTGGAGTAACGGGGGTGGCTAGTGCAGTGAACGTGAGAGAAAGTTCTGCGATCCACTTGGGTTTTCTACCTTACTTTGTTGCCTCACTAGGGATAAACAAAAATACCATGCTACCGGAGAGTGGATGTGACCTTGGCCACTATCTCCATGACTAGATCTAGCATGTTCTTATTTTAACTTCATGTCATTGAACTTATTGCTATGCTCTGATTTATCTTAATTACTAAGGTGTTATGATTTAGTTCGCATCTTGGTGGAGCATAAGAGAGAGAACAACTTATACTTGAGATCTCTATGTTAGGACGTGATGCCCATATTATTAATAACTTGTCAAACCATGTCTTGCCATCTTACATGTTAATTTTAGTGTTCCATTGTCTACCACGTTATCAAGAGAGAGTGCATTTGTGAAACCATGAACCCCGGTCCATTTTTAATCATAAGAAACACCTTTCCAACACTTTTATCACCACTTTTGTTTGCTGCCATTATTAAATCCGAAAATACAAAAACACTTTTACATCTTGCATTCATCATAAAAAACCCAAAAATATCATTTATCATTACTACCATCATCCTTGCATATTTATTTTACCATCATTGCATATTTACTACTGTTTGCATATTTATTTTATTATCATTCTCACACCTTGTGCTTGACAACCACTTGGTGAGGTTGAGGGCACAAAACAATTTATTTTGTTGCAGGTTCTCAAGAGAAGGATAAGGAGATAACACCTGAAATACTGGTTCCCCGAGAGTTCGATATTAAACCCTCGAGTCACCCCTCGTGGGGAAAACTGTCTTCCACTACTACATACACTCTGCACTTGGAGTCTCAACCTAACCCATTTACTTTTCACGCAGGTAATCACACGAAGGGCCGTCAAGACCTTTTCTGGCGCCGTTGTGGGGTAACTACGTGAAGGGCCATCACCACAGTGTAAACCACGTTTCAAGTTTGAACTTGGATGGTTGCATCGTGAGGGGTTTTATGAGATGGTTAAAAGAATTTGGGAAAGACCGGTTGCTGGTGATGCGCCGATCCAGAGGTGGAACAATAAGATTCATGCTTTACGTACACACCTCGTTGGTTGGGCTCGTCATACTACTGGTTTACTTAAAAAAGAAAAGGTACGACTATCCTCGATAATTGATGCTCTAGAGGTATTAGCAGAAGTTCGACTGTTATCTGCGCAAGAGATTGAGTTAAAAAACCAATCGAATGCACAAATAGCGAAACTACTGCGTGAGGAGGAGTTAAAATGGTATCAAAGATCCAAAGCCCAATTTATCCTAGAAGGGAATTCGAATACTCGCTATTTCCATAGTATTGCCAATAGCAGACACAGAAAAAGCGTATTCATTCTCTAGTCCAGGAGGAGGGAACGATTGAGGGCCATGAACAACTAAAGTCGTACATTACAAATTACTATAAAGGCCTTTTCGGAGCCCCAGAGGAAGGAAACTTCACATTGGATGAGTCTCGAACAGAGGATATACCCCAGGTTTCAGATGAGGAAAATAGTCTACTTACTAACCTCTATTCAGAGGATGAGGTGAGAAAGGCGGTTTTCCAAATGAAACATAATAAAGCACCTGGACCTGATGCCTTCCCTGCTGAGTTCTACCAGAACTTTTGGGATGTTATCAAGTATGATTTACTTCAACTGTTCGCGTGTCTTCATGATGGACAACTAGAGTTGTTTCGTCTCAATTTTGGTGAGATAATTTTATTACCTAAGGTTAATGAAGCAGAAAGGATTCAACAATACAGACCTATATGTCTCCTTAACGTTAGTTTTAAAATATTTACCAAAGTTGCTACGATTCAATTGAACAGTGTGGCAGATCATGTGGTTCGTCCGTCTCAGATAGATTTATGCAAGGTCGTAACATCCTGGATGGGGTGGCGATCCTACATAAAATGGTTCACGAACTACATAGGAAAAGCTGAATGGGGTAATTCTTAAAATTGATTTTGAGAAAGCTTATGATAAATTCAATTGGTCTTTTCTTCAGCAGACCCTCATAATGAAAGGCTTTTCTACTGAGTGGAGAGCGTTAATATATAGCTTTGTTTCGGGAGGAAGTGTAGCCATTAAAGTCAATGATGACACTGGCAAATTTTTTCAAACGAAAAAAGGCCTTAGACAAGGTGACCCGCTATCGCCAATACTATTTAATATAGTGGCTGATATGTTGGCTATCTTGACCGAACACGCTAAAACTGAGGACCAAATTGAAGGAGTGATTCCACATCTAGTAGATGGTGGTTTATCGATTCTTCAATATGCCGACGACACAATTATTTTTATGTAACATGACATTGAAAAAGCTTGTAACTAAAAGCTGATCTTGTCAGCATTCGAGCAATTTTCGGGTCTTAAGATTAATTATCATAAAAGTGAACTATTTTGCTTTGGCGAGGCTCAACAAAACGCCACCTTGTATGCTGAGCTTTTCGGCTGTGAGCAAGGACAATTTCCTATCAACTATTTGGGTATTATGATTCATTATCGGAGACTTACAAATGCTGAGTGGAAAAAGGTGAAGGAAAGACTTCAAATACATTTAAATAGCTGGAAAGGCAAACTCTTATCCCTGGATGAAATATTGGTTCTCATAAACTCGGTACTAACAAATATGGTACTGTATATGATTTCATTCTTCCAATTACCCAAAGGAGTCTTAAAACGATTGGATTATTTCCGGTCTAGATTCTTTTGGCAAGGGGATTGTCAGAAGAAAAAATATCGGCTGACTAAGTGGAGTGTGGTTTGCTGCCCTAAAGACCAAGGAGGGCTCGGAGTTCATGACCTTGAGGTCAAGAACAGAGCTTTGCTGGGTAAATGGCTCTTCAAGCTTCTTTCTGAAGATGGAGTTTGGCAAACCCTCCTTAGGAGAAAGTACGTGGGATCTCAAGCCGTATCCCAGGTTCTTTGGAAACCTGGCGATTCGCACTTCTGGGCAGGCCTTATGGCTACGAAGAAGTTCTTTTTCCCACAAGGATCTTTCTCAATTAGTGATGGATCGGAAATTCGCTTCTGGGAGGATAAATGGCTAGGCCAATCCCCTCTCAGAGAAAAATATCCGGCTCCGTATGCTATTGTACGAACAAGAGCGACACGATCACCAGGTTTGGGTACCTCCCCACCAGATGTTTCGTTCAAGAGAAGTTTACTTGGAAGAAGACAAGCATCCTGGAATGCTTTGCTCATCCGATTGGATTCCATCCATATGTCGGAAGGTCCAGATAAATTTCAATGGAATCTTACGAAGAATGGTAAATTCTCGGTTGATTCTATGTATAGAGCATTAATCTTACCCGAAGTACCAGTCGATATTAAGGATAATAACAAAATTTGAAAGATGAAGATCCCGCTAAAAACTAAGGTGTTTGCGTGGTATCTCCGTCGAGGTGTAATTCTTACAAAAGATAACCTTGCCAAATGCAATTGGCACGGAAATAAAAAAGTGCGTCTTCTGTCAACACGATGAGACTATTATACACTTATTCTTTCAGTGCGAGTTCGCCAGGTCTATATGGTCAGCCATCCAGATAGGTTCTACCTTACCTCCCCCGCGTACCGTTGCAACCATTTTTGGCAACTGGTTAAACGGGGTGGATCCTAGGTTCAAATTCTTCAGTAGGGTGGAAGCGATTGCCGTTATTTGGTCGCTATGGCTATGTAGAAATGACAAGGTTTTTAACGATAAAAATGCTTCTATTATGCAGGTTATCTATCGGTGTATAGCAACGCTACGTTCATGGTCGGCCCTGCAGCGTGTGGAGCACCGAGACTTGTTTTTGGAGGTGGCGTTACGTTTTGAGGCTGCGGCTAGAGAGTTATTCTCCCGGCATGGATGGCAACATAGTCTCCGGATCGACCTACCATCATCTTAGGCGGCTTTACAATTTCTCATTATGATATGTAATTCGCCTTTTTTAATTTCTGTATTGGGTACTCGTGAACTCGTGAACTTGTGGCTGTGTGCATCCTAACTATGCAGAGTCCGGGTGTAATGCTTAAAACTTTTAAGTAATAAAATCTCTTTATCTAAAAAAATGTCGCTGGGGTCGAGCAATTCGAGAGGCGACCAATCCAATAGACGTGTCTACTCCCCAACCGAATCCGAGGACTACTACTTCTGCTCGCCCTGCTCCTTGCCGTCTGCATGGCCATCGCGCTGCCCACTGCTGACATGTGTCGTCTCCTCGTCACGGCGATGCCACCGTCGACATCTCCGGGACATGTGTCGTCTCCTCGTCACGGCGATGCCACCGTCGACATCTCCGGGGCTCGCGCCGGCACCAGAGTCAACCAGTGAGGACGGTAACCACGGCGCCGGCCGGACATTATTGAAAGGTCGTGCTACTTGCCGGCGGCTTCCGGCTCGCGGGGAGGTTGCTTCTTGGCGTCGGGGAAAAGCTGCTCTATTCCGAATGCATCGAGCGCGTGTCTCCGGTCAACCCATTCTTCAATGTTTGTTGCATGGTTTAGTCGGTCATGGTATTGGATTATGAGGAGCACTTTATTTGTCGTCCGATTACACAATTTAATCGTGCACGGATTGTACTGAAGCAGGCTATCAATACTTAACATGATTCTATAATTTTTGTGCTGCGTAACAAGAGATAAACCTTAGATGCTTGAATGTAATACCTACAAAGCCTCGATAAGCACTGAATTAGTCCACTGAACCGAATACAAAATATAATAGAAGCTTCTTATTCTTACAAGATGAATGTACCATATATTTAGTTACCATCAAGTTTTGGTTCCCGAGAAATATTTTTCCCGAGAGCGCTCGGGATTCCGAGTTACTGTGGTAACCGAGAAATCCTGAATGGTTACCAGAAAAATTTAAAAACTAATTTTAAATACAAATATTCTCCGGAAGGGTTATTTAGGCTTTAAACTCTACTTGAACACAACTTTTAGTACAGTGTAGCGGTATGCCCATATTAGAATAGGTACGCACTAACTAGGGCGCATCTTCGAATCCAATGTACAGTTTTTACCCATAGTTATGTAAGATTTAATCTTACACAGAGTGAATAATACGCAAAAATATACAAGGACCGGGAACCAGTGGCGGAGACAGGATTTTCATATTGGCTATGCGAAGTCACAGAAAAAAATTGGCACAAAAACATAAGATAGAGAAGTCTACAATAACAGCGGAACTACGGATACTTCATTTTCTACAAAGGGGAGCATCTCCAGTTATTTGCCACTATATTTGTGTTTGCTCTAGTGCCAATTGCAACTCATTGTAAGATAGATTACCGTCATTCTCATGTTGAACTTGGATTTCAATAGATAAGAGCGTTGGCGTTGAGGTTAAGTTTTCTTTGATTTCTTTGATGCTCTATCTCAACTTTTCCAGCTTCTGCTTATTCCTCATTTGGTAAACCAACAAATCACAAAATTGGCTAGTTAAGATTATCATGTAATCTAAATTAGTGAAAATGATAAAAGAAATAAAAATTCTAAGGTCAGGACGGTTCGGTGTCGATCAGATTCGTCCCAATATTTTTTGCTCTGTGGTACTCTGACATTGCCCGGTGGGAGCCAAAATGCTATTTTCCGGCCCATGTTAGAAAGGCTGGACACGGGAGGCTGTAGAGTTCGCTGGAAGTTCCTCACTTGGTTGGGCTTCGATAGGTGGAAATGGGAATGGGGTCGCCCGAGAAACCATTGGATCTAGGAAATTGATTCATTGTTCTGCCTCTCCCACTGGTGGTGGGTGGCAACCAAAGGATTTGAATCTAGCTGCTGAACGAAGAGAAGACTTATCTCCCGCCGTTGCTCGAGCCCGAGCTGCCGCTGTAGTGCAATGGGTCTTTCAAGGATCGAATTGGGCGTGATCTGGCCTTCATCCTCTTTTAACGAGCTTTTCCAGTCTAACATGTAGAAAATGACCCTGCCACATATATACATGTATACAGCAGGTTATATACTGAATTTCTTTTGGCAGAAAATATTGGATATGCACCGCATACCCATGAATTAGGCTAGCTCCGCCCCTGCCGGGAACTCGGGGAGAGAACAGCGCACCGCTACCACCGCACTATCTCTCCGTGCTTGAATACTTTACGAGAATATATCTATTATATTTACTTTGGCGAAGTATCACGTGAAAACTACGGTTTGGTGCAAACCTGAAAACTACCGTAGTGGGCGGTCAGATAGTCAGTCGACGGATCAGATCATAAGTGGAACAACCGATCACCCACTTAACTCTCTTTTTCACATAACCCCGTCTTTTACCACGACCAACTCAATTTTGGGGAAGTTATCGTCGACCCGTCCTCGACTCCTCGTCTTCGATCTGGTGTACGAACATGATGCCGCCGGCCATGATCCCTGGGCCTCGACCGGACGAGATGGAGACTCTCCTCAGAACCGTCGCCGCCGGATCTCATGCGCGCCGCCCTTGCTTGCTCCATCCCCTCCCATGGACCTGCCTCTCAGGCTCTCACTACAGACCATCTGTCGCCGCCGCCGGCCGTCGTACGTGCTCGATTTGTGCAATCTCGTCAGGAAATACTGCGGCATACATGCAAGTATTCGTCCAGATTACATCAGAGCATTTTCACACAGACAATTAAATACAAATTTCACAACGAGTCTGGGAAATAACATTTTGACAGCACCGTGTTAGATTATAGGTTCAGAGACTAGACCAGATTGTAGTTTTCACCGAAAGAACCCAAAGACAATCACAGAGTCTTTGTACTACATTCTCTATAACAGAAATCTGCCTTACAAGTTCACTACAGACTACAAAACCAGAGGTTGAATGTCGCCCTCCAAGCTGGCATGCATACGCGCCGTCCCGTTCGCCAGCGCCGTGGCCGCCGAGTCGATGTCGTGTTGGCCACCGCCGCGGCCGCCTACGCGTGGGGCAGCGATGTGTCCGCCGTCGCCTGGAGCCTGAATTCGGCGAGCCGCCGTCGCCTGGAGCAGCGCCGCGTCGAAACCGTTGCGTAGGGGAACCGTCGATTCCCCGTCGCATGGGGGCAGTGCCACGGCGCCGAATCGCCATCGCCTGGGGGACGCCGAGTCTCCGTACCAGAAAGATTCGCCTTTCCGTGTCTTCCAAGTTGCCGCCGAGCTCGCCGGCACAAAGACATCTCCGGTCGGATTTACCAACACGGCGGCGCTGGGCTGTGTAGGATAGGTTACGCTTGACTGACTGTTCCACCTGTGATCTGATCCATCGATTGACAATCCGACAGCCCACTACAGTAGTTTTCAGGTTTGCACCGAACCGTAGTTTTCACCTGATACTTCGCCATTTACTTTTAGGCGTTTAAGTTCAAAATTTCAAAATATCTCGAGAATTTCTAACCGGTACGCACCTTTCCCAGGGTGGTCGGGAAACTCGGTTACCGGTCAGTAACTAGATTTACCGACTGGTAACCAAACTTGGTTACCATCACTACTATATATAATGGCTTGAAGAGCCGCAGCACTGTAGCGTGCTACAGTGTAACAGTAGCTACAGTGTTCGCTGCATCACGCTACAGTGTCACGTTTTTTTTTTTTTTTGCAAAAAAAAAAACTTCGCATTCTCCGAAAATTATATACATAAAATATATGTGCGTCGATGAATAGGTTACATCCCCGTGATCGGTTTCGAGTTTGGTCGAGTCTAGCTTCTTAATTTCAGATCTAGATTCGCACAAACATTTGACAAATTTTGTCCAATTCATCGCACTCGGTCATCTGTTTGAATTTTCATTTCAAAAAGTAAATGTATATCACCCTATATAAATCGGCCCTCGGAATAAAACTTTCTGCAAAAAAGTCCCCGCACGCCACTTTTTGCAGAAAAGCCCTCGCGTTTTCCTAAAAAATATAAATCGGCCTCCCGACCAAAAAAATAAATCGGCCCTCCGGAGTAAAACTTTTTGGAAAAAAGCACCGCTCGCCACTTTTTGCAGAAAAGGCCACGCGTTTTCCAAAAAAATATAAATCTACCTCCGGAATAAAAATGCATGGTTCTTTTACGCAAAGGTCCTTGCGTTCTCCAGATATTACAAACTACATTCAGTAACATCACACCAAATAAATTTTCCAAAACTAATTTTACTAACATTATTTTAGCAGCATATATATTTCATATTGCGCTGCAATATTATTTTCTCAATTTATTTCCCAAGTGAACTAATTCACCGACGAAAAATAACAGTAATACCGCAGAATTTTAGATTAATTTCCAACAAATTCGTAACTAATTCATTATCCTCGGGAAAAATATGTTGAACATATCAAAATGTTTTTAAAATAAATCCTACTTATTTATACCGAATTCACGAATGGTCGGAAAAAATAACCATGGTTATTTGACATAACAAAATTAAACAACTTTCAACCTTTTTTTCCGAAAAAACTTCGCATTCTCCGAAAATTATATACATGAAATATATGCGCGCCGACGGGTAGGTTCCATTGCCGTGATCGGTTTCGAATTTGGTCGAGCCTAGCTCCTTAATTTCGGATCCAGATTCACATAAACATTTAACAAATTTTGTCCAATTCGTCTCACTCGGTCATCCGTTTGAATTTTCATTTCACAAGTAGATGTATACCACCCTATATAAATCGGCCCTCAGAATAAAACTTTCTGAAAAAAAAATCACCGCTCGCCACTTTTTGCAGAAAAGCCCTCACGTTTTACTAAAAAAAATATAAATCGTCCTCTCAATAAAAATGCGTGGTTCTTTTACGCAAAGGTCCTTGCGTTTTCCAGATATTACAAACTAAATTCAGTAACATCACCACCAAATAACTTTTCCAAAACTAATTTTACTAACATTATTTTTAGCAGCATATATATTTCATATTGCGCTGCAATATTATTTTCTCAATTTATTTCCCAAATGAACTAATTCAGTACCACGCTACAGTGTCGTGGTTTTTTTTTTTTTTTGCAGAAAAAAAAAAACTTCGCATTCTCCGAAAATTATATACATAAAATATATGTGCGTCGATGAATAGGTTCCATCCCCGTGATCGGTTTCGAGTTTGGTCGAGTCTAGCTCCTTAATTTCAGATCTAGATTCGCACAAATATTTGACAAATTTTGTCCAATTCGTCGCAGTCGGTCATCTGTTTGAATTTTCATTTCAAAAAGTAAATGTATATCAACCTATATAAATCGGCCCTCGAAATAAAACTTTCTGCAAAAAAGTCCCCGCACGCCACTTTTTGCAGAAAAGCCCTCGCGTTTTCCTAAAAAATATAAATCGGCCTCCCGACCAAAAAATATAAATCGGCCCTCCGGAGTAAAACTTTTTGGAAAAAAAACACCGCTCGCCACTTTTTGCAGAAAAGCCCACGCGTTTTCCAAAAAAAATATAAATCTACCTCCCGGAATAAAAATGCGTGGTTCTTTTACGCAAAGGTCCTTGCGTTCTCCAGATATTACAAACTAAATTCAGTAACATCACCACCAAATAATTTTTCCAAAACTAATTTTACTAACGTTATTTTTAGCAGCATATATATTTCATATTGCGCTGCAATATTATTTTCTCAATTTATTTCCCAAGTGAACTAATTCACCGACGAAAAATAACAGTAATACCGCAAAATTTTAGATTAATTTCCAAAAAAATCATAACTAATTCATTATCCACGGGAAAAATATGTTGAACATATCAAAATGTTTAAAAAAATAAATCCTACTTATTTATACCGAATTCACGAATGGTCGGAAAAATTAACCGTGTTTATTTGACACAACAAAATTAAACAACTTTTAACCATACTTAAAATGCCAAAACTTTCCCTTAATTCACAATGTGTTTATTCTTTTGGAGAATTTTAACGTATATGAGTATTTCCACACTTCTACCAGCTACAGAATATTCAAATGTATATGACTATTTTCCATCCTTACAAAAATTACAGAAAATTAAAATGAACTACGTCAATAAAACCACACGGGTGCGGCGTGCCGCCGCGCCATCTTACCTAGTTTCATTTATAGCATGTCACCTGTGCAAAACAGTACCTGCACACCAACCTTCAAACATGTGGTAATGAAGTGGCGGTGACCCGTTTTCCTCCAGCAAAATGTATCAGGTGCGAAACTCAAGCATTCCGCTGAGCTTGTGCCTGTCCAGGAAGATCTCGCTGCGGCCTGATAAAAAACAATATTCGTGGTCTACAAATAAATGTAGTCGTAAACTCTCGGCTCACGTTGTAATAGACCTTAGCTTTTACTTTTCAGTTTAGTTTGCTCTGCTTTCCTCGGACTGCTAAAACAGACAACCTGTGACTCGCATGTTTTTCTTGCTTGCGATGAAAACAGGGGGCGAGGCCCCTTTTAATTAAAAAAATGTATCAGGTGCCACCGGCACTAAAATAAACATCACAAATGCGGAAGTAAGCTAACCACTAACTTTTCGGCCTTTCTAACGGGATTAGCAGGAAAAGATAAACATCACAAATACTAATTAATGAGGTTTGATCGTTTCCTCCTACGCTTCTAAATCCGAGCCCAAGCCTATACCAATAAAGCTTCACAGTACCCCTGCAAACCATTCACTATGTCACGAACTAGAATAGAAGGCACTATTTTGCAGGCATTTTTGAATTCTGCCTCTGTTTCTTAGTTTAGAAGGCACTATTTTACCTACTGCCTCAAATAGCCTCGCATTTGAGGTAATATTCTGAAATGCCTCAAATGGGATGGCATCTAAGAAACTTTTGGATGCCTCCAAAAGTAACCATTTGAGACACTTTTGTGGAATGCCTTCAAAAGGTAGCAAATGAGGCACTGTTAAAATAGTGCCTCAAATGCTAACCATTTGAGGCATTTTCCAAGTGCCTCCAAAGTAACAATTTGAGGCACTACTAAAAGTGCCTCAAATGCTAACCATTTGAGGCATTTTCAGAGTGCCTCTACAGATATAGTGTTTGATAAACAATAAACAGGTCCATCACAGAACTAGTCCATCACAGAATAGCAAAATAAAGCATCCCATATTACCATACTTAACAGCACCACGCAGTTCACATATTACAGACCATAGTTACCATACTTAGCAGTCTTACACAACCATACTTAGCAGTCTTACTCCAGAGACACTAGTTACTGACTTAACTTACTTAGCATAGGAGTTTTAAAGGAATCCACATATACCATTCCTTAGCATGACTTCAGAGACACTAGTTACTTACAACCTCTTCAAAGCGGCCAGATCATGACGTCAAGTCCATAATGCTTGCATGTGACGAAGTCGAACAAGTAGATGCGCCCCGGCTTCAGCTTGAATTTTTTTACAGCTGTGGCCCATCCTCCTGAAAGCATAGCCTTCTTTGTTCCCAATCCCAGCTTCATTGTAACCAGGAAAGTCTTATTTTTTGTTGCACACTCAACAAGGATATATCTTGGTTTCTTGATGTGCTTCCTCAGGTTGGCTTTGGTGTACCCAATACCAAACTCCTGCCAAAATAAGAGACATCATTGCAACATTAGCTATCATATTTTCAATCACTGGTACATGCTAAAGGAGAATTTTTAGCTTACAGTAACACTAGGACAAATGCTTACAGTAACAGGGTTGCATTTGTTTCAGTTAACAAAAAGGACATTACATATGCAACAGTAACACTAGGACAAATGCTGGTGCAAGTGCAGGCATGCAATAAGCTAGAGATCTAATTCTTAATAATTTATAACCGAGTAGAAGAATATAACAAGGTTGTTTATCACAAGTATGGTTTCAAAGAATACACATGCAATTTACATCAACCAACATGCCTATATAATCAAATCAAGCAAGCACAATTATACACAAACACAAAATAACACTTGTACCAGCTATCAAGCAGAACAGCTAATTCATGAATGTGCTAAACAATTCAAAAATACTACTACACTGATGGATTACGGTTCATTCTTACCATCTTAGCTTTTTTTTCACTCACTGCAGAAGGTGTCATTTTGTACACATAGGGTTTAATTGTTTTTTATTATGACCCTTCACCAGATGGTTGAGAACCTCACATTGGTCCTTGGTGAGGCCCATGTTGTTCCCAAAGACGCAATGCTTATCAAATGGCCTAGTACCTCCATAGGAAGGGCCTACAAGCAACAAATACATGCCATGGTGTTAGTAAAAGTACATTGTTCTTCTCCTTTTCATCTATGCTAACTTAAACACTTCTGCAATCAAAAGATGGAGGATGATGTTCTTCCTACCTCTCCAAACCAGATCTTCTGGTTTCTGCACTACAAGTTCTTCTTCACTGGAGGAGGAATCGGAGCTATCAGAGCTATCACTTTCATCACTGGAGGAGTAATAATATGGTTTGGGATCATCATCAGAGCTCCCACCACTTGGGATATCGATGATCACCTTCTTGCTTCCCATCTGTGTAGTAAAATTAAAATGCATGAATAGCTATATTCACTTTAAATGGAAAGGAACAGCAAGCAAAAATGCAGTACAAAGAAAACAAAGAAATAACATGCTCTGATGAACATATGTTAATTTAATTTGAACAGATCAGGGAGAGAGAAAAAATAACATGCTTGCTAACCCTAACTATATTCATCCAAAATAGTTGCCAGGACACAGATGCAACAAAGAAACTACCAAATCGAACAAAGAAACTACCAAATTGAACAAAAAATCTACCAAATCGAACAAAGAAACTACCAGATCCAAGAAAGAAAGGACAAGTATCACCCTTTTCCTCAAGAAAGATAGGACATATAGAGGGAGATGGATTGCGACGAAGCTGAGGGAATCGTGATAACCTTGCTCCCTTCTAGATGGCGACGTCGGAGCGCTTTTTCTCGGTGATGTCGACGGCTGAGGTCAAACCCTAGAAAGTGGGGAGAAATGTGTCCAGGGTCTCGGTGATGTGGACGGTGGCTGCTTATATGCAATGCCCTTTTAGCATATTAGTCCTTGAATTTACTTTATTTTAAAATGGCATCCCTCCACCTTTGGTATTTTTTGGTAAACACCCTGGTTTCATTCCACTGTGCTATTCTAAATGGGCACACATTGCATAATCTTCTTTGCAGCAACTTCTCTGATTGCCTGTTAGACATGATCAAATGATCTCGACGAACTCAAGACCAATGGCATCATATCTTGCTTCAACTTTGATTAGGAGCAGTGAACCTTCCACTATGTTAAAATGAGTCTTGAAGGCATCCCACCCATCATTGAAAACAATGTAGTCATCAGCTTCAACCTCTGCAAACTATATGGTGTACCAACCTTCTTCTGGTACATCCATCCCCCGCATCCAGAAGAGTGAATTCCCTTCCCTAGGGCACTTGTATCCCTTCATTGTCTTTGCAGGAACATACTGCCACACCAGAGATAATTTAGAACAATTAGTAATCAATAATTGTAGTAAAGAATACCATTGCATCAAAGCATGCAATACCATCTAGCAATAGAAGTTAACTTACCAAACACTATATAGTCCACGATATAGTCCAAACACTGCTAAAAAATTCAGAAAACAAACTGACCAACAATGTAGACTATGTGCCAAAGTTCTGGACTATATAGTCCAGGACATTGAAGGCAGAATAGTCTATCTTTCCCACAAAGTCATAAGAACATACAAAATGCACAGACACATTCAACAATGAATAATATTCATAACATTAAAGCAGGTCACAAAGATGCAGCAGTACTGCACATACAACTTTGCTACTTTTAGCCTACTTATTACACAAAGGACTCCACATACAACTTTGTTATTACCAGCCTTAGCCAAGCTAGACTATCTCTCACTCTCTTTGAGTAGACCCTCTCGTCCTTGAAACTGAACATGCATACTTCACCCTCTTGCAGCTTGAATGTTTGCACAACTTTCTTCCATCCACCTACGATGGATGCCTTTCCCAATTCAGCAATCTTAATTCTGCAGTAACAATTCTCTATGCTTTCGGTGCAGTTAACTACTAGACCGACATGGGGCAAACTGTTGTATGGTGCCCTTAGGATCTTAGTCAAGTAGTAGCTTGTAAATTCAGCTGTAAATTCCTGCAAAAATCCAAACACATCAAGTTAGACCAACCAAGTCAGTAATGTACTAGAACACATCTAGAGGTAGCAATCAGATCAAGCATATTACAAATAAACTTACCATTTTACAATCAGGAAGAACGTTTGTTTTCATAATCTGGCACACGTACTCCTTGATTGTAGGTCTTGGTGTTACCTCTACCAAACTCCTAAGTAGCTTTGCATGATTGTAGGTCATCTCTACTTTGTTTTCCAATACACATTCCTTGTCAAATGAATCATCTCCTAGTAGGCCAGGTCCTATAGTAGTAATGTAACATTGAAAGGAGGTTGTACATAGATTACCATTACATATTACAATGCAAAACATACCTTGGATGGTTATCTTGTGCATATCATCTTCATCTTCATTGTTGGTGTTGTTAATAGCAATACTGTCCCTGCAGTGTAAATTATAAAACTGTCAAACTGAATAATGGTTAGGGTATACAGAAACAACCATATGTAAATATTGATCACAGGACTCACTTCTCAAGCTTAAGTACCAGAAGCCTTGTCTTTATTCCAAATGGATCTGGATCTCTAATTGGTATACCCCTCTCATCCTAGAAGCTAAACATAGATATGTCTCCTTCCTTTAACTTGAAAGCTTGTACAACTGCTATCCAACCAGCGTTTATTACGGCCTTTCCACTTTGAAGCTTCATCCTGCAGTACCTATTTTTGACATATGTTGCTTCTGCCTTCTGCACAACCACCCTTGAAAGAGGGTCGGGGCTAGTTGGTGCTTTGAGTAATGGCATAAGATACTGATGGGTAAACTCTGCTGAAAAGTCCTGCAAAAACATGTCCATAGTATCACTGACAATACTATAGTACAACAGAATGTACAACTACCATCAAAGTAGTACATACCATCTTACACTCCTGGTCTTTGGTCTGTGATTTTAATAATTTGCTCACATAGAGCTTGATGGGTGGCATTGGTAAGTCCTGCACATACTTACACAGCTGGCCCACGTGTTGAAAGCTCAATTCCAGTTCATTCCCGAAAATGCAAACTTATCAAATGTTTCATTTCCTTTATATCCAGATCCTACATGAACAATGTAGCACTCAACATTGTATGAAGCTCAAAATGAGGTATCAAAAAGCTAAATTTAAACATGCATACAAGAAGAGGTCCATCCCATCCGTGTACCTCTTCGAAAGTAGTCGTCCTCGGGCTCAATATAGCTATCCTCAGGCTCGAGATAGTAGTCTTCCTCTTCGAAATACTCATCCTCAGGCTTAAACATAGCTCTTGTTGTAATCTGTTCATTCTTCACAAGCAAATCGGTGACTTCTTCTTCATCACTGATGACCAAGTCTTCATCACTTATACTCATGATTTCTTCATCACTTAAGGTCACATAATTGAAATTCTTGCTGTCTAAAACATATAAAAGAAACAATTTAACTCAACCTACATAGTAAATGAACTGCACTGTTTTGTGTACACAGTTTGCAGGTAAACAGAAAAACAATGACTATGATTGGGAATGGTGCTAACCTTGGCGAACCAGCTTAGTGAGCACCAGCCTTAGCCATGCAAACGTATTACTCTTTTCCTTTGGTAGAGTTCTTTCATCTATGAACTTGAAAATCCAAATAGAACCTTCTTCAATTTTGAAATCTTTCACTGCTTTTGGCCAACCAAATTCAATGGCTGCTTTACCTCCAGTACCAAGAGTCAGCTTGCAGTACCTATCCATCTTGCTATCACTACTGTTTACTACGACACCTACAATTGGTGTCTTCCAGATTGGTGATCTCAGGAACTGCAACAGGAATGCTGAGGTAAAATCTGATGAGAACTCCTGAAAGTAACAAGGAAAAAACAAGTCTCCACATCATCAATAAGAGAGGTAAAATACTGAAATACATCTACTTCAGCAATAAGAGAGTGAATGTACAATAAGACTAGACTGAATTACTAACCATTTTAGCATTCTCAGGTACAATGAAGCTCTCTTCAATCTTACAGACATATGGTTTAATTGGTGGGTTGGGTAACTCTTCAGCATAGTTCTTGAGCTGCATCGTCTGACTCCAATGCATCTCCACATCATTTCCAAAGATGCAGCGCTAGTCAAATGACTCATGCCCTTTGTAACCTGGACCTGCAAAAAATTATCCAATAAGTGACCTAATTTAATAGTGGTGCAGGAGTAGCAGATAGGCAACTATTAACTAGTACGACATTCAGAACAGTGGACATAGTACTTCATCAACAAATTACCTCGAATTGTATTTCTCTTTGCTAGGAGGTAGTAATCATCGTCATCAGAGCTAACATATTCCCCATCCAAACTCATGCCATCAACATCCCTTTCATTGCTTCCCATGACTCTGAAACAATTTAAATGATTGGTCTTAGTACTAAGAAGAATCCTAATAGATCAGACTAGGGCTACTCTGAAATTGCTAGGCTACATACTAGGGCTACTAAGAAGAACCCTTATAGAATACATTGAAATCAATCAAAGGCTACAGAGTAGGGCTACTCTAACCCTAACCGAGTATACGAATCACTGAATCGAAGGCATACACATCTCTGAATCGAAGGCATACAATGGATCACAAGAAAGAAATGGGATAGCTCCCATTCTAAGAATCCAAGGTTACCTGGGTTCGCCGGAGAGGTGGAAGATCGTCGGAGATGAGGAAGAATGTCATGGCTCCCGTTCGCCGCCGCCGCCGTTCGCCACAAACCCTAGCTTGGAAGTGACCGATTGAAGCCTGCGCCGTCCTTTCTTTCGCTCTAGTCCAGTAAACTTTTAAGTTACGCATCCAAGTCCTTCCACCAGCGCGTTGTTGTGGTAATTTTGCCAAAACCCCCCTATCAGGTATCGAGACTTCATTCGCAACAAATCCATCCTAATTCGAATCCGTCCGCCGCCACTCCCTCCTCCGCCGCTCCCTCGCCGTCGCTACCTGGCCGCCGCTACCTCGCCGCCGACGACCGCTTCCTCTCCGCCGCTACCTCGCCGTGATTTCCTTAAGTTTGACCCAAGCAGAAGGTACGTTCGCCCTGATTTCCTTCACTATGACCAACCCTAGCTGCGACGTTCAGGCGATTTCCATTCAACCTCCACCTTTGCTGCACTAGCCTTGTTTTCCTCCATGGTTTCTGCCGAGACGGTTTCGGCGCTGCGGTTCCCTTGTAGGTTCGACGCGCTGACCACGCCGGTCAACTGGGCGTCAGCATCGTTCCGGAGAAGAAGGCCTTCGTGATTGAGCGCTCCGTTGACCTCCCTAATTTACCATCACCTCCCTAATTTACCAGTGCTAGTAATTGTCTCTGTTGTGGTTCAGATTCGTGCTCATATGTATGTGTTCTGGTTCAGATTCGTGCTCACATGTATGTGTTCTGGTTCAGTTTCAGACGGTGAATTAGTGGAGGCACGGACATGATTTTACTATCAGGACGAGGCGTGGGAACGGACGTGTGAAACCCTTTCTCGTGGTTACCCCACAATGGCGCCAGAAAACAGTTGCTAGCCCCTTCGCGTGTTACCTGCGTGAAAAGTAAATGGGTTAGGTTGAGACTCCAAGTGCAGAGTGTATGTAGTAGTGGAAGACAGTTTTCCCCACGAGGGTGACTCGAGGGTTTAATATCGAACTCTCGGGGAACCAGTATTTCAGGTGTTATCTCCTTATCCTTCTCTTGAGAACCTGCAACAAAATAAATTGTTTTGTGCCCTCAACCTCACCAAGTGGTTGTCAAGCACAAGGCGTGAGAATGATAATAAAATAATATGCAATGCAAACAATAAATAAATAAATATGCAATGATGGTAAATAAATATGCAAGGATGATGGTAGTAATGATAAATGATATTTTTGGGTTTTTTATGATGAATGCAAGATGTAAAAGTGTTTTTGTATTTTCGGATTTAATAATGGCAGCAAACAAAAGTGGTGATAAAAGTTTTGGAAAGGTGTTTCTTATGATTAAAAATGGACCGAGGTTCATGGTTTCACAAATGCACTCTCTTGATAACGTGGTAGACAATGGAACACTAAAATTAACATGTAAGAAGGCAAGACATGGTTTGACAAGTTATTAATAATATGGGCATCACGTCCTAACATAGAGATCTCAAGTATAAGTTGTTCTCTCTCTTATGCTCCACCAAGATGCGAACTAAATCATAACACCTTAGTAATTAAGATAAATCAGAGCATAGCAATAAGTTCAATGACATGAAGTTAAAATAAGAACATGCTAGATCTAGTCATGGAGGTAGTGGCAAAGGTCACATCCACTCTCCGGTAGCATGGTATTTTTGTTTATCCCTAGTGAGGCAACAAAGTAAGGTAGAAAACCCAAGTGGATCGCAGAACTTTCTCTCACGTTCACTGCACTAGCCACCCTCCGTTACTCCAACTAATGCACACGTTCCCCCTCACACGTTCTCATAACATGCTTGATCATGACAAGTAAATAAGAACGGGATACACACTAGTACAGAACGACACATCGGAAACGGGCCAAAAACCCCTTCGGCAACGGAGAAAGGGTCCGTGTCCCCGCCTCTGTCACTGATGTGAAGCCTCACAATGGCAACGGAGGAGATAAACCGTTTCTGATGTATTTAACATTAGACACGGAGTTTTGCTAATAACCGTTTCTAATAAGGGTTACAGGAAAACAAAAAAAAAACACGGTGACGGGCTGTGCCGTCGATGGAGCCCGCTCCATGCGACTAGACGGCCGCCCGGTCGTCACCGTATTCCTGTACGCCCTGCTTTACAAAAGTTCATCAGTGCGCGTGGCTGGAGCTCTGCTCCTATGTCTTCACGGCCGCCAGATGAACATCTACTGTCTTTTTGCTGCGCAAAATGTACTGCTCCTGGTGACGGCACCGTGTATGGAGCCCCGCTCCTAGGTCTTCACGGCAGCAGCATCGTCACCAAGCATCCACCAAGCTCTTGAAACAACGAATATTCTTTGTTAAAAACAACAAACAAAGCTAATAAACAGAGCCAATAAGCAGTAAACAAAGCAAACCGAGCTAAATACATAGCTGAAGAGCTAACAGAGCAAACCAAGCTAAATAAGTAGCTAACATAGCAAATACATAGCTGAACAGAGCTAACTAACAGAGCAACCCGAGCTAAATAAGTAGCTAACATAGCAAATACATAGCTGAACAGAGCAAACCGAGCTAAATAAGTAGCTAACATAGCAAATACATAGCTAAACAGAGCTAACTAACAGAGCAAACCGTGCTAAATAAGTAGCTAACATAGCAAATACATAGCTAAACAAAGCAAACCGAGCTAAATAAGTAGCTAACATAGCAGAAATCCATTTTGGCTCCCGGGAGCACATGCTCCCGGTATGCTAAAAAAAAATTCAAAAAATTCAAAACTTGTCAAAAAAATCCGAAAAAAATCATGCACGTACCTGAGCATGTCACACACCACCGTGTCGAATTTGGCGACGAATCGACATCGTATGCGCCCTGTGCAAAATTGACAAAGTTCTGACAGAATATGAGATCTAAAATTTGTATTTTCAGATCTGAGATTTGTCTTTTTTTCACAGGGCGCATACGATGTCGATTCGTCGCCAAATTTGACACGGTAGTGCGTGACATGCTCAGGTACATGCATGATTTTTTTCGGAATTTTTCGACAAGTTTTGAATTTTTGAAATTTTTTAAACATACCGGGAGCATGTGCTCCCGGGAGCCAAAACGCGTTTCTCCTAACATAGCAAATACATAGCTGAACAGAGCTAACTAACAGAGCAAACGAGCTAAATAAGTAGCTAAACATAGCAAATACATAGCTAAACAAAGCAAACCGAGCTAAATAAGTAGCTAACATAGCAAATACATAGCTGAACAGAGCTAAATAAGTAGCTAACATAGCAAATACATAGCTAAACAAAGCAAACCGAGCTAAATAAGTAGCTAACATAGCAAATACATAGCTGAACAGAGCTAACTAACAGAGCAACCGAGCTAAATAAGTAGCTAACATAGCAAATACATAGCTAAACAAAGCAAACCGAGCTAAATAAGTAGCTAACATAGCAAATACATAGCTGAACAGAGCTAACTAACAGAGCAAACCGAGCTAAATAAGTAGCTAACAGAGCGGTCATTTACCTTAGGCGAGGCGGGGTCGCTTTCCGTCGCGGATTGCGTCCCAGGCGTCGGCGTCGGCGCCGGAGCCACTGCCAGAGGAGACGTCAGAGGAGACATCATCCTGCTCGAACACCGGAGCGTCCTCCTCCTCCTCCGCCGCCGCCACCGCTGCCGCCGCCGCATCTGGCCCAGGGCCTGGCCAGGGAGAGAAGAGAGCGGTCTATGGCCGCCCGGAGCCGCGTCTGGAACAACGCCTCCTCGGTGGCTTCTATCGCGTGCTCGGCGGCGGAGATGCGGATAGCTCTCTGCATCGCAGACGCCCGAATGACACCCTCGGCGCGCTCGCGCTCAAAGGAGGCGCGAGAGAGGAGGATACCGACCTCCAGATCCTCGTCCTCATCGTCCGAGGAGGACGATGAGGACGAGATCCGGGCGTCGGTGGCCGCCGCCGCCGTGGATCCGGATGGGATTTGACGGCTCAGAATGAACTCGCGACCGCAGTCGCCGGGGATCTCGCCAGTTGTAGGGGAGATCCGGGCTGCGCCTCGGAGGGTGGGAGGAGGAAGATGCTCCATCCTGACTTCCGTCGGCGCCGGAGGGGTTCGCCATCGATGGGTGAAGTAGGAGGAGAGCGTGTGCGGCTAGGGTTAGGAATGGGGAGAGTGAGGAGACTGAGAGTGAGAGTGAGATACAGTACTGGAGTGGGAGATATTAATACCGGCACCGCTTAATGTGCCTTCACATGGGAAACGGAGATAGCCGATCTCCGTTCTGATGTGGAATATCAGCACCGGAGATATTCTTTCCTCCGTTGCCTATATATGACAACGGA